>OX336389.2:864601415-865201415 GCA_946902985.2 Meconema thalassinum
GTAGATAAATTTATACAAACTATCCAAAATTGCATAAAAAATTCGTCAATACAATTAAATTCAAAGCAACGAAAGAGAAAGGAGTGGATCACGCACGCGCTAATTAAGTCCATTCACACCAGAGATAGGTTGTATCAGGAATGTATAGCAAATAAAGAGAACAATGCCATGAAGGAGAAATATAAGCGGTATAGAAATAAATTAAACGAATTGCTTAATAAAGCTAAAACTGACCACTATAAACAATTAATAAATTCCAATTCTAATAATCCAAGAAAAGTATGGGGCATTGTCAATGAAATAACACAAAGAATAAGTCATAAAGAAAAAATAACAAAAATAAGATCTCAAAATCATGTTTACGATGATGATTTCACTATAGCTAATACATTCAATGATTATTTTATTAACAAAACTACTGACATGTCTAAAAATATTAAGAACAATCCAGATTTTTCCTTGAAAATCAACAGAAACACATATTCCTGTTTTTTTATTCCGATTACCGAAGCGGATTTACATAAGTACCTACACGAAATAAGCGACACTAAAGCAATGGGAATAGATAACATCTCAGCTCGAATTATTAAGCAGAATTTTAATTCTTTAAGGAATCCTTTACTAACAATAATAAACGAGTCACTTTCAGTTGGATACTTCCCAAAGCAATTAAAAATTACAATTGTAAAACCGCTACATAAAGCAGGCAATCCTTCAGAACTAAAGAACTATCGACCGATATCGTTAACGACAGTCATATCAAAATTATTTGAAAAATGTATAAAAAATCATATTTATCAGTTTTTGAAGAAACACAATCTACTATCAACTAGACAATTTGGCTTTGTAAAAAATGTCAGCACCACTGATGCTATTGGGGAATTAACTAGGCGAATTTATGAAAATATGAACAGTATGAAACCGACCTTGGGCATATTTCTCGACTTAGAGAAGGCTTTTGACACCATACCTCACCATATTCTCCTTCAGAAGATGGAAAGATATGGCATCAGAGGCATAGCACTAAAATTGATAGAAAGCTATTTGACTGAAAGGATTCAATACGTTAGAATAAATGGAACTACAAGTCTACCATTAAGAGTGAAAAGAGGAATACCACAAGGCACAGTGTTGGGTCCATTATTATTTTTGATTTTTATCAATGATATTGAATCATCTATACATGGAATTGAAAATGTTAATGTCATATCATACGCAGATGATACGGTAGTTTGTGTTGAAGGTAGAACATGGGGAAATGTAAAACAAATTGCAACTGCGGCATTGAAATTGTTAAAGGTATGGTTAGATGGTAACGAACTATTTTTAAATATAAATAAATCAATGTTCGTAAGATTCAGTTTAAAAGCAGTTGAAGATGATTTTAATGAACTAAAAATACACACTTTGAACTGTAATCAGAACTGTGACTGTCCTAAAATAGCTAAAGTGGATACAGTTAAATATCTGGGATTATTTATAGATAGTGACATGAAATGGAAAAGCCAATGCAAACACCTTACAAGTAAAATAAGAAGAACAATCTATATATTTCACAATTTAAAACATATTGTCAATTACAAATTAATAAGAGACATCTACCATGCTCTAGTCCAGTCAGTTCTTACATATGGTATTCTTGCCTGGGGAGGCGCCTATGAAAATGTACTAAAAAGTGTTCAGATAGTGCAGAATCTCATATTACGAATAATGTTGAAGAAAGATAGATTATATCCGACTATGAGACTGTATGCTGAGACAAGGGTCTTCAACATTAAACAATTGTATGCTTTTGAAATATATAAATACATTTTTAAAGATAGAAATAGAATTCAAGTTGTTAGCCACGAGTATGAAACCAGAAGTATTACAGAGAATCACTCTATTTTATATCAACCTAAGTTAGGTATAGCCAAACGTAACTTTCTGTATTTCTCACCAAAATTATATAACATTCTCCCAATTAAATTAAAAGAATTTAAAGGAAATCATGCAAACCTGAAGATGCAAATAAAACATTTTCTCAGAGAAAACAAAATTAAAATTGAAAATATAATTAGTTGAGCTTACAAGTTTATAAAACACAAATTCAATTGTCCTTCTTATTCATTTTTTTTTGTGTATACACCATTTACATAGAACGTGTTATTCGGCTAAGCCATTATGCAATTTTTAGAAATAGTAATCAACGATATGCATGCCACACACAAGGTTGCACCTTTTAGTGGCATATGTGATATCTCTTCCTGCTCTGTATGAATTTGATATCCTATTTCGACCTGTCTTTATCATATTGTAACAATATAATTTATTAATTTTAAATTTACAGGTTAAATAATGAGTAGGAAGTGCAAGAAAATTCATAAAATGTGTACAGATATTATGAATTTTGTAAAATGTGTGTATTTGTAACGATTTAATAATAATAATAATAATAATAATAATAATAATAATAATTTATCATAAAGCTCCATCTGAATGTGTATCAAAAATATTTGCCTATACTCCCTTACGAAGATCAATCACTATAATGCATTCATTAATCGTTTCATATTTTTTCTAGCAATAATATGCTAAATCGTTGACATCAGATACTCTATGCAGCACAAATTCAAAATGCCTATAACCGTACCTTCATTCGACTATGACTATCTCAAAAACCTTGCACAAGGATGCAGATCTATTTCATCCATATTTGCAAAATCACCTTAATTCCTCAATAGGACCTCATGCCAACCTCATCGTTACGTGGAAGTACCCATAAATCATATTTTCGTGCTACAATGAATGCCTAATTATTATAAAATATCTATTGAAACCTCATAAAATATCTTCAGTTATTACCTCATTAAACACATTCATAAATCAGTTACTACTGTCGGCGCAGAAACTATGTGCACCCAAGTTTGGAGATAAATAGCAAATCAACCGAAAGGTATACAGAAAAATAAGTAACATCACCGTCTTCCTTGTTTATTTCTGCGTTGATTGATGACAAAGGTATTTTTATAAACTTATTTTAATACCTTTATGGCAGGTATAACGTAAAAAGTACCGGTTTTCTTTGCGGGGTTCGTGCGAAGTGTCGAGTTTAGAGATTCACAACTATTATATCAGTTGTGCTTCAGCCCCCAAATTTGGATATGTGTTAGTCAGATATGTTTTCTGTCAATATGTGAAGTTTCAAAATTTGATCTCCAACACAAACAACGAAACAATCAATAATGTGAAATGCTCGTATTTCGAAACTGGACTCCCGCAGAAGTTCGTTCTTGGGTGCGTTGTAATCCATATATAATAAGCGTTTGCGATATGTAACTATCCGTGATGTAAATAAATAGGTTTAGTTTATATGGATTGATATTTATTATGCACTTGGTGACTGTTGTTGGCAAGTGAGGTCAGCAGGAAAGTTCGTGCTGTGTTGCCACGTGACCCGCCCGAGAATGTCACTGACTGTTCAGCACTTTGTTCACTCTGCTTCGTCATGCAGTAAATCTTTTGGAATGTTGTACTGTACCTACATTTATATTAAGTAGATGAAAATTCTTGTACTGCGCTACCTGTAGGACGTTTTGTGAAATGTTGTCTGGCAGTATACCTTTTCAGTTGGTCTTTGTGTTCCGTGGATCGGCGGTAATAAAATACAAGAAAAACAGAGAAAGCCCGTCCAAAGAACATGACGTGACAATCAATCAATAAATAGATGAATGAATTAATTAATACATAAATAAATAAAAATATTGATAGTAGGGGGAGTAAGGCCGATTCGCCCCCCCCCCCCCCCCCCCCCCACCACTACTCCCAATGCGAGCCGATAACTCCCGAACCCGTGGTCGGAGATTCACGAATGAGGTGTCGTTGGACTCGAGCTGACGGGGGCTTTGCTATGGACCACTCGTTATATTTTAAAAAAATTGAAAATTTTTGTTTTTGAAAATAGACGATAGTTAAAAAACCAAACATGATAGAACGTTGGGCAATAGCTTAAACGAACTATCTTTATGTACTTTATTTTTGTAATAACACGTTTTTTTTTGACAATGTTCAATTTTAAATTTTTATATTTTGGAAACTGAAGAGTTTACAAAATATTTTGTTTGACATAAATGAATGGCCCTGACCCGCTCTACCCGAAAAATAAATTTCAAGCCTCTAGGACTAAAACTGTGCAGTAGTGGGGTGGAGAGAGTTCTACCTATAATCGCGCGTGTGCTTGAATGCGTATGGCTATCTTGGAAAACGTTGGTGGTGGGGGTGGACTAGGGTCGAGTGAGGGGTCGTTTAGATGGTATTTTCCCGCTCTATTTGATGGTGAGGTTATTTTTTACAATGGCTGAAATTTGGAAACGCAATTTGAGGTAAACGTGCGTTTTTGACATTTTGGTGATATTTAATGAGCTTGTAAGGCTAGAAAGATGTGTTGTTTAGGAACGGGGTGGCGTTCTCTTGGCTAAGAATGTGTGTTGGATTTTTAAAAAAAGTTTTGAAAATTTTTGATGTTTGGATTGGCGCTATTTTGAAAACAGTGAATTTTGGAAAAAAGTTTGTTTGACGTTAATGAAAGGTGGGCATACCCTCTAGGGTGGCAGCAAGTTTCAAGGGTGTAGGAGGGAGGAAAATATAGCCTACTTTCTCGCGAACATTGGTGATAATTGGCGAACGGATGGTCAGATTATAACAAATGAGGTGTCGTTGGACTTGAGCTGACGTTCTCTTTCCTATAGACCACTCGTTATATTTTTCATTTTTTTGAAAATTTTTGTTTTTGAAAGTAGGCGAAAGTTTGAAAACCAAACATGATAGAACGTTGTGCCATGGTTCAAACGAATGGTCTCTATGACCTTTATTTTTTATAATAAAACTTTTTTAATTTTTTGAGTTTGTTTGAAAAGATTTACATTTTTATATTTTTCTATTTTGGAAACTAATACATTTACAAATAAGTTTGTTTGACATAAATGAAAGGTCTCTACCCCCTCTACCAGGAGAATAAATGTCAGGTCTCTAGGACAAGAACTATGCATTTTTTTTAAATAAAGGAGTGTTTGTAGACGGAGAGCCGGTAGCGCTTGACGTATGTTACAACGAGGCTATGACTGGCCATGGTGGATACGGGAAATGGCTATTTCGACGGGGTGATGTATGGCAAAACGAGGGGTCGCTTTTCGATATTTTTTTCCTATGACAGATGAATGAAGGCGAATATTTTCGAAAATCCCTCATGACGATCTTTAAACATGTTGGTAAACGGGTTGTGGGTAACATGAAAAATGATAATAATAATGGTATAAGTTGAATGAAAGCGGAAAACGTTTGATAGTTGTCATTAAGAACTTGCTGGAAGCCTCAACGACAAACAGAAAAAAATTGTTGAGGCTGGCTGGCTGGCCGGCCGACTGAGAGAGGCGGGCTAACAGAATGTATCCTCTTATCATGTTTCAGAAATGTGAGCCAGAGCTGACAACAAGCCAATGGAAAATTACAGCGACGTAGAGGTCATATGGAGGTCGAACAATATCGCAACGACGTCAGAGAAATAATGCAGTAAGCGAGTATAACTCCTCCCCCTACCATTACCATAGCCAATTGCAGGGCAAGAGCGATGTTAACAGCTGTGGCAAGAGGGACACAGGGCAAGGGGCTGGGCGAGGAGAGGAGGGCAGGGGGTATTAGAGTGTTGATCATGATATGACACGCAGTCAGTCATTACTGTTTTAAACGTTGCAGTGTAAACATAGGCTGTGTCGTATGTGTATAAAAGTGATTGCATTCTTGTGCTCAACCCCAGTTGGTTACTATATTGAATACATTATATATTTGAGGTAAGTGTTGGAATAACACTGTTTAGTTTATTTTATGCTAATCAATGATTAAATGATTATTGGTTTACCATTTGATTAATGGATTGTTATTTTTTTGTTTTAGGTAATTGGCATACCTGGTGTTGGGAGACTGAAACCCCATTCCACTCGAACCTAGGGAAAGGCAAACGCAGGGCTTTTTTTTACAAAGCAAGGTAAGAGTTTTTTTGTTATATATAAAAACCTGTTTTATTTTATTTATTTATTTATTTTTGTTTATGAAAGGTGCTATTTGAAATAGATATACTCATGGTGGTTTATTTTATTTCTTTTTTAGTGTGTGTCGCAAAAGGCTTGTCCACTACATCCACTGCTGAAAACCCGCAACGTGAGTGTTTGGGGCTATTGCTTACCAGGCAGTCTACGGATGAAAACTCTGGTGAGATTGTTCTTTTTTTAAATATAAAAATCATGTCTTTTTCCACTGCTACTGATACATTAACTTGGAGCCTCTCGAGTCCTGTTTCAAGTCACGTGTGTGCTCAGGCTGCATAGTGAATGTTAGAGAGAATTTGATCCCAAAAGACTTTGTGGAATCATGTTTTGAAATTTTTAAAGAACAAATTTGTATAGCGCAAAGGTTGCATACAGCTTTAAAGGTCAATACACAACTCGTGTGCGATTTCATTTATTAAAACAAGGACGGTGAGCATAAAAAACCATTTTATATTGGCAGTAAAATGCAAGAACTTTTGATAGCCGATAATCTGAACGAGTGGTATCAATCCCATGTGGTCAATGCCTTGCTATCAAAATTTGATAAACTGCAACAAGGGTCAAGTGGTTTAGCGTTAGACAAAATCCGTTACCTGCAAATCAACATTTGTCATTTCAACCCGCTGAATGCTGGGTCTAGCTATATTAAAACACCACCAGCAGTAGCTTCGAAAATGGCTGTGGTGAATATTGAAAATTTTGATGATGAATGTTTCCTGTGGTCTGTGGCTGCCTATTTGCAGCCAGTACAACAGCATTGTTACAGACCAAGAATGTACAAGGCCAAGTTTGATGAATTAAAACGAACATTAAATTTAACTAGAGTATCGTTCCCTATGGAATTAACGGAAATCCATAGGTTTGAACAAGACAACCAGGACTTTTCGTTCATGGTGTATGGCCTTGATGGTGATGAGATTGTGGTTCCTCTTTATGCTACAAAAGAACCGAAACGACACCACATTCAACTTTTATATCTGTCTTATGGAGAGGTGAATCACTATTGCCTAATTAAAAGCCTGAGTAGATTGCTAAGCAGTCAACCGTCCAAAGATCAACATAAGAAATATATTTGTGAGCGTTGCCTGCTATATTTTAAAACCCCTACGCTTTTGGAACGCCATAGGGTAGATTGCGTTTCTCAGGAAGCGGTGAGACTGATATTGCCACAAGGGGACAAGGCTGTGTTCAAGTTTAAAGACATTCATAAGCGTGACACTGTTCCCTATGTGGTGTATGCAGATTTCGAAGCTGTCACCACACCCACGGCGGGATGTGAACCAGATCCCACCATTTTCTCAACCACACCCATTCAAAAACATAAACCTTTTGCCAAAGGATTTAATGTGCTGTGTGCCTATGACCCCACACAATCCGATTACAAATCCCGCGAGGGGCCAGATTGTGCCAGATGGTTTTTGGATGAACTTGTAAAGTTGGCCGACCATGTACAGGGATTACTGGACCACCCAGTACCCATGAACCTATCTCCAGAACAGCAGCAGCAGTATGAGCATGCCACGACATGTCATATTTGCGAAAAGCCACTGATCAGTGCTGAAGACACCGTTCGTGATCACTCGCACTTTACGGGAGAGTTTCGTGGAGCTGCGCATAGTAAATGTAATTTGAACTTTTCAGCTCCTCGTTTCATCAGTGTCTTTTTCCACAATCTGGCGAATTATGTATGACATTCAGTTTTTGATTCGTGAATTGGCTCATGTCAACAAGGGCTCGTTTACCAATATCCCCCAAAACCATGAGCGTTTTAAGCCCTGACATGGCGGATGAGCAACTTTAGCATTCGATTTTTGGATTCCTTTAAGTTTATGGCATCCTCGCTAGACAGTCTTGTGAATGGCTTGGATGAAGAGGAAATAAAATACCAGAATGCATTTTAATGATCCTAAGCAATTTCAAATGTGCATTCGGAAAGGTATATTCCTGTATGATTTCTGCAACAGCTGGGACGTGTTAAAGCAAACAAAACTCCCACCACAAGAGAAATTTTACTCAAAACTAACACGCAGTACCGTTTCCGATGAAGACTATGCACATGCGTGTCATGTTTGGCGAGTGTTTGATATGAAGACGCTAAGTGAATATGCTATGCATTACCTAAAACTGGATGTATTGCTGCTCACCGATGTGTTTGAAAATATCCCGTAACTTGTGTCAACACATTTATGGTCTTGACCTGGCTCACTATTATACGAGTCCTGGGCTTTCGTTTGATGCCGCTTTGAAATACACTCAAGTGGAATTGGATTTACTCACTGATGTAGACATGGTTCTATTTTTTGAAAAGGGCATTCGCGGTGGCTTTGTGTCGCTTAACCAGCGCCATGCCGAAGCGAACAATGTCTACATGCCTGATTATTCACCAGACAAACCAGAATCGTACTTAATGTACTATGAAGTGAATAATTTGTACGGCTACGCCATGAGTCAGCCTTTGCCCTGTGGGAAGTTTGCTTGGCTGACAGAGAAACAAGTGTCACAATTTGATGCGATCAAGGCTAGCCAAGAAACAGGCCGTGGATATGTTTTAGAAGTGGATATTGAATATCCTTCATCCTTGTATGATCAACATGCTGATTTCCCATTCTGCCTAGAGCAAATGGTTCTCCCTGACAGTAAAGTGAAAATTGAAAAACTCATGGGCACACTTTACAATAAAAATCGGTATGTGCTGCATATCCAAATGTTGGTGCAATGCCTCGCCCAAGGCTTGGTGTTGAAGAAAATCCATCAGCCATACATGCAAATCAACACAGAGCACCGACAAATGCCAACACAGCAGTTTGAAATTATTTTCTTTTTCAAATTAATGAACAACTGCATCTATGGCAAGTCCATGGAGAATGTCCGCAAATACCGCGACTTTAAATTGGTGAATGTCTGGGACGGGCGGTGGGGTGCCCGGCGGTACATTGCCAAGCCAAATTTCAAATCGATCAATATTATCGATGAGAATTTGGCTACTATTGAATTGAGTAAGACCAGCGTGACCATGGATAAGCCCATTTACTTGGGCCAAGTTATTTTAGACTTTTCTAAATCGGTCATGTATCGATTCCACTATGAGTTTGCCAAACGCCATTTTGAGGACGTATCTCTTTTGTATATGGATACGGACTCATTCATTTACCACATTCGCCACTGCAACCCCTATGACGTCATGAGGCAGCATAGTGACTGGTTCGACACCTCTTCGTATAGCGCTGACAACGTGTTTCAGCTGCCCATAAAAACAAGAAGGAAATGGGCGTTTTAAAAGATGAATGTGGTGATTCCGTTATGAAGGAATTCGTAGGTTTGGCCTCGAAAATGTATGCTTATCGCACACTAGACTGTAAGGAAGCCAAAAGAGCAAAAGGTGTAGGTAGGGCAGTGGTAAAATCGCTACGTGTAGACGATTACTTAGCGGTTTTACGCACTGGCAAAGCTATGTCCCATACACAGTGCAGGATACAATCCAGCAACCATCATTTGTATCTTGTGGAACAGAGAAAACGCACCCTCGCCTCCATGGATAACAAACGTGTGTGGGCTGATGACCTGCTCACCAGCCTGCCCTGGGGTTATGACCGCAAGGAGGAGGAGGTGTGATTTCACTGTTTGTTCGTTTAGGGACATGGCTTTTTGTAAATTGTAATTATAGTAATTTGTAAATATAGGTTTTTGTCATTGTAAATAGTATTTTTTGCAAATAGTGGCAACCCAATTGGACCTTTTGCTCTTAAAAGAAGTGCTATGCAACCTTATTTTTATTTTTAATTTTAAATTTAACAGAGTTGGGAATTAGAAAATGGTATATAGTTTGATTCTTTTGAAGCTGTACAAAGTTGTAGTTTTTGTAAATATAAAATAAGTAATATTATTTTTGTAACTTTTTTTTGTAATGTAAATCGTAAGTGGAAAACTAAAAAAAGTTCTTTTGGGATGAGTGTGCATGTGGAGAATGTGCTTTTGGGGATAAATAAAGTGGTTGTGTTTGTTCCCAAAGACAGGTGTGAATGTATGAGTAGAGAGAGAACGCTAGTGTGTATGACCAGAGCAAACACGGTGAGGTAGGGTGAGTGGGGAGGGGATTTCGACTTATATAGTCATTTTGTTTTGTCAATAGTTTTGTTTTTTCTTTAAAATGTAGCGGTCAATAGACATTATTTTTGTAAAACAGTCTTACCTGCACTAGCCGTAGACCTCTACGTTTCTCCAAACACACATAAACTCACTGCATCATCATCATCATGGTCAAGCACTCGCATCAACATCATTGACAAATCGCAACTTTCGACATACACCAAATAGAAAAATGTGAAAACAGCAAAATGGAAAATCCATGTTTCGATAACACCAAAATTCAAAAAACGTAAACAAGTCATTTTAAAAACTGGAAATGCTCATGTGTGAAATATAAAAATTCAAAAACTTAAAACGGATATTTTTAAAAAGTGTCATCAACAAAATAGAGAATCCATATCATCAAAAACGCAAAACTTGAAACAGACTTTTTTAAAAACTGTAAATGGCAGATTGGCAAATGGCAATGTGTGAAAATGTGAAAATGAAAAATCAGCTCATCAACTTTATGATTTTAAAAAATTTAAAAAAACATCGTGCTCTGGTGAACCTTTGTTTTTTTAATTCATAACCACAGGGATTGACAAATGAAAATAGAATACAAACACATCTCAATTCCTTAATCCTCAATTCCTTAATGTTCGTGTCGATGAATCATCAACTTCCCTTTCATAGCACTCATGACAATCAGGGCTGCCATCCTCTCTCCCACTGAGGCATCACAGGATGTGAAACGTTGTTTAGCTTTTTTCAATAACAATTTATCTGCCACGTGTCTTAAACCAGGATGACTATGGCGATAAGATGGGTCATGTTCTTTGCATGCTTGATCCAAAAGATTAATGGGTACATCACCACGCTGCAAACGTTTTTCAAGATGAGTTCCAGGGCCACAAAAACGATAACCTGGAAGATGGATTTCGAAAGGTAAGTATTGAATCACTTTGTCAATGACGCCATTGCCAGTACAGGTCTGGCATATCCTTTTCCATCGATGGTGAAAAGGTTTGGTCTTCCTCCTCCTCTGTGGACAATGTTTGTGTTCGTTGTTGTTGTTGCTATTTCTCGCCATGACACCCTTGGAATGATTCAACAAAGTCTTTACACGGACTTTTATGACTGTGATACAGTTTCACTAGCTGACAAGTCGCGCACTGACGCATAGAGGGTATTTTTGCCATGGCCACTTGCTTATGGTGATCGTAATCCGTACAGGGTTGCAATTCACTCAACACAGGGTCTTGAGTCCATGATTTTGGTACATGTTGCCAGATTTCTTTCACCGCGTTGGCGGCCACATAATATATGAACGACTTGGGCAGCGCCAAGAGCTCTTCTTTGGTAAAACTGTCTGGTTTCTTTTTTCATACAAAGAACTTTCCGATGGCTTTGTCCGTAGCAATGCCTTTCTCCATGGTATCACGTGTTGTAGATGTTTACTCTTCGCTTGTAGAAATCTAACTGGTGGCATTCACAGGTAAATCTTGAGTTTCAATTTTGTTCAACAACTCCCAGCAGGCATTAGTGGTTAACCAATGAAAGAGATGCCACGCATGCGCTAGGGCTGTATGGGTAATGTTGCCACAAGAACAAGTATCCATCAGCGTTTGCAGGGAGGGGCAGCCTAGGTCCATGAGGTCGATACATTGACAGTAAGACTCCAAAAATGCTTGCAACCATTTACGTTTTTCATTACCTTTCAAAAATACCACATTGGCCGTGGACAAGTGTGCTTTCATGACCACGTCCAAATATTTATAAAATGGTTCCTTGATTCCAGTCTAGTTGCTTATGATTTTAAATCCACTGGGTTTGTTTACGATCTTTTTCACACAACAAATCAAAAGCATGGGGCGGTTTAAATAGCAAATGCGTAGCTTGCGATATCCAAAACGTGGTACAATCGATAATGGCCACTTGTTTAAATATAAATTTGTTGTCACCAATTTTAAACCCTTGGCAATCCACAATGAGTGTGCGCAACATGTTGCCGCTTGCCTGGACCAAGTTCAACTGACGACTGACTAACCATTGGCCACTAAGGTGTGGTCATGACATGGACTTACCTGCCATGCTAGTTTGAAAAAAAAATTGAGATTAGGGTAGGACAGGGGGGCATGAAAAAATAAGAATTTAAGAATTACATAATTTTATTATCATAACACGTCTTACAGGCTTTTGTCATTTTGGGATAAGGACGATACCAACTGATACAACAATATAGTCTCTTGTGTTTGTAACGTCCATAACACCGATGATGTCTCAATGTCTCTAAACTAGGCGTTTTTGACGGTGAGCTGCTCGCCGAAGCACCGTTGACACCATACAGTCCACACGTACCGTAGCTTGTTTTTTTAATCACTCAGAGGCACGAGTGAGGGATAGCTTGAATGACAGGGTATATTTCCCACCTCCATTCTGCACAGGTAGGGGCAGGCAGGTGACCAGCGCTGATGTTCCTGCATGGGTTCATCGCTCTCTTGCGATTGGTCTATGATGATGGGATAAAAGGCACATTTCACTTCATCTCTTGTTTTTAAATAGTAGAATCCATCGGCCGCCAAGTCTTGAGGGTTTATGAAAGGCACTGGCCATGTTGCAAAAGTCTTGAAACGTTGTTCCTTAGAGTTTAAATTCATGGATGTGACTTCTCTTGATGCTTTAAAGCAAGACATGACTGAGCGGCTTGACGTGGGTTGACCTGTTATTTATACACTCGTCACTTGGTTTGGACAGTGGAAAACAGTTGACTTGTTTGAAAACCCACGATCATGTAGACAGGTCTCTCTGTATGGCGAGCTGTTTTACAGACCAACTGCGTGTGATGGTGGTGGGCAATAGCGGGTACTCATGGAATGCCCAGCTTCTAAATTCCATGTCTAGAGGCATATCTCTCTTTACCATCTTGAGTATGCCAAGTTTTTTGCTATCGTCAAGGGTCACATGGGGCACTTTCCATAGCAAGCGTTGTAGTTGAATTTTTGAACCTATGGGGGCATTGTCAGCTCCCTTGAGTGCATTATTATCACTCCTGTCTCTCACCAGATAAAGCACTTGCCTTGCGTTTACCACAATGCGCTGGTGGTCTTCGGCAAAGCCTAAAATCAGTTTAAGAGGTAAATATCCAGTAAAGGTGCCATCGGTGTGTACCATCCAGTTATTGGTCGAGTCAGGGCACCAACCCGCCATGCAAAGTGTTTTACCTTCTTCCTCACTATAAGAGGGGTATAGATTCTTGACACTGGAAATACCCACATTTCGAGTGCTATCTACCACGATATAGTTAATGACATACCGCACCTCAGAAAAGAGAAAGGCCAAACCATGGTTGGCCAACTTCGATGTGGTGGGTGTAGAGCCAACGGCTTTGGTGAGCCGACCTCCGATCTGAATGACACTTTCATGCGGTAGGGTGTAAATATCTTGGTTGTTGATAACAAATTGAATTTCGTAATTGTTATTGAGTCCAGGTGTTTGAGCTTGATAAGAATGGAGATCAATTCTTACCACTCCTGGTTGCTCCTCGATGCGGTTCGCTACCTCTAGGATAGAATTCATCATGGGGGTTGACGTGGTAACCCAAATGCTGTAAAATCTGCCTGTCTTGAGATGTTAACTTGTATTCACGTGGCAAAAAAGTAACACCATTCCTAGACGGTGTTGTTGCTTTACATACAAACTTCATAGTGGCTTTAGCACCAACTTGTAAGTCACTGGTGTGGTAGAATCTAGATCAATGAGTTGTTAATCTCTACTGATTAGTCTTAATGTTATATTACTAATACCATTGACAGCTACAGAATGAAAAAGCACCACTGGAGGGATTTCACGAATAATATATCCATTGGGCGATGTCACTATAAAGTCATAAAGCGAATGCGATGGTTCTTGATTGGTGTACACTTGGCTTATAATATTACACGTCACCGATACATGATGGTTCTCGATGAATTTCACTTCATGATCCGATTCATGTTTCTTGTTGGGCTCCAACACGCGTCGTTTAAATCCTAGTAATGGACCAATGGAACCGGGGCATGTTTTAAAGTCAATTTTGAATGTGGAGAAAATATCTTGGTTGTTGATAACAAATTGAATTTCGTAATTGTTATTGAGTCCAGGTGGAACTTGCGCGTTCCATCGATAAATGACTTTAAACCATATTCATTGATCAGCACCACATAAATGTGTTCATAAATGTCATCGACCGTGTATCCACCAGAGTTCAGGGTGAGCACAGAATCATCATAGTAAAACTTGTTGTTCACATTTTCACGTATGTTGTATATTCGATTGTACGTTTCATGAGAATCAAGTCCCAAACCATAAGGTCTTTCACTCATTTCGATAGGTGGGTAAAAGTCTAGGCTGACTTCAGGTCCACGTCCATGCAGTGTAAACTTTTTACTTTCTGCCGACATACTGTTGGCGTTTTTGCTTATGCTGCGTATTATATAAAAAAATTAAACACAAACGTCCACACCGTTGGCTGTTAAACGTTTGCTCACGTTTCACATTATAATATATCTTGATCCTGTTTCCAAAATAGGTCACTAGTTCCATGGGCATTCCAGCTGTATAATGCATTCCTGGTCCTCGGTGATTATCCAAATTGACAACAGCACATTCCTGTTTCCAGGGTCGTGGGGGGTAATTGGTTTCACATAAACACACCTCGAAAATGAGAAAGCTAATGTTTTTTAAATTTCATGCGTCAAGGCATGTCTTGCTATGGCTGAGTTTTTTTTAATATTTCGAAATGGTGAAATCCCAAATCCTTGTTGATAAAAGGCTGGCTTTAAATTTCCATTTCTAGCCCCCATAGCAATCGCTTCCATAGTTTCATTATGTCGCTGACTTTCTTTGAGTTGTTGCTTGCCCTGCTGCGCGGCTGTAATGGTTTTCGCCACTGCACTGGCACCACCCAAAAGTGAACCCAGAGCAGCCAAACCGGCAAATAATGAAGGTAAAATTCCCGCTCGTTTTGGGACGGGAATCACTCGCCCTTGTTTTGAACCCTGTCGCTGACGTTTTGGAATAACACGTCTCTGTGCTGCTCGAAGGACTTTTCTTATGGTCAACACATTATTTTTAATTTTTTTCTTTCGCGTGGGCTTGTCCACGAATGTCTTAAGCCCAGGCTTTGCCAAGGACAGGGTCTTATTTTTAGTCTTTTTAGTCTTTCTCACCACATACCTTTGTTTCACCATGATGATAATCACCAACAACCTTTCACAAGAAAGTTTAAATCACAACTAACGTCATATTGTTATTTCATGGCTGTATATTCCAATTCCACATAAAGTGGGAAATCGTTTATGGGTTTTCCAGCTTGCTTTTCATCCCATGTCAACATGAGATGAAAGGATAATTCGTCTCCTGCATTGACCATTTCATGGTTATTGCCCAACATCCTATGATCGTTTATCTGTATTTGTAAATGGTTCTCATCAGGTATGGCGTATTTGATGTGAATGGTTCCATCATAGTGTAATCGATAGTGACTTAAACCCGAAGCAAACACATAGGTCAAGTGCTGGACATGGACTAGCGGTAAATGGTTTCTCTCATTCACAGGTTTCTCATTTGTCAGATACACTAAAAATACAGATGGGATAAATTTATAAAGCCTTTTCATTTCATAGGTCACGTAGCGCTTGGTACAGACATCGTATTCGTCTTGTGGGTCTTCCACGTGAAGAATCCGATGGTGATTAGCGCTATAGCCATTCACTGTAAGCTGAGGCACTTTGTCATAAAACTCATACACTTTGTTATCCATATACTTTTTTGTAGTGACGTCTGTAGACACTTGAGGATGTTTTACATGGGTTAACCGCTTTCCCTTAAAGTCATAATCTCCCTGTTTAGTGCGTGGCAATACTGACCTATCCACATAGTGTTTATTAGCGGGATCTGTTTCTTGTTTTGGATCATGTAAGGGAACAGACCTAGCTTTGGCCATTAAGCCACGTCCAAAGACATCCATTGTCAACCTATAGTACGAGTCTACTGTTTCTATGACAAGGCTCGGTGTCCTGTATATAGACAGCCTGCTAGCCTGTCTAAACCTTAGTTGATATGAAGATTATTAAGCAGCAAATGTCATTCCCCGTGGGGGACATGGTTTCCCATCTCTGTCCCACATCACGTGAACAACTCCATGGTTCACTGTTTCCATCTTCTATTCGCTGCATCATTGTGGGACCTTACGGCTGTGGAAAGACCAATCTTTTGCTAACACTCATCACAGCGCCCAATGGTCTGCGTTTTCAAAATATTTATATTTTTGCAAAATCTCTCTACCAACCCCTCTACGTGTTTCTGGATCAAGTCATGTCTGGATTACAAAAAGAGAATATGGGTTATTTCACATTTTCCACGCAAGAAAATGTTATTTCACCGGATGAGGTAAAGCCTGATTCACTCATGATTTTCGATGATGTATCCACTGAACGTCAAGGCATTATTCAACGCTATTTCAGCATGGGTCGACACAAACATATCGATTGCTTCTATCTTGGACAAACGTATTCTAAAATGTCCAAACAGTTGATTCGTGACAATGCCAATGTCATTGTTTTATTTCGCCAGGACGAGAGGAACAGTCGTCGCATTTATAATGAACATGTGAATCCGGATATGACCTTTCAAATGTTTACTGAATTGTGTGGCAAGTGCTGGAACACTCAACGTCATGCCTGTTTAGTGATTGACAAACAAAGTGAACTCAACCAAGGACGATGTCGCTTAGGGTTTGATCATTTTATTGCTATTTAAGGCCCTGTCTCATTCCCTCTCAAGTAATTTGTCAAGACACCATGGCGTTAGCAGAGAGTCAATTGAAAAAGCATATTATTAGAGCAAAAATACTATTCGCCAGAAGTTTCGTCAATTGAAACGATCACGTGCAGATCATGCTTTGTTTATTCAACATCATTTTGCACCTCCGCTAAAAGCCATGTTGAAACCCTCTTTCAAGCCATCTGAAACGCTACCCACCGTTTCACAAGCCACTCAGACGCTGCACGAGGACCCTGAGGAAGAGGAACAGGAACAGGAACAGGAAGATTTGACTAGTGTTAGCGAAGTTGAGGATGACGAGGAACAAGTGTTTACGCCTCAAAAAAAGACCGCACCCCTTGCAGAGTTTTTTGAGAAAAAAGAAATCCTGGGCCATGGTCGAAACACCTTGCCCTTCCATATCGTCTCAGTTTTCACAAGTCTTGGCCACCCCTCAAAATAAAGCTCAACTGAAAAACATTTTAATAAAATATTATGGATTAACACTAGAACCCTATCTCATTGATCTATTTATTGAAAACACAGATACCACGTATGGTGTTCGCAATGAGGATGATAGTTTTAAAATTGGGGATTCATCCATTAAATTTGCGCGTACTGAAGCTGTCATTAAGAACATCAACTATAAATTGACGCCAGGACTGTTAAAGCTGCTCTTTTCTCCAACACCCTCATTCCATGATTATACGTCAGAGGACCTTGGCAAATATAAGTCCATTTTATTGGATACCTATGCCCACAAAAGACAGTATGATCCAGCTCAACAAGTGAATGCCAGTACATCTCAAAAATATAAAACCATCATTGCAAAAATGTTTCCCACCAGTCAAAGTACTCGTCGTAAAGTGTCCGCTTCGGGAGTGGCATTTAAACCATTAAAATCCCTTGTGGATGTTACCTACTGGCATAATCCCAATAAGCTCGTCCGGCGGCTACACTTGTTGCATGCTTCACGTCAAGCCGGCCATACCGGTCACGATTGGGAAATTCAAGAAATTGAACAAGAACTTCGAAATGCCAAAATTATTGTTTAAGCCCTCACCCATTAAAATGGGTATTGCTCACGAGTTGCATCGCCCAGCTAGGCGTCACTATCCGCGACTCAAGGTGATTTCACGAGGTGTGGCTGAACTTTGGCAGGCTGACTTGGTTGAAATAATACCCTATGCTGGCGTTAACGACGGTGTACGCTGTATGTTGACCGTCATTGATGTGTATTCCACAATGGCCTTCGTTGAACCTGTGCGTCGCAAGTCTGGTCCACTAGTTACCAAGGCCTTTCAACATATTATTCAACACTCCAAACGTCAACCTCATTTGCTACAAACCGACCAGGGGAACGAATTTTTCAACAAGGATTTCTCCACTTTTCTCAAATCTAAGGATATTCACCATTACACCACTTACAGCAATCTCAAAGCCAGCGTGGTGGAGCGGTTTAATCGATCATTGAAAACCCATATGTGGAAAGCGTTTACCGCTCAGGGCAGTTATCGCTGGTTGGGCATGTTACCTGAGCTAGTGTCACGTTACAATGACACCAAACATAGAACCATTGGGACCAAGCCACGTCTCATGACCAAAAATATTCAGCGACTGGATAAACTGTTTAACCCCATAAAACAGCAGATCCTAAACGTCACCGACTGAAAATTGGGGATTTTGTTCGTGTGAGCAAATTTAAGTCTGCCTTCAATAAGGGCTACACGCCTCAGTGGGGGACTGAACTATTTCGAATTCGTCAAGTCAACTTGGACAGTCCAGTCACCTATTTACTCCAAGACCTCAACCATCAACCCATAAAAGGTAGAATTTATCTCCATGAACTTCAAAAACAGCATTTCCTAAACATTATCTTGTGGAAAAAGTGTTGAAACAAAAAGGAAATAAACTATATGTGAAATGGTTAGGATTTAACTCTACGTTTAATTCTTGGATCAATAAATTACATGTTGTGTGAACCTGGCCACTTTTTTATTTTTAAATTTATTTATTTATTTATTGAATCATGATGTACGAGAGCTCTGTGTATGGCACCCCGCGCTTCATGCATGTCCATACATGTTTGTCTTTCTCTCTCCACACCTGTGTCTCACTCCTTCACTCCATGTTGACATACAACTCGTTCAGCTATTGGCTGTCATGGGTTCTCCACTCCTCCCCTCACCTCCCCAGCCCTCTGGCACCGCCCTCTCATCGCTCTATCGTGGTCACGTGATTTCCTGTTCTCTCTTTGTGTTCACCCTTCCCTCTTTCCCCTTTCCTCTCTGCGGGGCCCCTGCCTGCTGCTGCTGCTCGCCTGGCTAGCTGTTATAACCTTTTTACAGAGTTGTCATATGGATCCAACCTGTTTTCATATGACACCAATGTTGTCAGCTCTCAACCACATTCCATTCTCTTAGCCAACTAGCCAGGCTCCAAGCTGGCCTCTCGAGCAGATATTCTGTTTTCCCATTCTGGCTGCCAGTCAGACATAGAAAAACAAGTTCTGTTGTTGTCGACTATTTTTATTCGTCTCATAGCAATATCAATTTTGTCTGGTTACTGGTCAGTGTTTACTAACATGTTTTAACGATCGCCATGAGGGATTTTCGAAAATATTCGCCTTCATTCATCTGTCATAGGAAAAAAATATCGAAAAGCGACCCCTCGTTTTGCCATACATCGCCCCGTCGAAATAGCCATTTCCCGTATCCACCATGGCCAGTCATAGCCTCGTTGTAACATACGTCAAGCGCTACCGGCTCACCGTCTACAAACACTCTTTTATTTAAAAAAGAATTAAAATGCATAGTTCTTGTCCTAGAGACTTGACATTTATTTTGCTGGTAGAGGGGGTAGAGTCCTTTCATTTATGTCAAACAAACTTACATGTAAACGTATTAGGTTCCAAATTTTTTTTTCAAAATATCTCAAAAATAAAAAAGGTTTATTATAAAAAATAAAGGTCATAGAGACCATTCGTTTGAACCATGGCACAACGTTCTATCATGTTTGGTTTTCAATCTATCGCCTACTTTCAAAAACAAAAATTTTCAAAAAAAATGAAAAATATAACGAGTGGTCTATAGGAAAGAGAACGTCAGCTCGAGTCCAACGACACCTCATTTGTTAAAATCTGACCATCCGTTCGCCAATTATCACCAATGTTCGCGAGAAAGTAGGCTATAATATTTTCCCCCCTCCTACACCCTTGAAACTTGCTGCCACCCTAGAGGGCATGCCCACCTTTCATTAACGTCAAACAAACTTTTTTCCAAAATTCACTGTTTTCAAAATAGCGCCAATCCAAACATCAACAATTTTCAAAACTTTTTTTAAAAATCCAACACACATTCTTAGCCAAGAGAACGTCACCCCGTTCCTAAACAACACATCTTTCTAGCCTAACAAGCTCATTAAATATCACCGAAAAGTCAAAAATGCACGTTTACCTCAAATTGCGTTTCCAAATTTCAGCCATTGTAAAAAATAACCTCACCATCAAATAGAGCGGAAAAATACCAACTAAACGACCCCTCACTCGACCCTAGTCCTCTCCCACCACCAACGTTTTCCAAGATAGCCATACGCATTCAAGCACACGCGCGATTATAGGTAGAACTCTCTCCACCCTACTACTGCACAGTTTTAGTCCTAGAGGCTTGAAATTTATTTTGCGGGTAGAGCGGGTCAGGGCCATTCATTTACGTCAAACAAAATTTTTTGTAAACTCTTTAGTTTCCAAAATATGAAAATGAAAATCCACAGCCTGCTTCCAGTCTCCGACCGGGTCAGGAATGGAATGAATGAAGCCCCCATCTAGCGGCGAGGATATGAACTGTGCCGGCTGCCGAGGCCTGACGCACTCCTCTAGTTTCCAAAATATAAAAATTTTAAAATTGAACATTTTCCAAAAAAAAAAACAAAAAAATTAAAACGTTTTATTACAAAAATAAAGTACATAAAGATAGTTCGTTTAAGCTATTGCCCAACGTTCTATCATGTTTGGTTTTTTAACTATCGTCTATTTTCAAAAACAAAAATATTCATTTTTTTTTTTAAATATAACGAGTGGTCCATAGCAAAGCCCCCATCAGCTCGAGTCCAACGACACCTCATTCGTGAATCTCCGACCACGGGTTCGGGAGTTATCGGCTCGCATTGGGAGTAGTGGGGGGGGGGGGGGGGCAGAATCGGCCTTACCGATTATTACTATTGATGATTGTTATAAAATTAATAATTACTAATTAATTCACAAGTTCCCCATTTTCAACTCCAGGCAAATGCTGGGACGGTACCTTCTGACAGGCCACGGTCGCTCCCTTCCACATCCTCGCCCAGTTACATTCATCTTCATTCATTTCAGCTCTCATTAACCCCTCTCATGAGTTTGGCGTCAGGAAGGGCATCCGGCCGTAAACACCATCTGCCACATATAATTTCATCGCATCTGATCCCCGACCCCGTTGAAAACGGGAATAATAAGGGGTAGACATGCATACACTAATTAATTCACAAGTCCGTAACAAAATGAATAGGAAGAGGAAAGTATAGGTTACTATTTTGTAGCATGTCTGTTCATAACACAATTATTTTATTAGTGTTGAGTTGTTCAGTAAAGGAAGCAATTTAATTCAAACAAACTCTGAATATATAGCTAGTACATAATTAAACTTAAAAATAAATACATTAGCCTATACTAAATACTTAATTTGTCATCCTTGGATGAGTGGCCTTGAATAACGAAAGAATCGCATTCTTCGCCAGTGTCAACATCCACTATTCAACTCTACCCTTAAGATGTGTCAAAGGAAGTATTTAATACTCATCAGTGAGTCATTGTTTATCTTAGTATATCTGGCATTGTCTTAATGTGTAGTTTCCAGTTTCACTCAGGATATTATGGAATAGATACCTCCACAATGCCTCTTAGAACCCCGTTTACGGAGTGCGAGATTACTAAGATTTTGAGTGCTATTTGTTTCTTCAAGTTAGAGGGCGAGAAAATTGGCGATAAGCGATATCCGGTGCTCCAGCAAGTCGCTGATTGTCTTGGAGTGTCCCTTCGCTCGGTTAAAAAGGTGGATGCTGAGAATGTGAGGGATAAAAATCCAGGACCAGCCAAGAGGAAAAAACGAAATACATTTAACTTGAACATGCTCGGTGCCGAGACAGCGCTAACCAGACAGTGAATGCGGCAACAGCGCACAAACGTTCCTGCGGATCTTGCCTGACAACAACAGTCACCAAAAGCATAATAAATATTAATCCATATAAACTAAACCCATTTATTTACATCACGAGTAGTGGGATGGGGACAGTTCTGCGACTCCCCCTACTTTCATATAAACTTTGCCGATATCTCCCGAACGCATGATCGGATTTTAATGAACGAGGTGTTGTTGGCGTTGGGATGACGTCCTCTTTGCTCTGAATGTGTGTTGGTATATATATTCTTTTTGAAATTTGTTGTTTTTGACATTGGCACCATTTTGGAAACGGTGAATTTTAGAAAAACGTTTGTTTTACGTGAATGAAAGGTCCCTATGCTCTCTAGGCAGGCAGCAAGTTTCAAGTGTGTAGGACAAAACAAAATGATAGCCTACTTTCTGGCGAACATTGGCGATAATTCGCGAGCGCCTGATCGGATTTTAACGAATGAGGTATTTTTGGCGTTGGGATGACGTCCTTTTTGCTATGAATGTGTGTTGGTATTTTTAAAATTTTGTTTTGAAAATCTTTGTTTTTGAATTTGTAATTGGAAACGGTGAATTTGAGAAAAAAAAGGGTGTTTGACGTTAATGAAAGGTCCCTAGCTCCTCTAGGCAGAAACCAAGTTTCAAGTCTGTAGGGCAAAAGAAAATGTATTTTGAAAAAATGGTCACTATTTTGGAAACGGTTAAGTTGACAAAAAAGTTTGTTTGACATGAATGGTTCGTATTTACCCCCTCTGCCCAAACCGTATATTTTAAGTCTCTAGGTGAAACCTATGCAGGTTTTTTGGGGTTTAACCTATGTTTTTGTCATACTTCAGATATTTTTGGTGAAAACATGTGTTTCCGTCATTTTTGTAAATATTTGGGAAACCAAAAATATTTCCTGAACCCATGGACGGATTTAAACCTATGGGGTGTCGTAGGACTCGTGGTGAACTCCCGTTTGCTATGGACGAGGTATGTCCACACCAAAATAAAAACTTCCCTTTCCCTGGCGGTGAAGTACTGATTTTTTGTATGCATGCGTACTTGGAAGGGGCTTTTGTAACAGAGCGGGCTTTTTAAATGATTATTTATAAATGATTTTTTTAAAATATTTATTAATAAACATAAACATTAATAGGTCATCTGCTTTTTAGTATCTCGCCTACCAATAATCGGATTTAAACATATGGGGTGTCGTAGGACTTGTGGGGAACACCCTTTTTCTATGGACGATGTATGTCCACCTCAAATTATAAAACTACCCTTACCCGGGGCTGAAATAGTGAATTTATTGTATGCATGCGCACTTGGAGGGGGCTTTTGTAAGAGAGCGGGCTTTTTAAATGATTATTTATAAATATTTTTTAAAAATATTTATTAATAAACCCAAAAACTAATAGGTCATCCGCTTTTTAGTATCTCGCTAACCAATAATCGGATTTAAACATATGGGGTGTCGTAGGACTCGTGGTAAATTCCCCTTTTCTATGGACGAGGTATGTCCACCCCAAAACAAAAACCTACCCTTACCCGGGGGTGAAGTAGTGTTTTTTGTGTATGTATGCACACTGGCGGCTTTTGTCAAAAGGGCCTAACTACACTTTTGTTAAAATTTTCTGAACCCCTGATGGGATTTTGCCATAGGCAGTATCCTAGCACTTGAGGTGACGGCCCGTTTTTGAATGTATGATTCATTTTTGTCAAAAGGGCCTAACTACACTTTTGTTAATATCTCGCAAACCAATCATGTTAGGGACTTGTATGAGGGGTCCTAGCACTTGGGGCGACGTCCCCCTTTGGGGGGTGAAACTAGCCACCGAAATTGAAAAATCAATATCTTGGAAACTAAGAACCCTAAAATTAGGCGTGATAGCTGAAAAAGGAGATGACAATTGGTCATTTCAACCCTAAAACAGTAAATAGAAATTTTATGGGGGAAAACGTGTTAAACACCTAAGATCTTTTGTTTTGATGAAAAATTGCGGGGGGAGGGGGTGAAAACTACCCCCAAATTGAAAAATCGATACCGTGGAAACTAAGAACCCTAAAATTAGGTGTGATGAAATAAAAAATTGGTCATGACATAGGCATTTACCTGGATAGATGATTTCACCCCTAAAACAGTAAATAGTGATTTTACAGGGGGAAAGAGGTGTTAAACGTGTAAATATAATAATTGAACCTAAGATCTTTTGTTTTTCATCAAAAATAGTAGGGGGTGAAAACTACCCCAAATTGAAAAAAAATCTTTATCTTGCAAACGAAGAACCCTAAAATTAGGTGTGATAGTTGAAGAAAATAGATGATGACATACGCTTTTACCTCGTTAGGTTATTTTGACGTATATAACAGGGAATAGTAATGTTACAGGAGAAAAAGGAACTTAGATATCTAACCTCCTTTCATAGTGATTCAAGGAACGACGAAATTCGACATGCAAGCTACCCCCTGGGTGTCAAATTACAAAGCTTGCTCCCGGTACCCGAGGCCATACGATATTATTATAGTGGGAGTTGAGCAAAAGGCAGGAAATAACATGAAAATAAAAAGGATGCCTCCTCACACACCGAGGGTATCAGAAAAAATTAAACGACGGCCAATTAAGTTGGAAAAGGATGAGACTCCCTTGGCCTTGGATACCCACTTTATTTGCTTCCACTTTTTGCTCACACCTTTTTTTGCTCCCACATTTGCTCCCTCTTTTGCTCACACTTTTACCCCATCTTTGCTCCCACGTTTGCTCACACTTTTGCTTCTATATATGCTCCCACATTAAACTATTGGTGTTATTACCAATTTGTCTTTTCTAGAGATTAGTTTATGCTTGACAGTTGATATGGAAGTATCAGTGACTAGGTATGGTAAGCCTTATGCATACTTTAAAGGATATTCATATAGTGAAACGAAGCAATACAAATGGAACTGTTATTTGGCGCTGTTCAAAGCAACGATCGAAACAGTGTCGAGGAATGCTGAAGACAAAAGAATTGGACATACTTTCTTCAAACAATCATGTCTGTAAACTTAATAATCATGCTAGTCTAAATTTAAGGGAAACTCAAACCAAAGCAAAAAGTCCAAGAAAAAGATAATGCTGCTCAACATAATATTAACCTCAAGTTTAATACACTACAACGCACTCATGCTGTTAGCGAGTTGTTTAATGAGAAACCTTTAACACCTCCTGTAAAACCCTTGTTCAGACACACACCACATCTCAAAAGCCCTCAACTCTATCAGAGATAACATACCCCAACAAGAAGGTGAAAAGGATGATGATGTTCATAATAATAACATAACAATGTTAAAGCACTCTAGCACATCTAAAAAGAAGCTTTCAACACAATCAAAGGCAACTCAAACCATCGAAGAGACTGTGGGCACAGGTGGAGATTATGATGGTAATGATGACGATAATGATGAAGAACAACATCATTATGAAGATGATTATAATGAAGAGGATGATAATGATGATGATGGTGATAATGATGAACTGCTTTCCGAGTTTTTGAAACCATTGATAAAAAATAGCAAATGGAACGATCCTAATATATTAGTCGAACGTCTACAGCTCTTGTATGCCTGTAAACAGGCTGGTCATATTGGTTATGAGGAAGAGCTATTAATAATAGAAGATGAACTTTGTAAAGCTGGGTCAACGTAGCAACACCCCCATCCCCTAAAAATAATTTTCAACAAGTGTTATATTTAAAAACTAGAACAAGTGAACATAACAAAAAGAGCTGTATTGTGTGTACCTATTGTAAATATATATATATATATATGAATTAAATTAATTAACATAGTTTGTATATATTTCTTGTTTTTTGCATGTTGAGTGTATATTTGTTCAACCACTTTTCAGTTTTTCAATGCAGATTTTTGTTTGGTTTTGATTTTTCCGTAACATTGCAGTTATCAGTCTTGTAAACTGGGTGATTAATATAGGGATAAAGGCATCTTAAAAAGCACAAGCCTTACAGTTGTCGCATGTCTTGTATAACATGTTACATGTAATCCTACATTCCACATAGGTCTCTACCTTCTTAACAGTGAACTCTGTTGGTCATTAAAATAACTACTTGTAAAATAATTCCAGTGGCAAGTCATGTTAGCAAATATCATATATTAAATATTTTCACGCCATAGAACGATAACTTGAAAATCATTTATTGTAGGAATACCTTTAATGGGACCACCAAACCTTCAGGTATGCAATATACATTCCAGATAGTGCTGCATCTTGGTCGATGGTGCCTCCAGTGCTTACATTAAATAACAATACAGTAAACGTATAAACATTTAATAAATCATAATTGTTTTCTTTAAATATCATATAATAAATATTTTCGCACCAAAGAATGACCATTTCAAGATCATTTATTGTAGGAATATCTATAATGAGATCTCCAAACCTTGAAGTAGACCATATGCGATATACATTCCACATAGCTACATAAGCGACAGTACGTTGTGGTATCAATCTCAGCCACCGCGCGCGCTCATTTTTTGTGTTGCATTTCAGTTCCATTTGCATTTCATTTCTTGAAAATCGCCCCCACGCAAAAAGAAATATAGCAAGCGAGTGGAGACATGTTTCACATCAATAATTTTAGAAGCGCTCTCAGGCATTGTATAATGATTTTTTTAGTACTGCATAACTGTTTGTTGACTAGAATTTACTGTTACACAACATTATTTTGTTAAGCTCTACATAATTATCCTAATTGTCTCTGGTATAATGTCTTTTTTAACAAACATGGTCAGACGGTTTGTCTAATAAGCCTAAGCCTCTGTTGTATATGATTTAAAAAAATGATAAACACCCTTCTAGAACTGTACTCACTGGTCAATAACCAATATAGTGGCCAAAAAATTTCCCTGATAGGTAACTCATGTTTGGTTAGTCAATTCTTATTGCAAGGCCAGTCAAGACCTTAAAAAATTAGTCTTAACGTATATATCAATCATCCACACCATATCATTAAACAAATCAAACCATCTTAAGGTATTTATTAAATTTAATTGCATTTTAGGAACCTTGCAAGCATCTTGCAACCTTGAAGAGGAAAGTATAGACAGGAATTGTGAAAAGGAAACCGTTCAATCATTCATTGTAGTTAGTGTTATGAACCCCAACGTAAGAGGTTATGAATGTCAATGTGGGGGTGTGGTTTTTACAGCTGGATGCCTTTCCTGACACCCACCTCGCAGACAAGTTTATGGGAGATGAAACTCAGCTATCATGTCGAATGTTGAGGTCCTACAAGAAAGTCATGTTCAGGTATTTGTCTGCAGGAAGTGTGGTAAACTAAACAACAACAACAAGAAAAAATACATGTAAAGGGAATATTATGGAATTTTCGAGTACATCTAGTGAAATTCAAAAAAATGGATACATTTCATGGTGTGTAGCCCACTTTGGGTAAGTTTGGTAAATTTTAGTGAAGTTTCATATATATTCAGGTAAATTTATATCAATTTCAGGTAGTTTAAACCATTCTTAGGTAAATCAATGGAATTTCAATAAATCTGGTAGTCATTTGATGGATTTTGCTGGAATCTTGTGTCATTTGGTCAATTTGCGGAAAATGTAGTGGAGTTTAGAAAATTCTAGTCAATTTCAAGGTAAATCCAGAGATAGTTAGGTATTTGACAGATAACCTGTCTCTTATGGTTGTATTACAGTTTGCCTTTCACCATGAAGGGTAGGATTGAGGAGTAGACCGTCATGACCTTAAGTGCATAGTCATTTATATTGACTTTAAGAATGAATGTTGTGGGGGATCAAACACTACTCTTGTTAGTTTTGAGGGAAGTGTACTCCATACCATTCCATTTTTAAAACCGCTAATCATGTCCTAGCATTGGACAGTTGCAAGCATTTCACTTTTCTTAACATCAAATGTTCATCACTTGTTATGACGAGTACATGTTCACAAGCAAAAATGAAATTGATGTAAACATAGCTTGTTTCGGTTTTCTTTGCACTTGTCTGTGGGCAACCATGGCATTTTCCTGGAGTAGAAGTGGAAAACCACATGAATTTGGTGTTTAGAAATCTCACCTCACCTCACCCCAACCAATTGGAAAAGGAAAATAATTTGTTTTGTCTTACTTAGGGGCTTGCAAATCATGGTCATCAGTCCCATGTACTATACTTAGGCAAAATAATACGTAGTTATGCATAGTATTATTATCTGCGTATCTAATACAATTTTGCATAGTCCTAGGACCAGTATCGGATCATAAACTCATGCCATGTGTTACCGTCCTTAATGCCACTGATATAACACTAAGAGGTATTTATTTCCAGCTACCCCAGGGGCTCACATCTAGTGGTATAAGGGTTGGTGACCACGGGGGCCCCAGCTGTGTCCGGCATTGCTTCTAATGAATTGTGCCGGGCTCGTCTCTATCTTCTTTCCTTTCGACCACACTTGGTCAACTCTTGTTCTCTACCGACCCTGACATTATTAGGGTATCCAAGGCCTAGGGAGTCTCTTCCTTTTCCAAATTAATTGGCCGTTGTTTAATTTCTTTTCTGATACCATCGTTGTGTGAGGAGGCATCCTTATTCTTAATTTCATGTTATTTCCTGCCTTTTGCTCAACTCCCACTAAAGGTAGGGTGTATATAGCCCCACCACTTGTGATGCACTCTGCATATGGCTACACCCTCAGGGGGCTCACAACCGATCAGTTCGAAAGTTGGCGACCCCAATGAATTCCTGAGCTGGCTCCGGTTTTCCCCCTTTTATCCATTACCTCTGGGTCTGAGCCTCTCCTCTTTTACTTTTCTATCTGCCTTTCATGGCTCTCCTTCCTTCCAACTCCCTCAATCCTCATTCTTGAGGGTTGAGAGCCATATTTTATTCCATCTGTCCTTTATTTGCCCTATTGTCCTTTTGTTTTCCTTTTCTTCTTCTAATATATAAGTGTGTATTTAGTTTTAGTTATAGTTTTGATTTAATTTTCATCTTTACTACCACCCAAACCGTTAGGGGTCATAGGACAGCTTAGTGGTTAAGTTTATAGAACGCTTGTCTTTTGTTCGAAACAACACCAGCTTCAATTCCTGACCGGATCATGAATTTTATGCTTTGTTCACTTATTTCTCATGGCATTGAAACTGGGTGTCTGTAACGTGTTCATTATTCATTTTAACTTCAGTGTACGGTGTAGAATTGGAAAGGAGGCGACCGTGGCTTCTGAATTACAACTATGTTAGCGTTTGTCTAAAATGTAATTAAAGAAAGAGTTCAAACATCATGTAGGACATGAACTATTTTTAAATTCAGATTTGTATTTCACTGAAAACACAATCATTCTCCGCTTTAAACAAGCCATAAATTTCTTTTTCTAACATGATAGCTTATAGGCGGGCATTGCTATATCTTATATGTAGTAGGGTCATTAGCAAAGGATTCAATTTCAATTACCTACACCTCTCATGGTATGGCTATTAGTCAATTCGTTAAACTACAGAAAACTTCTCTATATGTTCAGTTACATTATCATTTGACCATCTCACAGTGTAGTGGTTAACATACTTGGTTGTCAACCCTAAGGTCTTGGCTTCCAACCCGACTATACCAAGAAATTCATTTTCATTTTAAGGTTGCAAATAAGGTTCACTGAGCCTTGTCAACCCTTACCTAACAACTATCTAGTCATGTATGTTAACACGGTGCACAGCACATCCACTATCAAGCAGAAAGTAATATGAAATTTGCTGACAATATCGCCCGTGCTCTTATCACCAAGACTCACTACACAAACAAAGCCAGTGTCTCTGTGCAGGTTCAACCCAGCGGTAGTATGCAAGTGTATGTTTGTTTAAAAAGCATCATTAATTAATCTAGCTCCACTGTCACCACAGAGGTCTGGGTTCGAATTTCCAAAGGCAGCAACAGAGTACAATCAGTCTTGTCGGGTAAAAACGCTTTGGGTCAATTCATCAATCATGGGAAAGGGTTATCCATTGTCAGTCCTATCACATCTTACTTCACCCTCTACGATCATTAGTTTATAAAATCTCAGGTCGATAACCTTAACGTTTTGTCTCTTTTGAGTACATTTATGGGGCATGGCAACAGGTTGGTCATCCTGACTTGTACAACACATCATACAACTCTCTAGCCTTATTCATGAGCTATATATACACATTAATCCATAATAACCTAATAATAATATTAATAATAATTAGCAAGCTCTCATCCTCCATACACACGTCCATTAAAGCATGGTTTCACAAAACGCCTATGCTTTTCAGGTGTTTAATACCTTTTTCCCCTGTTACATTACTATTCCCTGTTATATACGTCAAAATAACCTAACGAGGTAAAAGCGTATGTCATCATCTATTTTCTTCAACTATCACACCTAATTTTAGGGTTCTTCGTTTGCAATATAAAGATTTTTTTTTTCAATTTGGGGTAGTTTTCACCCCCTACTATTTTTGATGAAAAACAAAAGATCTAAGGTTCAATTATTATATTTACACGTTTAACACCTCTTTCCCCCTGTACAATCACTATTTACTGTTTTAGGGGTGAAATCATCTATCCAGGTAAATGCCTATGTCATGACCAATTTTTTATTTCATCACACATAATTTTAGGGTTCTTAGTTTCCACGGTATCGATTTTTCAATTTGGGGGTAGTTTTCACCCCCTCCCGCTAATTTTTCATCAAAACAAAAGATCTTAGGTTCATTTATCACTTTTAGGTATTTAACACGTTTTCCCCCATAAAATTTCTTTTTACTGTTTTAGGGTTGAAATGACCAATTGTCATCTCTTTTTTCAGCTATCACGCCTAAGTTTAGGGTTCTTAGTTTCCAAGACATTGATTTTTCTCTTTTGGGGGGTAGTTTCACCCCCCAATGGGGGACGTCGCCCCAAGTACTACGACCCCTCATACGAGTCCCTAACATGATTGGTTTGCGAGATATTAACCAAAGTGTAGTTAGACACTTTTGACAAAAATGAATCATATATTCAAAAACGGGCCGTCACCCCAAGTGCTAGGATACTGCCTATGGCAAAATCCCATCAGGAGTTCAGAAATTATTAACAAAAGTGTATTTAGGCCCTTTTGACAAAAGCCGCCGGTGTGCATATATACAAAAAAATCACTACTTCACCCCCAGGTAAGTGTTGTTTTTAATTTGGGGTGGACATACCTCATCCATAGAAAAGGGGAGTTCACCACGAGTCCTACGACACCCCATATGTTTAATTCCGATTATTGGTTAGCGAGATACTAAGAAGCGGATGACCTATTAGTTTTTGGGTTTATTAATAAATATTTTAAAAAAATATTTACAAATAATCATTTAAAAAGCCCACTGTCTTACAAAAGCCCCCTCCAAGTGCGCATGCATACAAAAAAATCACTACTTCACTCCCTGGTAAGGGCAGTTTTTTACTTTGGGCTGGACATACCTCGTCCATAGCAAAGGGGAGTTCACTACGTGTCCTACCGCACCCCATATGTTTAAATCTGATTATTGGTTAGCGAGATACTAAAAAGCGGATGACATATTAATGTTTATGTTTATTAATAAAAATTTAAAAAAAATCATTTATAAATAATCATTTAAAAAGCCCGCTCTGTTACAAAAGCCCCCTCCAAGTGCGCATGCACACAGAAAAAAATCACTACTTCACCCCCCGGGTAAGGGTAGTTTTTATTTTGGAATGGATATACCTCGCCCATAGTAAACGGGAGTTCACCACGAGTCCTACGACACACCATATGTTTAAATCCGACCAAGGGTTCAGGAAATATTTTTGGTTTCCCAAATATTTACAAAAATGACGGAAACACATGTTTTCACCAAAAATATCTGAATAATGACAAAAACATAGGTTAAACCTCAAAAAAGTGCATAGGTTTTTCACCTAGAGACTTAAAATGTATGGTGTGGGTAGTGGGGGTAAATACCAACCATTCATGTCAAACAAACTTTTTTGTCTATTTTACCGTTTCCAAAATAGTGACTATTTTTTCAAAATACATTTTCTTTTGCCCTACAGACTTGAAACTTGGTTTCTGCCTAGAGGAGCTAGGGACCTTTCATTAACGTCAAACATACTTGTTTTTCTCAAATTCACCGTTTCCAATTACAAATTCAAAAACAAAGATTTTCAAAACAAAATTTTAAAAATACCAACACACATTCATAGCAAAGAGGACGTCATCTCAACGCCAACAACACCTCGTTCGTTAAAATCCGATTTTGCGTTTGCGAATTATCGCCAATGTTCGCCAGAAAGTAGGCTATTATTTTGTTTTGTCCTACACACTTGAGACTTGCTGTCTGCGTAGAGGGCATAGGGATCTTTCATTCACGTCAAACAAATGTTTTTGATGTGTAACATCTTTCCGCTTGGTTGCTGGATAGTTTATTGGGAGTGATTTTGAAAATTGGGGACGGAAGTGGATCGGAACGATCGACCTGGCAGTGGTGGATCAAACGTTAGTATGGACTGCCCGCTCGATCGAACAAACGGAAGTGTACTAGCTGGCAGTGGTGGGCAACGGAAGTATGCACTGCCCACTCGAGCGATCGAATGGAAGTGTGCCCTAGCTGGCAGTGGTGGATCGAACGGAAGTATAAGACGCACTGCCAACGCGATCGATCCAGCTGGCACTGGTAAGAGAAACAATCAGCGTGCGGTGTCGAAAATTGATACCATGACGCACCCTCGTGCATGTGGAATGTATATGACATACTGAACGGAAAACGCTCATGCGAACTCTGGTGTCAAGTGATTCAAACAAATGACATGGTACATGTTCGAAGTCTTCGTATCAGTATTTAAATGGTAAAATGCTTTAATATCAAACATTGTAAGTAGTCGGCATTGCATTGGCATAAGGCATTTTAAACTCAATGTCACTCAGGAACATTATCGAAACAAGCAAAATAGAAATGAAACTTAATTCCGTAATGCAGTATTATTGAAACATGGAAATAAGTCACCATCTTGTGCACAATATTTGCGTAGTCGAAATAACCGTGGGGTTATTGCGTATGACTGTGAATCTAGAGATCTTGGGTTCGAATCCTGGGTGGGGTAGATATTTTTGCTACCAGATTATCATTTTAAACGATATTGATCATATCAATATGACTCATTTTAACAGAATTCATATGAAATTACGTGTTGGTCTGTGAATCAAGAGGACCTGTTTATAAGGAATTTAAGGTTATGAGAGGTGTCGCATCTATTAATCTAGTTCATCCATATCGTATTCTTCATTTAGGCTAGTGCTGGTGGAAGCTACAAATCATTTAATAAAATGAGTTCCGTATTATAAACTACAATATCTGTAAAACACTCCCTTTTACAATAGATTAATATTTTTTTATTTAGTCGATTTACCCTCTTGGTTGGTGGTTCCCACGGACTTAGCGAGGGAACTCACCACTACCGCCTCTACGGGCAGTGTCCTTGAGCTTGGAACATCTGGGCGGGATGGATACAACTGGGGAGATGTGATCAGCACGTCGCCCGGGCGGCTTCACCAGGAAAGCGAACAGGGGCCTCATGAGGGGAGGGATTGGAAGGTTAGGATGGATAGGCCATGGAAGAGGGATGCAGGCGGCCGTGGCCTTGCAGTAGGTACTGTATCCGTAAATCCGGAATGTTGCCTGTTGGCATATCCATTGCCCCAGCTGGATTGCCTATTTCTAACAGCACCGGCCATTTACTACATTAGAAATCGCTCCCAACATGGCCTTTAGGGATTTACATACAGCAGTTACAAGAATATTGTGGATGAACAACAAACTACACGGGGCACACATAACTTTACTTACCTTCTCGGGGACTGGGAATTCAGCTTCGCCTACAATACATCCACAATACTCTACTCCTTACATTTATAGGATTACGACAGATTACGAACTGAATAAATTTATTAACAACGGTAAATTAACCTAAATAAACAAAATAACAATAAATTAACCTAATAACAAAAGAAAAATAAAACCACACAATCATACACACTTCCTTTCTACTACACATGTTATTACAATGCCGTGTAAAATATCGGCGTGAAAGCCTTGATAGGTATAGACCTATACTACGTAACAAAACGTTTAAGGGATGCTCTTACATTCATGGCATTCCTGAGAACGGGTTACCTTCACTAGCCCACGTCTGGAAAACGCACGTGCACTGGCCTGTTTCATCAATGAAACGCCAGCACCACGCTGCATTCCAAACTTTTTACATTTTATAGGAGGCTGTGAATCTTCACCTGCTCATATTATGTCACACCGCTCTCCAATTCTAACGGTGAATCATTCTTGCTAGCCTACATTGAGACTGCTTTTGAGTGCGTTCAAAATACACGTAAAATTAACATTTAGATCTTACAACAATGCTCATAACATCTATGTTTCTTTAACAACCATTCTGAAAATTTAATACACTCTTTCATTCACACCCCGAAATTGTTCTAGACCAATCCGGTTCAACAATTACTCTTAACAGTGGACAATCATTAATACCAAAAACATCTGCTCACAAAACACACGCTATTCCAAAACAATCGATGAATAAATCATACTAAATTATTTAACTAATTAAATCATTTCCAAAAAAAAATTTACATGTAATATGTTCATAATAATATACACTATTTAGTGTTGCTAACACGTTACTTTTGAGATTCTGGATTCTCGGTTACAATATAACTCTCAATTAATTATATACACTGTTTCTCCACATAATCATTTTCTAACACACCGTAGTTTTGATATACTGCTTACACATCGTCTTATATAGGTTTCATTACATTGTCGGTCTAATACAATCGACTTATTAAGGTTAACTGTACGTAATTACATAACTTCGGTTTTAATAAAGTATACTAATTGTATCATTGACGTGAGTAGACAATCTTTCTCTAGTTGTATTTCCGCTAAAACCCTTCTGTCAACACAGCTAAGACTTTATTTCACATGAACTGGACTACTTGTATACAATAACTCTTATCATGATCCATGCCTTCTTATCAAAGAACAACAATACTTTGACTTCCCTTTAAAATGCGGAACTCCCTTCGCACGAGCTCTTCATAGCTCTACAAATCCTCATATAACAGTATATATTGCATAAACAATTATCATCCACTATGTTAAACAATAACCAAAATGGATTAATTGTTATTAACATTTCTTCGGTAGGAACTTCTCTCAAATAAAGGCGTGACCCTCAGTATCATTTCACATGACTGCTGATCTACCATTATACATGCTTAAGTTCTTCAAACGAAACGTCCAATTGTAATGAAAGATATTAGACTGTCGTAATTGACCTCCTAAAGTTTACTCCACATCAAGATAATTAACTGTTAACTCGTCTGTCGCAAATACATGTAATAAAAATAATACTCCTGTCTCACTTCACTTGTCAAGCTTTATATTGTTTATCGTTGTAATATCAGGTCGACATAATGACGTGATGTTACACAAATAGTGTAAAATAACACACATGTTATTTATAGTGTCAAATAGAATTCAATCTTGACCGGGATAAACTAGCTTTGAATTCCTAGCCAAAGATTTGAATAATCTTCTATCAAAAGGTACTTCCTCCAACATATTAAATGAACAAAGCTCTCAGCTTTACAAATAATAAAAAGGTTTGTCAACGTCGTAATGTTTTTCCACTCTACACAAAGAATGTTTATAGGGATTAAGACTTCGGTCTTATCAAACGACTAGTATTTCCCGGATCGTCGACAGTTTATGTACAATAATGATATAACAATATCATTCGATGTTTCATCTGTTCTTGAAGTTAGATGTTGTTACATTAAAGTGCTCAAATTAAATTTAAAAAGGATTTAATGTGAAGCTATGACACAATGTCAGAATACTTGATTTAATTCAAATTATTAAAATTCGAGAGTCGAAACGACTAGTCTTCTAAGATGCAACATGATTCCTCAAACAAAATTTTTAATATCAGTTCCACAACTGCTCCGTAGAATAAAATTGAAAAATAGATGAAAAGCAATCATCTCCTAAATAATCTTGAAGCATAAAAATCTCAGCACACATCTGAAGTGTAAATTACATGAGAAACTGAAATACATGAAATGTGAAAATATGGAGTAAGATCGTTGGCTCAGGATGTCACTAATCAAGCTCTATACTAAAAATAAGAGACACAGCTACCTTATTTGGACGATAACTTGAAGATCTATGTAAATATTGACACAATACTTTAGATGTTTCCTCAGTTCAAGATACTGAGATGGATCTGCATTCGAACCTCGGATCTGCGACCTCAGAGATAGGAAACGTCCCTCTCAGGAATTCACCAACATTCGCCTGGGCTCGAACGACATTCTTCTGGCAAATTCTTCTGTGGTTTCTAGGCTACCCTAGCATCTTGACAAATCTCTTCTGTAGAATCTTCATTCTCCGTCGCAAATATGTATCAGCCTCATCATTGGAATATAATTTATAGAAATATTCATATAAATGGTGTATGAAATATTTCTATTGCTAATTGATGTTACATTAGTGTTCGTAGACTGACGAAAATGTACAAGATGGACCGTACACTACGTCTGTATTCACGAATACGTCGTCTAACGAAGTTCCATCGTTGTATCTTAACTCCTGTTATCGAATATGTCTCTGGCGCATGACTATTTAGTTCATCATTTCAACAATGTTAATTATGTTGCATGAATCCACTTGAAGAATAATGATAGTCATTATAATAATGTTTATGTGCTGCGCCAAAGTTAAAAGTTCTCCGCTACTGTTCACTTAAACTGCGCTCGCCGACTTCACGTTGCAATTTAAAATGATATTCAGTTTTATTTCCAACTCATTTGAAAATCTGACTTAACAGGTTTATATTGTCGAAACGGTGAATTTTAGAACGCTCGACTTTCAGCAGAATGTAATATACGACCTGTTCTTTATATATATTCACTTCGTTGAACTCAAATCTCAATTATATAAGAGATATTCTAATTTCGATGTTCCTCACAACTTCACATAAAATGGAAGTGCGGTATTCTCCTACGTTCTACCTAGCTATCATCGCGTCTCTACACGTCGACAGTCGTCGCACTCGGACAAAGCCATTGGATCTCCGTTAACCCAGTAAAAACACTTCCTCACTCTTCAAAGGCTGCTGGAATAAGAACATCGATCCTTGGATCTCCCCCTCCAAGTCGAAATTTTGGCGGCCATATCAATCTCCCACCATAATTTTAGCGCGTAGATTACTAATGCTTATTACTGCGTAGATTAACCGATCTGCGGTTTTTAAAGTATCAGACATAAATTCTTTTAATTTTCTCTTCATTACCAAATAAGAAAGTCTTCTTCTAAGGGCTTAAATGCATAATTTCACCCAATTATGTAGTTGAAGTTGATCCCTTCTTCAATAAGACCTCTTCTCATTGGCTGTGGGCTGGGATCCAATAGCATTATTTGTAACAATATTTATAATATGAATTTCCTAACTCACTGTTGCTATGCCAATTTTATCCTTCTAGAAGCGTCTATTGTGCAATATATCACGTGATCGGGCTCTCCCACGGTCTCGAGCTTGTAACACTACCCTCCTGTGACACACTTCCAGAATTTATATGCTAGTTAAATTTTATCATGGGGACGGAAAATACTCTCATTTTGTCCCAAAATAATTCAATTTACGGGGGGCATTCCTCCGTCATCTCAAGTTAAAAACAGTTGCAAATTGTTTTAATCATTCTAATTCAAGACTTTTGATATGTCATTTGAAATCGAATATTGATTTATTTTAGCCTATTTTCTTATGATACTTTTTTAAATTCTTAGCGTTGAATTTTCCTAGAATAACGTTATTTTCTTCGTCAAACAACTCATGACAGTTATTCCCATAATCATTAGTTATACGGAGCGCTCTTTCTTCTCGGTTTTATTGCAGTTATCTACATCTGACCCGTTCCTCTTCTTCTATTCTTCTCTTCTTCCACGTCTTCTTCTTCTTCTTTTCATGGTTCTTCAACGTCTTCTTCTCATTTTCTTGGTTCTGTGCTGCAGTATATTCTCTACTCTCTTCTACTTCTATTGTTCAACGAAAATGGTCCCTCCATATCGTCTATGAGAACCATTTCCATTACCTTCTCCTTTACTGGTGCTTGGTTTGGAATCGATACTCAAATCTTTTTTATCATCATTCCCATTTTCCTTGTCTCTTAAATCTTTAAGATATTCTTTTCCTTCCTGATGTCGTTCATCATACTTCTCCTTCGTCATTATTTCATATTGGGAGTTTCTGTTACGATTAACATTTTGGTTATACCTATTGTTATTCCTGTTATAATAACCATTATTATTGTATCTGTAGTTATTATTATTGTGATAATAACCACTTCTACGGTTGCCATTGCTATTATCGTTACTATGTCCTTGCTGTTGCTGATATGGATAACCTCCACGGAATCTCCTGTATCTGGGTTCTGGTCTGCGATCACGGAAATAATTATTCCTTTCTGGACCAATATTTCCCTTTTCTGGTTCTTTCGGATTGTCTGTCTGTTGTATTTGGTCAAGATATACTGTATTAATGTCTTTGCACTCTTGTCTTTGGTTCTTCGCAACAACGTTCGGCATCGGGCTCGTGTAATCGAGTTTTCTGAGCAGTTCGTCCATACTTGCTAGATCGTTGATCCCTGACGAGATAATTAGACGTCTGACTTCAACAGGGAGCATCCTGGCTATCGCGTATATCAACTGAGCTGTAGATAACGGGGGTTGAAGAAATCTCAGTCTGGCGATCTGACTCGTGGAGAAGTCTGCGTAGCGTGTGGGAAGAGTTCCTGAATACTTTCGTGAGTATACTTCTGCGCGTAGGGAATTTTGAGCTTCAATAGACCAGAAACGCTTTATCAGTGCTTCTGCGAATTCATCGAAGTTCATGAAGGTATATCTAAAGGCGAAAAACCATTAAAGGGGCCCATCTGACAGATAGCGTTCTACGATCTTCCTCTCGCTCTTGGAATATGAGCTTCGATAAAGTAATCTTTGAGATTTCTGATGTACACTATCGGTGTGAAACTATCTAGTTTGCTGAACTTACGCGGTTTGTCCTCAAAGTTTCTTATGACCGTCACGTTTATCGGATATGAATCCTGAAGGTTTGGTCGAAAATCTCTATTGTAACTTTCGGGCTCTTTACTCCTCTCCTCTAAACCTTCCATAAACCTCAATAATCTTTCTTCCGACCTGATTTCCCTTTCTTCCACTTCTAGGCTACTTCTTCTAGTCTGATTCCTCGAATCTTCGAAATCAATCTTCTCCCTTTCCTTTTCTTCCATCTCAGTGATAATCTTCTTCAGCTGTTGGCCTACTTCTGTCTTTAGACCTTCCTTATAAGTCTCACGACTGGCAACATCTCCTAAATTAAGACTTTGTAATTTCTTGGTTACGTATTCTTCTAGTTCATTAGTTTTCTCCTCACTCATGGTATTAACGTTAGTGACAACCTTGTTCAATCGTTCCTCTATCATTTTAGTCTTACTCTCTAACGATTCTTTCAAAACTTGCACATCCTGACTAGATTGAGTTCTACCTTCTACTTGCTTTTCAGTGAGCGAATCAATCCTTTTACCTAAATCCTTTCTTACTTCAATAACCTCTCGATTAATTTCTACTTGAGTACTGGCTAATTTATTTTCTATGTTATCTTGGATTTGCTTAACATGTTCCCCACTGGATTAGTTCCACTCGTCTTTCCACACAACTACATTAGCTTTTAACATTTCAGCTATTTCTTCCTCAATATCTGCCTTAAGAATGTTATTATGGTCAATAACCTGCGTTCGTAAATTTTTTACATTACCTTTTAATTCGGCCAGAGAAGCTGTGGTTTTTAACGCATCGTTAACAAAACCTGTCGTTAAAGCAGTTATATTCTGAGTACACAATATTTTAGAAGCTTCCACCTCTTGCCTAATTTTGTTCATGTCCACTTGGACTTTTGTTACATCTACAAATACCGTATTGATTTCTCTTTGTATATTTCCTATGTCAGACCGTACATCAGTGACATCTGACTGCATATTGTTTATGTCAACCTGAACATTAGTGACATCGGCTTGGACTGTATCTACTTTACTTTGGACTGTGGATACATCTACTTGTACTGTATCTACTTTACTTTGAACATGAGATACATCTGACCTAACATTACTAACATCGGACTGTACTATGTCTACTTTGGATTGGACTGTATCGTCTTTACTTTGGACATTAGATACATCTGACCTAACATTACTAACATCGGACTGTACTATGTCTACTTAGGATTGGGCTGTACCGACCTCTGTTCGTACACCACTTACATCATCCTGTATCTGCTTTGAGCTGGCCTGTAAACGCGTGACATTTACAACCATTTTAGAAGCTCTAGTTTGTAAACCCTCTAAAGAAGTCTGAACTTCTTGAATTTCAGTTTTGAAACTCTCTTTAACACTTTATGCAACTTTATCTGTAATAGAATCAACAACTTTAACAATCACTGTATCAAGGTCCTCCTTTCGTTCACGCTTCAGTTGTTCTAGGTCCTGCTTCGCTTCCTGAAATTTACCTTCAACAGCATTCAAATTGCTCTGCAGTTGCTCCTTCAACTCCTCCAACATTCTCTTTACATCCTCGGTTGCCATTGCAATAACCCTTTATATACAGTATAATGCTATAGAGACACATTCGACAACAGAGCAAAATAACAACATCTGAGCAACGTCATCCTCCATATATATTTTTGAGCACCTTAATGTCTAAAAGTAACTTAAAATTACCTTAGCATTAACTTATAGTACACCCTATGTTAAATAAACTTACTCATAAGGTTCGTTCTCCCGTGACTCACTTTAAATATACTACCACAAAGAAAATTCTACCATTACTATCATTAAAACTAGTTAGCTTTATTTTTAACATGACCTTAGCAATCGTCATGTACCGTTGAAATAAAATAAATATTCAGATCGTAGGTCGTTTTTCGAAACTGTCTACCTACTACACCTCTCTCGGGTTTCTAAGATCTGATCTTTATCTGAGTGTAACCATCCTAATATCAATTTAAAATAAGCCTATATAATTACACTCACATCCATCCGAGATTGGACAAGACATCCCACAAGTCTGGTAATTATTTCTTTCACTAGAAATGTTCAAACCAACTTCCTTTAGAGGCACTACGAAGCTAATTTCGAAGCCCCAAAGTTCTAAGGGCGTCATTCCTACTGTACCCGTTAATCCGGAAAGTAGCCTGTTGGAATATCCATTGCCCCAGCTAGATTGCCTATTTCTAACAGCACCGGCCAATTACTACATTAGAAATCGCTCCCAACATGGCCTTTAGCGATTTACATACAGCAGTTTAAAGAATATTTTGGATAAACAACATACTACACGGGGCACACCTACCTTTACTTACCTTCTCGGGGACTGAGAATTCAGCTTCGCCTACAATACATCCACAATACTCTACTCCTTATATTTAAAATGAATCACACGCCAACACCGACAGATTACGTACTGAATAAATTTATTAACAATGGTAAACTAACCTAAATAAACAAAATAACAATAAACTAATCTAATAACAAAAGAAAAATTAAACCACACAATCATACACACTTCCTTTCTACTACACATGTTATTACAATGCCGTGTAAAATATCGGCGTGAAAGCCTTGAAAGGTATAGACCTATACTACGTACCAAAAACGTTTAAGGAAGGCTCTTACATTCATGGCATTCCTGAGAACGGGTTACCTTCACTAGCCAACGTCCGGAAAATGCACGTGCACTGGCCTGTTTCATCAATGAAACGCCAGCACCACGCTGCATTCAAAGCTTTTTACATTTTATAGAAGGCTGCTAATCTTCATCTGCTCATATTATGTCACACCGCTCTCAAAATTCTAACGGTGAATCATTCTGGCTAGCCTACATTGAGACTGCTTTTGAGTGCGTTTAAAATACACGTAAAATTAACATTTAGATCTAACAAAAATGCTCACAACTTCTATGTTTCTTTAACAGACATTCTGAAAATTTTAATACACTCTTTCATTCACACCCCGAAATTGTTCTAGACCAATCCGGTTCAACAATTACTCTTAACAGTGGACAATCATTCATACCAAAAACATCTGCTCACAAAACACACGCTATTCCTAAACAATCGATGAATAAATCCTACTAAATTATTTAACTAATTAAATCATTTCCAAAAAAATATTTACATGTAATATGTTCATAATAATATACATTATTTAGTGTTGATAACACGTTACTTTCGAGATTCTGGATTCTCGGTTACAATATAACTCTCAATTAATTATATACACTGTTTTTCCACATAATCATTTTCTAACACTCCGTAGTTTTGATATACTGCTTACACATCGTTTTATATAGGTTTAATTACATTGTCGGTCTAATACAATCGACTGATTAAGGTTAACTGTACGTAATTACATAACTTCGGGTTTAATAAAGTATACTAATTGTATCATTGACGTGAGTAGACAATCTTTCTCTAGTTGTATTTCCGCTAAAACCCTTCTGTCAACACAGCTAAGACGTTATTTCACATGAACTGGACTACTTGTATACAATAACTCTTATCATGATCCATGCCTTCTTATCAAAGAACAACAATACTTTGACTTCCCTTTAAAATGCGGAACTCCCTTCGCACGAGCACTTCATAGCTCTACAAATCCTCATATAACAGTATATATGGCATAAAAAATTATCATCCTATATGTTAAACAATAACCAAAAATGGATTAATTGTTATTAACATTTCTTCTGTAGGAACTTCTCTCAAATAAAGGCGTGACCCTCAGTATCATTTCACATGACTACTGATCTACCATTATACATGCTTAAGTTCTTCAAACGAAACTTCCAATTGTAATGAACGATATTAGACCGTCGTGATTGACCTCCTAAAGTTTACTCCACAATAAGATAATTAACTGTTAACTCGTCTGTCGCAAATACATGTAATAAAAATAATACTCCTGTCTCACTTCACTTGTCAAGCTTTAAATTGTTTATCGTTGTAATACCAGGTCGACATAATGACGTGATGTTACACAAATAGCGTAAAATAACACACATGTTATTTATAGTGTCAAATAGAATTCAATCTTGACCGGGATAAACTAGCTTTGAATTCCTAGCCAAAGATTTGAATAATCTTCTATCAAAAGGTATTTCCTCTAACATATTAAATGATCAAAGCTCTCAGCTTTACAAATAATAAGAAGGTTTGTCAACGTCGTAATGTTTTTCCACTCTACACAAAGAATGTTTATAGGGATTAAGACTTCGGTCTTATCAAACGACTAGTATTTCCCAGATCGTCGACAGTTTATGTACAATAATGATATAACAATATCATTCGATGTTTCTTCTGTTCTTGAAGTTAGATGTTGTTACATTAAAGTGCTCAAATTAAATTTAAAAATAATTTAATTTGAAGCTATGACACAATGTCAGAATACTTGGTTTAATTCAAATTATTAAAATTCGAGAGTCGAAACGACTAGTCTTCTATGAGGCAATATGATTCGTCAAACAAAATTTTTAATGTCAGTTCCACAACTGAACCGTAGAATAAAATTGAAAATAGATGAAAAGCAATCATCTCCTAAATAATCTTGAAGCATAAAAACCTTAGCACACATCTGAAGTGTAAAATACATGAGAAACTGAAATACATGAAATGTGAAAATATGGAGTAAGATCGTTGGCTCAGGATGTCACTAATCAAGCTCTATACTAAAAATAAGGGACACAGCTACCTTATTTGGACGAAAACTTGAAGATCTATGTAAGTATTGACACAATACTTTAGATGTTTCCTCAGTTCAAGATACTGAGATGGATCTGCATTCGAACCTCGGATCTGCGACCTCAGAGATAGGAAACGTCCCTCTCTGGAATTCACCAACATTCGCCTGGGCTCGAACGACATCCTTCTGGCAAAATCTTCTGTGGTTGCTGGGCTATTCTAGCATCTTGACAAATCTCTTCTGTAGAATCTTCATTCTCCGTCGCAAATATGTATCAGCCTCATCATTGGAATATAATTTATAGAAATATTCATATAAATAGTGAATGAAATATTTCTATTGCTAATTGATGTTACATTAGTGTTCGCAGACTGACGAAAATTTACAAGATGGACCGTACACTACGTCTGTATTCACGAATACGTTGTCTAACGAAGTTCCATCGTTGTATCTTAACTCCTGTTATCGAATATATCTCTGGCGCATGACTATTTTGTTCATCATATCAACAATGTTAATTATGTTGTATGAATCCTCTTGAAGAATAATGATAGTCATTATAATAATGTTTATGTGCTGCGCCAATGTTAAAAGTTCTCCGCTACTGTTCACTTGAACTGCGCTCGACAACTTCACGTTGCAATTTAAAATGATATTCAGCTTTATTTCCAACACATTTGAAAATCTGACTTAACAGGCTTATATTGTCGAAACGGTGAATTTTAGAACGCTGGACTTTCAGCAGAATGTACTATGCAACTTGTTCTTTATATATATTCACTTCGTTAAACTCAAATCTCAGTTATATAGGAGATATTCTAATTTCATATTCCTCACAACTTCACATAAAATGGAAGTGCGGTAGTCTCCTATGTTCTACCTAGCGTCTCCACAAGTCGACAGTCGTCGCACTCGGACAAAGGCTTGGGATCTCCGTTAACCCAGTAAAAACACTTCCTCACTCTTCAAAGACTGCTGGAATAAGAACATCGATCCTTGGATCTCCCCCTCCAAGTCGGAATTTCGGCGGCCATATATCAATCTCCCACCATAATTTTAGCGCGTAGATCACTAATGCTTATTACTGTGTAGATTAACCGATCTGCAGTTTTTAAAGTAACAGACATAATTTCTTTTAATTTTCTCTTCATTACCAAATAAGAAAATCTTCTTCTAAGGCCTAAATGCATAATTTCACAAAAAATATGTAGTTGAAGTTGATCCCGTCTTCAATAAGACTTCTTCTCTTTGGCTCTGGGCTGGGATCAATAGCATAATTTATAACAATATTTAAAATATTAATTTCCAAACTCACTGTTGCTATGCCAATTTCAGCCTTCTAAAAGCGTCTATTGTGCAATATATCACGTGATCGGGCTCTCCCACGGCCTCGAACTTGTAACACTACCCTCCTGTATCACACTTCCAGAATTTTTATTCACTAGTTAAATTTTATCATGGGGACGGAAAATACTCTCATTTTGTCCCAAAATAATTCAATTTACGGGGGCAGTACCATCCCGGCATTTGCCCGAAGACGAAGTGGGAAACCACGGAAAATCACTTCAAGGATGGCTGAGGTGGGAATCGAACCCCCTCTACTCATTTGGACCACCCGAGGCTGAGGAGACCCCGTTCCAGTCCTCATACCACTTTTCAAATTTCGTGGCAGAGCCGGGAATCGAATCCAGGATCTCCGGGGCGGCAGCTTACCATACTGACCGCTACGCTTCGGAGGTGACTAGATTAATATTTGTGCCAATAATACTATAAAATACCAGTGTATCAACAATTTCACGTGAGGTTTCTTCTATGTCAGATGTTACACATCGTATGCGACTACTGTAAGGCTCGTAATTTTTTCTAAAATTCACCGTTTCCAAAATAGTGCCAATGTCAAAAACAACAATTTTCAAAAAAAAAAAAAAAAAATACGAATACACATTCAGAGCAAAGATGACGTCATCCCAACGCCAACAACACTTAGTTCATTAAAATCCGATCACGCGTTCGGGATGTATCGGCAAAGTTTATATGAAAGTAGGGGGAGTCGCAAAACTGTCCCCATCCCACTACTATCACGGATAGTTACATATTGCAAACGCTTATTATATGTGGATTACAACGCACCCAAGAACGGACTTCTGCGGGAGATCAGTTTCGAAATACGAGCCTTTCACATAATTGATTGTTTCGTTTCTTTGTGTTGAAGATCAAATTTTGAAACTTCACATATAGACAGAAGACATATCTGGCTAACACATATCCAAAGTTGGGTGCTGTAGCACAACTGAGTTAAGAGTTGAGAAACTCTAAAGTCGACACTTGGCTCGAACCCCGCAAAAAAAAGGCACTTTTTACGTTATACCTGCCAAAAGGGATAATAAAATAAGTTTTTAAAAACTAGTTTTATCATGAATTAACGCAGAAATAAACAAGGAAAAGGGTGATGTTACTTGCTTTTCTGTAGGCCTTTCAGTTGTTTTCCTATTTATCTCCAAACTCGGGTGCACATAATTTCTGCGCCGACAGTAATTACAAGTAGTTCCTTGAAGAACTACATAGCCTATTTTCATATATTCTACCAGTTTTAGGAGAAATGAAAACGATATGTTTAAAAAAATGCACAGACGCCATTTTTCAGTTCTCATAAAATTCTATTAAATTTAAATATTTAAATTTAACGTCGCCGCCATGTTAACTGTGTGCTCACCAGGTTATTGAATGATTCATAGGTGAACTTATGTTAGTAGCCTTTATCAACATACAACATACACAATTTCAGTTTGATTGCTGTTATAGATTCGTAAATATTGAGAGCCGTCTAAATATTTCGGATGGTCGCCATGTTGGATTGTTATATGTGTAGGCCATAGTTTAATGTACCATTAAATGAAGATTATTGCGTAGGGTATTTATTCAAACGTTCACTTCGATCACATTGGAGTAATTGGGAAAGTTTAACTACTAACATAGGGAAGACGAAGTGTAGAAAGTGGAAATAGGTGCGGGAGAGCAAATAGAAATGATTGATAAATCGGAGAGACTCAATTGTATTTACACAATACAAAATACAAATCTCACAAATATCCTAGGAAACAATTACAGTAGTAAAATAGGGTAGAGATTACTGAGCCACCTGTGGCTGTAATACAGTAATAATATTTGAATTTACAAAAAGGGAATTAAGAGTATGTTAAAAGTTAATCAGTGCACTCGCAATATAACTTGAGGTAATTAAACTTTGAAATTCAGTGGTCAAACCACACCAAGATAACAACAATTTTTGCCTTTAAAAGTATATGAGAGGCAATTGTGTAGACAAGAGCTAGTGTGAATTTAAACAAGTTGGCTTGGCAGGAGACCGCCGTGGCCAGTATACACAGGCCAAACCACAAAGAATTGAATATAATAAGAGAGAATGGCAAGGGTATGCCGTGGCTGGAGTACACAAGATCTAGACCACATAAAAGTAAGAATTTAAACAAGTTAGCTTGGCAGGAGATCTCCATGGCCAGTATACACAGGCTAGAACACAAAGAATTGAATATATGAAATGAAAATCCACAGCCTGCTTCCAGTCTCCGACCGGGTCAGGAATGGAATGAATGATAGCGGCGAGGATATAAACTGTGCCGGCTGCCGAAGCCTATCACACTCCTCTGGGGCAATGATTAAATGAATGACAGATGAAATAAAATGATAGTGGAGAGTGTTGCTGGAATGAAATTTTGACAGGGAAAACCGGAGTACCTGGAGAAAAACCTGTCTGCCTCCGTTTTGTCCAGCACAGATCTCACATGGGGTGACCGGGATTTGAACTACGGACCCAGCGGCGAGAGACCGGCGTGCTGCCGCCTAAGCCACGGAGGCTCCCACAAAGAATTGAATATAATAGGAGAAAATATCAATATGAGTTAAGATTGATTGTGACTATAAAATGTGACATAAAATAAGTTGAAAGCTCCAACATTCTGTACATCAAGTTGCGCTATGCAAAATAGCTGTAGTAAATACCACTGGAAAAAAAGGGTTACACAGAATTACGAAAGTTGATACATTATAAAGAAGGGGAAATCCTTTACATAAGGAATTTCAAATTTACAAAGAAAACAAGTAGTAGGATAATTAATGTTCTCAATAACCGGGTAAAAGTGTGGGAAGAATTATGAAAAGTGCTAACTAGGTACAGTTAAACGACTAGTACTGAATATTGATTTTTCGGAAACATGGAACAAGGAGAGTATAATGGGGCAAGTTTGGAGTAATAGATTGGTTTCACTTTTAAGGTTTATTCTCCTCTTAAGAGCACAATGCATTTTGAAAGGGGAACAGTCTTTCATTAGTTCAAAACCGGTATAAATCCCAAGACTAGGAGGTTTCTTGACAAAATTATAGCATTTCCCTCCGGGGACTAGCAATTACCAATTAGCAGTAACAATTTCAAATAGAGAAAGATAATTCGTTCTACGATGGCTTAGCAACTAACCATAAGAATGTAGAATGGAGAAAAATAGTTCGTCCCTCGCTGGGTTAGCAATTAACCATAAGAATGTCAAATAAGTCAAATGAGTTGGTTCCCACGGAGGAGTACCTTAAAAATGCCCTTAAAAATAGAGAGAAGATTGTTCCCGATAGCGGGGAAAGAATTAGCAAACAACTTGCACTTCGGATAAAAGTTCGTGTTTCTTTAGAGAGCTTGCAGAAATATGACCCATCTGACTGGAGAAAAAATGATGCACATAACACTTTTACCTTAACTTTGATGATGATCTTGTTGAGAACTACAGCCTTCAGGATTAAGGCTCTTGGCGATAGACATGGCCAGAAAGTCATCAGCAGACTGTCAAGTCTGGATGCCTCGGGGGCGGCGAGGAGGTACTGGCAGCTTGGTTGGTCGTGGCACTCAGAATGAATCAAGGAGTAATAAGGACAGGTCCTAACGGCCAGGAAGTGAAGCCACAAGGTAACCCTGCTCTTGTGCTCAAACCATTGCGTTAGGCTCATAAGAATAGCGTGGGAAGGTGTGACATGTTCTAAAGAGTGGTGATATTTCGTGTGGGGGTCGAAATGTTGACGTGTGGGGCATATGGTTGCACAAACAGAACTCCCATCTGCCCAAAGGAATGTCATTTCACAAGTAAATGCACTTTATTTGCCATTTGTGTTAGTTTTCATCCTTAGAGAAGCCACCTTACTGTTCTAGTATACGGTAATTCGTTAAATGTTCAAATAGTGGCTTATGTGCCCAGGAATATAAGTATTTTAGTTGTTCGGAATTACGGATATTTTCCTTTGTTTGTTACTGGAAATAGTTTCTGCTTGTCAATTAATGAACGGTATTAACCAAATTACCCCGATATATTTCTAACGTGGTTTGAGCTCTATATTTATTGCTAATGGGTGTTAAAAGATTGATTTGCCATTATTTGAATATTTTAGCGTGTTAAACTCAAACCTCAGTCCAGGCCTTGTTTATTATATTACCGTACCGTACCCAAACCGTACCCAATGAAAACAATAACGCCACCCTCCTCTCATTTCACACACCTTAATATTTTAAAATTTATTTAATACACATTCGTGAATATAATGGCAGGCCTACTGGTATCTCAGTAAATATTTGCCTATTATTTGGTATAAGTTAAGAATACAGTGGTGGGAGTCTGGTTGCCTGGAATCCCACAATAATTACAGGTTAAAAACTGCATACCGGTAAAATACATTCATTTCCCAAGTATTATAGCCTACTATATTTTAGATCGATGTATCGTCCTAGTTTATGTTGTAAAAATAAACGGTTTTACGGCAGTTTAAATTATTTTCGAGTGCGACGAAATTTAACGTGACTGCCGTACATTTCACGCTAGCCATCAACATATCGTACAACTTCGTACTGTACTGTACCCATTTAGGGAGAATATATGGTTGTACGCCGCTAGCTGAACGGATCGGGGCACTGTACATTCAATCCCCAATGTACAAAACACACATTCAGGATTTTGAGCAACAAGTGAACAATCTACAATAACAAAGCTACACCTTAATTTACTGATCATTACTGAGTTTAAATCATTGCAAAACAAAAATAAACATTACATTTAAAACTGTACAACGAAATGGACAAAATAATAATAAAAACCACTTCTTCTCACTGTTATTTTCAAATTAAATTGTCCCAAAAAGACTTCTCATCTTCATTGGTCACATAATAAACATGAATCAACAACTCATTTTAACTCAACTTTAATCACTCTTACATTCTCATTAATTAAATAAATTCATTAATAAATCATCAATTTATCTTTCTTTTAGAAATCACTATAACACCATCATTAAAACTTATTTTGAAATTCTCACACATAAAGTAAACTCAAATTTGATCTCACATGATCATTTAGTTTAAATTCAACCTCTCACATAGTTATATTTTAGATTCAATTCTCCCCACACGACATGCAAATTCACTGTAAGTATTTCTTTCCACCATGCACCATCTCAAATTACTCCTGGAACAATTTTCATCAATGATAATTTTTGTTATCGGGGCTACCCGTTTCAATACTATAAACTAGGACCGCTACACCACGCAACCCTACTGCCAGCGGGCGATGCTGTCATCATTTGTTTCACCTTGCCAAAACTGGCAATTCTAATCCAATTTCACAAATTTTTTAACAGGGTCAACTCCATGAATCGTATATAATTCAATATAATACTTCTCATAAAGATTTAAAAAATTCTATCAACATGTTGATGAGTAGCAATATTTATCTCCACTATCCTAGCCGAAGGTAGACGCGGCTGCATTTAGCACAAATTGTATGACTTTACAACTCCTCCTTATCCATGATGGCCGTCGCCTGAAGGACGGGCCCTATTCAAACATTCCTCACTCCACTATGACCCAAAGCATTTTGCCTGGTCACGGCTAAATGTAAAACAATAACATCGTTAAATCTTTCTTATACGTGAGAATCCTATTGTCTCGAAAGGTTTCAATTATTTATTCATTACTTCGCGTTTCTACATTTTCCTTCACTGAGTCCATTTGTGGGCCCATTAATTATTTATTTATTTTGAAGAGTTTGGTCGTATGGTCGCAAATCTTACCGGAGTGGCTGACGGTTGGATTTTACTTTGGTCGTGGATAAACGACCACGTTCTTCCTGGGTTCTCCCTGAGAGAACATAATTACATATGACAGTCACGGACCGGGACTCGAACCACAGATACGGATGTATCGCAGATTCCTATTTCATCCATTGGTGCTCGCTCAGCACTACAACGTTCTCCATCACCTGTTCTGATAACAGTATGAGATTTTCTTACCTGGTGCCTAAATAACAGTCTGTCGACGAATACAACAACTCCTTCATCTATTGGTGCTCGCTCAGCACTACAACATTTCACCTGGTGTTTGGCACAATTGCGACGAGTATCCACAACTCATTCAGACATCTCCAACTTCCCGCCATATACCGGTCTTCAAACCTTGATTGCTACACGCGGCAATTACATTTACTTAGCTATCATTTCAGTTGCAACTCAATTCCTCATCTATTGAAACGTTTCGAATTCCTATACCTAATGCCCACATTTACAATTGAATGATCACTTTCAAATGCTCAAAAAATCCATTATTTAACCTAGCCCATTTCAATCTTACATCCACCCTCTCTTATCATTCTGCATCAATTATCGGTCCTGTTCATTTAACATTTATTTATACCAGATACCTTTCCTTCTTTCTTAGCCCCGGTAACTTTTACAATCTGCATGAATCGTTAATTATTTCACATGGTGGTGCATTGTGCAATTGATACATTATAATGTGACCGTTTGACCGAAGTCCCACTTGCACACGAGTATGAATTTCAACATCCGCCGAGCCTAAGACTCGAAAATCAATCTCGGGGTCAAACTGAGTATAGCAAAACAAAATTTTTAACAAAAAATCAGCCTGACGGGTATCGAAATTCACACTCCATAAAGGATGGAAGGCAGTGCAAATAATTTGTGAATAACACCAATTTCTTAAAATACCTCAGTTTAATTTAACTGTCTGCTGGTCCTATTAGAATACAATGATCCCCCAGGGAGAAATCTAAAATTCCAGACCTGAAAAATGAAGACATCCCACGCTCCCCCTGGGTCCCTTATCTACAAACAAATTTTAGAACGCATAAAATAAAGTATTTCCTGCCTCTAACCAAAAGTAAATTCACTATTTTCAAAATATTAACTTGATGTCTGAGAAAATCATTAGTACATCTCAGCATCTGCTTCAATTAATTATTTAAACTGTACAATTATCACTGATGTGCAGGAAAATATCAGTCCATCCTGACACCATGATTTTAATATTTACAAAAATATCACTTGAATCAAATTTTCCAGAATCGTTTCAACCTCTGCGGGGAAATTCACGCGTCATAAACTCATTTCAGGGAAGTCACATTCTCAAAATGGTGTGAAATCAAAATCATAAACCCCATGACGGCATTTATCAAATTTAAACTTTGACTGAACTTCCGACATCTTTCCACAATGTCACCATAAATAAATTTTATTCACCAATTCACATATAATTTAAATCCTCAGATTTAATCGCTTCGATTTAACTTCTTTGATAATATTCATACAATTCAATTTATTTATGTTAATCCTTTGAATTTAATTCATTGTAAAAAAATATTTAGAATAATCCACACTGGTATTTTATGAAGATTAATGGATCCACAAATTCAACCAGCTATCAGCTTAAAATTTTTAATACATCAACCAATCTCTAGACAAAATGCCTCTCATGCTGTCAATACGTTAAATAGGACACGGTAAGGCCTTCAGCAAAAACTAGGACGAGGCATCAACTTATTCATATATAAACGACTACACCATGTGGGCGACTATACAACAGTCTAGGAATGTAGAATTTCACAGACGATCGGCCACTAACTTCCCATATGAGCGACTATATTGTCCTCATTTTTTAATCATATTTGAGCATGGAGCAATTATTTGACCCTCAAAACTCAACTTTATAAACATCCATTATTAATTCATATTTTATTTTCACTTAACATTTGACCATTATAATGTTATTTTTATAATGACCCCTCAGCTACGCAGGCTGGGTTCAATGGCTTCTAAGCAACCAACACATGGGATCATGCTCTCCCTCACAAAATTTAAATATCTCGGCCTTTCGCATAGGTGTAATAAACTTTTAATGTCTGCCTCAACACACTCCTGTTAAACTGTCGCATAATTCCAATACATAGTTCCTCATTTTATACAAAATTCGTATATGAATGACCTTCCGCTCCCAATATCAAAGATCACGCTTTCAGCATGTCCCTCCATTCAAAATCAACTCCCATATTATCCACTACGATCCATTATTCCTCCAATTATTAACCGCTATTTTTACCAGGAATTATTATTATTATTATTATTATCGGAAAATGTTCCAAACAATATAATCATTTACATATTATTATTATCATTATGGCTTGACTATCAGTCATACAGCCTTCCGATATCATATCTCAACTTCATTTACAACGAAAAAATATTTTACATTTATTTTAAATTCAAATATAAAAATGTATAAATTCACAGAAAATTTCGAACTATTATTCCCAAGGAATAATATTTAAACGTAATGTGGCTATCCACATTCCTCATCTATCAACATATTCAAAAGAGAAACTACTAACAAAGTCGAGAAAATATTATAAACAAATTAATTTAAATATAAACCATTTAATTTGGACAAATCCAAATATTATTTCAAAGTTCCCGAACATAAGGTTTAGGCGTGGAATGGTGTAAAATATCTTCCACACAATAGTCTACTGCTATATCGAAGCTTATCAGGTTGACATCCCAAACGCACTAGATTTCCATCAAAGAGATCCATTCGAAGTAAGTTGGCTGATAAATCTTCAAATGTACTATAACATCTTGAAATAAATATCCAGAAGCAGAAACCTACTTAGCAGACAGTATAGTCGAAATTGAGAATGCAATACACTGGCTACTTAATAATAAAGTTGGCTTACATCGTGAAGATCTTGTATGAAGAAGCCTTCTGACGCAGATTCCATGTAGGCCGGCTGGCACACGTTCTTTCCAGTGAACAGATGTTCCGAGTCCCACCTCGCCTATACTCCATTATTCCGGAAGATGTTCCCAAAAATCCCATTACATCTCACCTCCAGTTCTTTTAATACTTCATGGTGACGGTCCGATCTACCATTTTCAAACCACTATGATGCATGTCTGGCAACATAATGTTATAAATATTCGAGTCCCAGCTTTGTGCCACAGAAAATTTCCTAACTCGACTGGTTCACGTCCCGTTCTAGAATATCAACACCGGGTCCGAAATCATTTTTCAACCATAACTGTTTTTTCGATCCTCGCGTACTGTATTTGCTTATAGCCTTGATGTTTGAATCGATACACTGATAATCTTAAGAGTGGTTTACGTAGCAAGCTAGTACCATTTCTAGTTTCTAGGCTAGATTCCCTAGATGAGTAAGGAATTCCCCAAAACTTTGCACACACCAAAGCAATGGCTTGCCCATCTAGCCTATTTATGATATATGGATTTTAAGGCCCACATCATAAACGTTGATTGCCTTCCAACTCTTTTTAGACTGGTATCTTCAAACACAAGATCTGCCAAGCACGTAGACCTTGAGCGCGCGGTGTTAGTAGTCATACAGTCCAGCCTCACCTGTTGCGTGCAGCCTAACTTCCGTTATCCACTCCGATGCAAAACACAAACCATGCGCCTTGGCTTCTTCATCTCCAATATCTTCTGATCCAAACGACGGATTATCTTGATCTCGTCGGTATTTTTCCCAGTAATGAGTACTGCACGTTCCCCGATGTTTTGGTGGTTCAACCTCTTCACATAGAAACTCGTAAATATACCATATGAGATCTATCATATCGAAGCTCTCTCCATCTAGTGTAATCTTGATGAAACGAAATACCTCAGCTCCGCGCGTTCTTCAAACAGTTGGTTCCTCAAAGAAAAACAATCAGTGGCCCTCATCTAAATGGTCACAATAAATACATTTGGTACTTACAGCTCTCCCTGTAGAGTGGTCTACCCTGGTCGTGAAGTGTTTCGCCCATCATAAGCGAATTAAGCTTCCATGATCACCAAACTTTCAATTCACATTTGTATCACTTTGATTACATAAATGGCTTCAGTATGGGCACACATTCTGAGCCTTTAAGTTCACTTCAATACACATATGGTTCTTACACGGAAATTACACTTTTCTTGATATTACAAAACACTTTTTACACTAATAAATGACACTTCTTTTGTACACATTCTTCACTCCTATTTCGCCTAATCCTGAGATTCGCGGGCGATATTTACATATCCCCGCAAATGCTGAATTGTACCGTCGCTGTCATCAGCCGACTGTACTAGGCGAAATCACCTTCCCATGAAGGTCTATCTGTATCTCGACTTCTACCATGAAATGTCTCCTCTGTTACCGTACCCATACGGTTCCAAAGTGTACATGTTGGCCTTAATTACGGCTATCGCAACTAATATTGTCTCTCTCAACAGCTCTACACTCACTCGTGTACTTTACTTAGTATAATAATACTCTGAACCTCATTGTGATAAGAAAGGTTACGTGATCACACAAATTATATAATTGTTCAGTCTCTGAGTGGATTAACGCACTCAACAGTGGTTTACTCAAATGTTTTACAAATGAAATGTTCAGTCTATGCCTTTGTTCGCGGATACTCTGTCGTCACGCGGCACGATACTCTCGCAAGCGCGTCACCAGGATCAAATGAAAATGTCACAGGTTCCCTCCAAAATTTCAATTGTGCGCGTAATTTAACTGTACCTCGTCGTGATAACTAACCATTTTAATACTTTACGGGTCTCTCCACGACTTCGTGAATGCGTCTTATTATTATTATCACATTTACATTACATTTTTGTTCTTTGTGTGTGATGTTCCTACAGAGCGCGATCGAACATAGGTTTCCCCTTCAAGTTCAAGAAGAACAGTGTTCTATCACTCTCGATAGACTGTTTAATTATTATTATTACCACATTCACCGTGTACTTTCACTTCACGTTACATTTTGTAGCGTTCTTACGGAGCGCAAACGGACGTAGGTTTCCTCATTCGGGCTCAAGATAAACTGTGTGTTTTACTCCTCTCGTGAGGCTTATATTCATTTCAGCTAGAAATTAGTCCTCCGTTTCTCATCGGGAGCTTAATTTCTTGATAACTGGCCTTTTTCCTCATGTGACACCTTCCTATTACGTGAAATTTCACGTAGGTCACGAATATCTGTGTCGGAAGTTAATCCGATCGTCAGATTAAATAATATAAATTTATTCCAGGATAGCGTGGTCACGCTATCTGACGGTTCTTCCCCGCTGAACTTCCGCCGGCACAGCACATAAGTGCTCACCCACGTTCATTCTTAATTATGTATAGATTAGAATTTTCATCTCGGCTTAATTAGCTCACGAATTTTATCTTAGAGATGGTGTCTTTAATTCAATTTTCCAATGGTTCAATCACGAAATCTGCATAAGATGTGGGCTGTGACCAATCCCCACTCTTAGATTCCTTTTGTTTCAGCGCTGGTCCCAGCATCATATTGGTGGTTTCCCTTACCGAAAATAGTTAGATTTGAGTGACGTTAATTGCCAGTAGAGACAGTCTGCTCCTCCTCCCTCCCCCCCAACTACGGCCATTTACAAACTGTCAAGTCTCCTGGGTTTCTTGCTTTCCAGTCTAAAACGGTGCTAATCCTGCACTGAGAACAATGATATTTTATTTATTTCTCATCATTCCTCATATGTTCTTGTATTACCAGATATGGTCTAACATATTTAATTAGTGGATTCAATTAATTGCATTAATTACATGTGCCTCAGGCCTCAGTTCCTATCCAAACGAGCCTGGGTTCACATCTCATTCTGTTACATAGATATGCGACAACCGTAAGGTCTTAGGTTCGTCTCCAGACAACAGAACATATAAGGATTCAAATCCCCGTTGCTTCAGTTAAAGAAATACATTTAGATATCAATGAATTTCTTTACTCCATTCATTTAGCTGGCATATGGATTCGCTCATTCCAGTGTTTAATTCCTGGGCCATTAACTCGGTCTTGGGTCGAGTCGTCGTGCCCTATTCAGCCTGTAGCCTGGCATTTAAAACCTCTCACTCCCTTCGCAGGTCTGAGATTACATGTCTGGCCAGCCGGGTGATCTCAATGAGCTGGCAGTATACCTCCTCCAGACTGCAACTACGCCCTGGGTCTTCCCCTGTCTGCTTGATGTCTGGGAAGGCTCGCTCTCTCTTGTTTACTTCATGCGCTGGGGTCGGCTGTGATTAACGATTCCTGCCCAGTCTAGTTGGGTGAGTAGCGTGCGTATTTCTCTCTCGTCGAACTCTTTTGGCGGATGGTAGACTTTTAGGTTCATTCATAATAATTCATAATAATTTCGTCATTTGTTTCCAAGTGCTGTTCTCGATGTGCGTTATTCCTTAAATCTCTTACGATTCTATACGGACGTTGTAACTTTTTTATAAATTTCTTATATATCCGGTTATCAGGATGGGATATAGCTAGGCGTTTCACTAGGACCAATTCTCCTACGACTAGTGGTCTGTGTTAGCGTTTGTTACGGTTCCTGCTCTGTCTCTCTCTTTTTAGCTTGAGGTTGGAGATGCTCGAAGGTTCTTCGGGACCTTAACTCCCTTCCTGGATGAGTGTCTGCTGGTATAGGTATGATCTGATTCCACGGACTCTCGGGTCATTGATCCTAATGAATACTGATGGGTACCTCTCCGATTGCCTCATGAACTGTATTATTGATACAATATTCAATAATTTCTAGAGTGTTCAGCCATTTTCAGTTCTCTTCTGAACAATATATTTTGCAGTATTTCTGAGCCTCTCGCATTACGCGTTCCACGGGTTTAGCCTCAGGATAGCGTATGGATGAGAGTATTTGGCGTATACCGAGAGTATTGAACTCTCTACGAAATTCTGCACTTGTGATACAACTTCCATGAAAGGAAAGTATGTTTTCTGGCTTTCCTAAGATTGCAATTACACGATCTTTGAGTCGTTTTTATACTTGCTTTGTACTTGTATTTAATTGGGCACAGCACGACCATTTCGGAGAAACATACATGTTTCCTCTGCAATTCCGCAGGTACAACAATGCGCAAGCGGGTATGGTGGCGTCTATGAATTTATGTAGAATATTGTTGTAGAAAACATATTCTGATGAAATTTCTTCGGCTTCCATGTACTCGGGTGTTCTTCTAACCAGTTTTCCCTCGAAGGGACTTATTAACATCCGCATCCATGGGTCTTGACGTTGTTTTTCCCCAATACGTCTCAGCTCCTCCAAGGTTCCACGATCCTTATCCACAATCACAATGGCTAAGACTTCCTCTTCTGTGGAATTTGGGAATCTGCTTAGCAGGTCTTTCCTTTCCTGGATAGTATTCGATCTCTACGTCTTACTGTTGCAAAAATAATGGCCAAGGGGTTAATCTCTGGCTAGACAGATCGGTTTTCAACAGAAAGATCAGGGCCTTGTGATCTGTTCTTAGACCTGTGGGAAATCCGTAAACAATTTTCCTCCAACACTTAAGCGCGTAAATTATAGTAAGTAATTCGATCTCAGTAATGCTAATAAACACCAAATATTTTCCCTCTTCGGGTCGGTCCTTGTTCTCCTGAAACAACATGGCTACGACTTGCGATGCATCCGTTTGGATGACAATTTTCTGACTGTAGTCCGGGTATCCCAATTTCACATAGTTTAACAACATACATTTTGCATTCTCAAAGGCTTCTTCACATTCGGCCGTCGATTTCCAAGCTCCACTCTTCTTTAATAGGTCCTGACGTGGTGCGACCGTACTAGTATACGCTGGACAATGGCTCGAAAACATCCAATTACTCCTAAAAATTGGCTCACGTTTTTTTACATTGGTAGGCCTCGTAAAATTCTTGATTGCCTCCAATTTACATGGGTTAAGTCTAACTCCATTCTTATCAATGACATGGCCTAAGTAGGTAACTTCTCTCTGGTAGAAATTCGACTTTTTGAGGTTAATTTTGAAATTAGCTTGTTTCAGGTCCCCTTATAACTTCTTTAAATCTTCCAGATGTTCCTCTACAGTCTCTGACGTTATCAAAATGTCGTCGACGTACCTGATAGTGCAAGCTTTTACTTCTTCAGATAGATTGCGAACTAACGCCCTGATGAGCGCTAACCCAGCAGTTTTCAAACCAAATGGAAGACGTTGGAAACAGAAAGTGTGCTGGTCGAACTGGAATCCGGTTAACAAACTCGTCTTCTCTTCCAGTTCTAGGTGATGATAAGAATTTGTTAAATCGACATTACTAAAGATGGTTTTTCCTTTAAATCTGCACACAATCTCTTTGATAGGAGGTGCCTGATCATTCTCCGGGACGCATATACTTTTTTTCAGCCTGAGCCTTGCCACAGTAGGTATTTCCGAGCTTCTTATTGACTGTTCTGTCGTGCCATTCTCCTGGTTCCTAATTGAGACGGTAGGTGGTGGCAGGGGCTCACTTCCATTCAAATATGGAGGAAGGTTATCGAGTGAGGTGTGGATAATATTTGATGTTGAATTGCATTATCAACGCAAAACAGGCATGAAACTTGCTTTAGGTAAAGTTAAAAACATCCCACGCAGAAAATGAATGCTTTATAATCAACATTTAAGGTCTAACTGAAATCATTCGACATTTAGCTACATTGATGGTCTATGATAACAAGAATAGTTTACGAGCACTTGTGTCCATGAATGGTAACGTGCTCGTTTTGTAATTTCATGTCCCGGGTCCAAGGCTGTCCTAGGGTTGAAATTTTTATTCCTTTTGAATTATTTTATTATATACTTCCTACCTCTTAACGCACGTTTTCTGCCTTGTTTTATTGAAATTATCTGTGGGGTGACTGAAATAATAAATATTGTTAGGTGGAATTGTTCCCTTTTCTTACTGGAATTTTATTTCTCTACTTACAGTTCAACGCGACTAGCGTCCTTGGCTGTCTCTCCAGAGGTCCGGGTTCCGTGAGGCAAAACTGAGAAGAGGTGGGTTCGACTCACACCTCAGCCATCTAGGAAGTGATTTTTCATAGTTTTCCACTTCTACTCCAGACAAATACCGAAATTGTACACAACAAAGCCACGACCACCTCCTTGCGAATCCTCACATGAATAAAAAATACACACAATACTACAGACACCATAATAACATAGCTTATCAGATAAATGTATTTATATTTTATTTAGTCGCCTCCGCGGTGTAGTGGTCAGCGTGTTTAGCTGCCACCCCGCAGGTCCGAGGTTCGATTCCTGGGTCTGCCACGAAATTTGAAAAGTGGTTTGAGGAAAGGAACGGGGTCTACTCAGCCTCGGGTGGTGCAAAGGAGTAGAGGGTGTTCCATTCCCACCTCAGGCATTCTCGAAGTGGTGTTCCGCGGTCTCCCACTTCGTCTCCGGGCAAATGCCGGGATGGTACTCTACGAGTATTTTCCTGGCTTAATTGCAGCGGATTTGTTTGAATTCACACACGTCAAGTTACGAGATTATTTTCGCAACATTTTGTTACGTAAATAAGTTCCAGCTGTATTCTCCTACAGAATGGGCAGCCCTGCACGACTTCCAGGTGACGCATTTCAAGGTTTATGTTACGAACGACACGCTGCGAGGTAACGCGAGATCATTTAAGATATTGACAGACTTACATTTACATCGATATAAACACGCTGAATGCCATCTTTTAGAGATGACGAAGAATATGGGATGGATTGTGTATATTGTTAAGTACAAGAAATGAATACGTATTTATTAGAAACAGGTTCTATTGAGTTTTCACAGGATTTAATTCCGTAATTTGCTTGGAGAGTGATTGTTTATTTAACTCGATATACAGGGTGTAACAAAAATGTACGGCACAAAATGCAGGACACATTCCTCACACGTAGACGAAGAAATTATGTAATATGAACATGGGTCCGGAAACGCTTTGTTTCCATGTTACACTTCAATGTCTCCAACTCATTAATCATGGAAAACACACAAGAGCAAAACGTACCAGCATACCACATGCAACTCTTGCTCACAAGAGATGTTCAATATGCCCTCCATGCGCATTGATACATGCATCAATCCGCCGTCGTAGTGAATCTCAGATGCGCTAATGTATCCTTGGAGTAATGCGCATGGTTTCGCAGCCTTCCAAAATACGGGCACCTTGACACTGATCATCTTGTACTGGGGTTCAATACACACGATCTTTAAAACGCCCCACAAATAAAAGTCCAGTGGGTTTAGGTCCGGAGAGCGTGGAGGCCAGGCACCATCCATCTGTCACCGAATCTGTTATTTAGGAGCTGACGGACATTAACACTAAAATGAGGAGGTGCTCCGTCGTGCATGAAGTGCATGTTTTGTCGCACAACTGTAAACAAGCAATGCCGTTAGTCACATGGCCTCAGGGCCATGCAAAACAAAACACTGGTGGTGCACCTACGATAATGACAACGTAACCAGACGTAACCAAGTGTGCATGTTACCCATGATTCTAACGTTCTGTTCTTGAGTGTTTCCCATGATTTACGAGTAGGAGAAAATGAGTTGTAACATGGAAACAAAGCATTTCCAGACCCATGTTCATATAACATTATTTCTTCGTCTACGTGTGAGGAATGTGTTCTGCATTTTGTGCCGTACATTTTTGTTACATCCTGAAATAACGGCAGAGTGGGAGTTACAAGTGCTCAGATGACAGCCAGCAAGCGAAGAAGGAAATCAGATCACATTAGATTGTATTACGGCTTTGACCGGTGACAAGTCCACGGCAGATTTATAGTTGTCTGCGATAAAGCGATACTACGTGAACTTAGAGTGTGAAACAGAACGGTACAATTGTCATTTATATTGGTGATGTACTGCAATTTCTAATTCTGAGAACTCGCAAGCAACATTCACTACAGTGGAACTTCAAAGACATTATTGATGGAAAAGCATTTCGCTACAGATATTTTACTACAAGTATTCAGGATATTTTCGAAAGTGAAGTTAGGAGGGATGTTTCTACAGTTGTCAAAATCTACCAGCATGAGTTGCTAAATCTGACGAAGGAATGTAGCATGCAGAGTTGAAGGGAATGCCACGAGTATCCAGCTACGTTCACTAGTATGTGAATTACGTACTACATATTCATGAAGTAAGCGAGGTCGAACCACGATATCACTCTGAGAGGGAATGCTACTACATAATATACGAGAGTATCTTCAAACAAGAGAACAGGTGTCCACAATCGGGTTTGAACGAGAACCTGGTTTTTATGAGAGATGCAGTATGCAATCCAGGGGGAACGAGAGAACGAACAGACGTTCGTTATTCCAATTCGATGCCAGGAGTGTGGATGGGCGCTTGGAACCGCAGTATCGTTGGATATGGATTGTTGCGCACGTTCTACTTGAAGCCAGCATAAGGTAGTGAGAAGTCTTTCATTATGCGGGTAGAAAATTAGAGGTATCTTGGAATCAACCTTTCGCCATTGTTATAAGGAAAATTGAACTTTGGTGAAGATTTCATATTTTTCCACATTTTCAGTAAGGATTTTGATTCGATTCCGAATGCATCCTTCATTTTTCTAATTTCAATTTTTTGGATTTAAACGTATTTCAGATTTTTGTTTAATATCACTTTAGCAATTATAATGAAGATTTTTAGCGTTAAGAAGATTTGCGTTAGGAAGAAGAATTGCGATCTTAAGAAGAATTTTGAATGTATAATTAGGATGGGATGAACAGTATACTTAAAATATAAAAAACATTTTCTACGATTTTGATAATATGAGCATCAATGTTATGAAGAACATAATGGATTAAATATTTTTGTCAGCCACATTTAGAATTTTTAATTGAAGAGATCATAAACATTGAGAAGAAATATTAACGTGATTTTCGTAGTATAGATTGTATTGCAGTCTTTCAGATTCTTCTTCAGCCAGGATAGTTGCCATTCATTTCTTCATTCAATCAATTCCAGTGGTTATTATTTGAGTAATTTATTGACATGATTTCCATGGTGTAGAATCGATTGAAATCTGACGAAAGCGGGCACAATTTTGAAACTGAGGATTTAGAGTTGGTTGATATTTTTCAGTGAACATAAATTTCTGATTTTGAATTTCTAAATACACACATCAAAAAAAGTTTTGCATCACCTCGGTTCCCAGATCTCCGGCATATAGACGTTGACTGTGTATATTGTATCCAAGATACAGTCCCTTTGACTGTTCATAGATGTCACTAAAACTGCTCAAAGATGTAAACAACCATGCATGAGCAGGGCCTATTAGACGGAGGGGGTACGACAGCCGATCAGTTCCAGTCATTCCACCAGGACGAAGGTACGCTGCTCATGTTGTCTGTAGTTCTACCATGCCTAGAAGGTCAATACCGCAGTTCGATCGCGTCCGCATTGTTACTTTGTGTCAAGAAGGGCTCTCAACAAGGGAAGTTTCCAGGCGTCTCAGAGTGAACCAAAGCGATGTTGTTCGGACATGGAGGAGGTACAGAGATACAGGAACTGTCGATGACAGGCCTCGCTCAGGCCGCCCAAGGGCTACTACTGTAGTGGATGACCGCTACTTACGGATTGCCGCTCGGAGGAACCCTGACAGCAATGCCACCATGTTGAATAATGCGTTTCGTTCAGCCACAGGACGTCGTGTTTCAACTCAAACTGTGCGCAATAGGCTGCATGATGCGCAACTTCACTCCCGACGTCCATGGCGAGGTCCAGCTTTGCAACCCCGACACCATGCAGCGCGGTACAGATGGGCCCAACAACATGCTGAATGGACCCCACGGAATTGGCATCACGTTCTCTTCACCGATGAGTGTCGCATATGCCTTCAACCAGACAATCGTCGGAGACGTGTTTGGAGGCACCCTGGTCAGGCTGAACGTCTTAGACACACTGTCCAGCGAGTGCAGCAAGGTGGTGGTTCCCTGATGTTTTGGGGTGGCATTATGTGGGGCTGACGTACGCCACTGGTGGTCATGGAAGGCTCCGAAAAGGCTTTACGATACCTGAATGACATCCTCCGACCCATAGTGCAACCATATCGGCAGAATATTGGAGAGGCATTTGTCTTCATGGACGACAATTCTCGACCTCATCGTGCACATCTTGTGAATGCATTCCTTCAAGATAACGACATCGCTCAACTACAGTGGCCAGCATGTTCGCCAGACATGAACCCTATCGAACATGCCTGGGATATGTTGAAAAGGGCTGTTTATGGACGTCTTGACCCACCAACCACTCTGAGAGATTTACGCCGAATTGTCGTTGAGGAGTGGGACAATTTGGACCAACAGTGTCTTGATGAACTTGTGGATAGTATGCCACGGCGAATACAGGCATGCATCAATGCAAGAGGACGTGCTACTGGGTATTAGAGGTAGTGGTGTGTACTGCAATCTGGACCACAAATGCTGAAAGTCTAGCTGTATGATGGTACAACATGCAATGTGTGGGTCTCATGAGCAATAAAACGAGCTGAAATGTTGTTTGTGTTGATCTCTATTCCCTTTGTATTTAACGGTTCCGGAACTCTTGGAACCGAGGCGATGCAAAACTTTTTTTGATGTGTGTATATTTCTGTTTAAATATGATGAAGAATGTTATGAATAGGTGTAGCTACTTGAATTCGACGGAATAATCATGAAACATGCATTTAATAATAATAATTTTGAATTGTGATGCGATATTAAATGTTCGTTTGAGTGGTATAAGATTTGGCTACGTATATATTTGGAGAACTGAGATGAAATACTATAGAGTAATATTGATTACTAATGTGGTAATATGTTATCGTCGAATGGTGTTAAACTTGTTAAATCATTATGAGGTTGAGTGGAATACTGAAGTATTAATGCATTTGTTGGTGGAGATTTTTATTGAGTTCTTGAAATAGTTTAATGGAAATAGATTATGTGGCTGTGGATGAAAAAGTTTTGTCGTGATTCATTATGTGCATTATTAATGAGAATTTACGAGAAAATATTTTTATACTATGAGAAAGAGTATCGGAATTATAATTAAGTTATGATGGCATTTTTATTGAATGTTATAAATCATGTTGAATTTGAATGAATCAAGAGCGAAGCTCATTATGATATTCTTCGTTATTTATATTAAATATTTGTCACGATTTGAAACTAGACATTTGCTAAGCTTAATTGCTCGGTCGAATAAGCCAGAATATGAGTACAAAATATACAAATTAATACATGAACGATTTTCAAGTACAGTCGGAAGACGATAATTAGTGTGGTGAATGTTTGTTGTTTGAGTCTTCAGTCTTTTGACTGGTTTGATGCAGCTCACCATGCCTCCCTGTCCTGAGCTAATCGTTTCATCTCTACATAGCTACCACACCCTACATCCGAGGCAATCTGTTTAACATATTCTAACCTTGGTCTACCCCTACAGTTCTTGTCCTCGACCCTTCCTTCCATAACTAAGCTTGCTATTCCTGGGTGTCTTAGTATGTGTCCTACCAACCTATCTCTTCTCTTCATTAGCAGTCGCCAGAAACATCTCTCCTCTCCCACTCGTCTTAATACCTCTTTGTTTGTAACCCTATCTACCCATCTGATCTTCATCATTCTCCTGTAGCACCACATTTCAAATGCTTCAATTCTCCTCTTTTCTGCTGCACCAATAGTCCAAGTTTCACTTCCATAGAGCGCCACGCTCCAGACAAAGGCTTTCAAAAATGACTTCCTAATACCTAAATCTATATTCGATGTCAGCAGATTCCTTTTTTGTAGAAATGCTTTTCTTGCCTGAGCCAACCTACTTTTTATATCCTCTTTGCTTCGTCCATCACTGGTTATTCTGCTTCCTAAGTAACAGAAATCTCCTACTTCCTTCAGCTTTTCACCTGCCAATTTGATCTCCATAGAGGTTTCTGATTTATTTCGGCTGCATTCCAGTATTTTTGTTTTACATTTATTAATTTTCATCATGAATTCTTTCCGTAAGACGGAGTCCATACCATTCAAAAACTCATTCAAATCCTCAGGCTTGTTGGCCAAGATGACGATGTCATCAGCAAATCTCAGAGTTGAAATTATTTCTCCTTGAATCTTCACTCCCACTTTAAATTTTTCTCTAATTTCCTTCATTGCTTGTTCAATGTAAAGATTGAAAAGTATGGGTGATAAGTTGCAGCCTTGCCTTACACCTTTCTGAATACCAGCTTCTCTCTCATGTCCTTCAACTCGAATGACTGCTGTCTGGTTTCTGTATAGATTGTATATCACCCTCCTATCCCTGTACTTTATTCCAATCGATTTCAAAATGTCAAACAATTTAGTCCAATCAACGTTATCAAAGGCCTTTTCTAAGTCTACAAAAGCCATGAACGTTCTCTTATCTTTCCTTATTCTACCTTCCAAAATCAGCCTAAGACTTAGTACAGCTTCCCTTGTTCCTACATTTCTCCTGAAACCAAACTGGTCTTCACCCAACTCCGTTTCTATCTGGCTCTCAATCCTCTTGTAAATTATTCTAGACAGGATCTTTGAAGCATGAGTAATCAAGCTGATTGTACGATAATCTTCACATCTGTCAGCTCCCACTTTCTTTGGTATAGGGATGATTTCATTCTTCTTGAAATCAGGGGGTACCTCACCTCTCTCATAAATCCTACACACCAAGTGAAATAACCTGATCAGACCTTCATCTCCTATGCAGCGTAGCAACTCAATCGGTATATCATCTATGCCTGGTGCTTTGTTCCTGCTTAAGTCTTCCAAAGCTCTATCAAATTCTGATCTCAATATTAAATCTCCTTTCGCATCCTCATCAATTTCCTCCTCCCTTTCCATTACATGATTCTCAATCTCCTTTCCCTTATACAAACTCTCTATGTAAGCTTTCCATCTCTCAACCTTTTCTTCCCTATCTGTTAGAGGCTTTCCATTTGTGTCCTTAATATTACAGCACTTAGTCTTCTTTTCCCCAAAAATATTCTTAATCCTTCGATAAGCTGTGTCTACTTTTCCTAATTTCAGACAATTTTCTATACCAGCACATTTCTCTTTCAACCATTCTTCTTTCGCTTCCTTGCACTTCTTGTTAACCTCATTTCTCAGACGTCTGTATTCTGCTTTCCCCTTTTCATCTCTTACATTCTTGTGCTTCCGCCTTTCATCCATCAATTCGAGTATATCCTGAGTGATCCTCGGTTTTCTACCTATTCTCTCTTTCCTACCAATGTTTTCTTCTGCGGATTTTGTTATTTCATTCCTCAAAAGTGCCCATTCGTCTGCAATTGAAGTTTGTTTAGGGTTTTTCATTAGTCCTTCCTTTATACTCTTCTTGAATCTTTCGTTTACATCCTTCTCTTTCAGTCTGTCTATTGCCCACCTTTTTGGCTTTTGACTTTTCTTCAGTTTCTTCAACTTTAATCTGCATTTCATTACAACCAGATTGTGGTCAGAGTTTATGTCAGCACCAGGATATGTTTTACAATCCAAAATCTGGTTTCGAAACCTCTGCTTGACCATAATGAAGTCGATTTGGTAACGCCCTGTATCTCCTGGTCTCATCCATGTGTATATTCTTCTATTGTGGTTATTGAATAAGGTGTTAGCTATGACCAACTCATGCTCAGTGCAGAATTCTACCAGCCTGCTTCCTCGATCATTCCTTTCACCTAATCCGAAATCTCCTACTATCTTCCCTTCTCTCCCTTTTCCTACCACAGCATTCCAATCTCCCATTACTATAACATTTTCATCACCCTTGATATACCTCAGAATTTCGTCTATTTCTTCGTAGACCTTTTCAACATCCTCATCATCAGCTTGACTGGTAGGCATATAGACTTGTACCACTGTGGTGCAGGTAGGTTTAGTATTTATTTTTGCTACAATAATCCGTTCACTATATTGCTCATAATATTCCACCCGCTGTCCAAGTTTCCTACTCAATATGAGGCCAACCCCTGCTTGGCCATTGTTTGATTTAGTGCTAATGACCCTATAGTCTCCTGACCAAAAGTCCTGTTCTTCCTGCCAGCGCATTTCACTAATCCCAACCAAATCCAACCTCAACCTATCCATTTCCCTTTCTAAGTTTTCTAACCTTCCATTTCCTAGCAGACTTCTAACATTCCACGCTCCGATCCGTAGAATGTCAGAGTTCCTCTTTGTCACTTCTGTGATGTTAACCCCCTCTCGAGTAGTCCCCACCCGGAGATCCGAACGGGGGACTAGTTTACCTCCGGATTGAAATTTTACAAGGGAGGAGGCCATCATCACATGTATTTATGCATAGAGAGGTGCATATCCTCGGGAATAGCAAACGGCTGTAGTTTCCCCTTGCTTTCAGCCGTGCAGCAGGACGCAGTGTAGCCATTATTTGGCTTATATTATCAATATCTTAACCGTCTATAAGACTAGTAAAGAATTGATTTAATCTGAAAGGCTGCTACTCCCTTTCAGAATAAGTAAAGAGCAATTCTACTAACAAAAATACTAACCTTCTACTGTACTAACAATTAAATACCAAAATTCTACTAACGAAAAAATACTAAAGTTCCACCAACAACAAATACTACCACTAAAACAGTCTGTCACCAGACACACTCACATGCAATCACACATCACAGTCTACTGAAACAATGAACTATAACTAATAAACAATGCAACTGTTACCAGACACACTCACACACCACAGTCTAATAGAACAATGACATATATCTAATAGACAAACTAACTACCTACTTACAACTACAACTAACTACATACTTACTGTACTGTTATTTGAATTGACAATATTTACAAAATGCAATTTAGATAGAAAATACTTACAGGAAGAGAGCAAAGATAATGCCAATGGTTATCCTTCGTATAGGAGAAGAAATAATGGAACGTGATAAAATGTAGGGGTAGGTGCCCCTGGATATTAAATAAGTAAGTGTGAAAAAAGGCAGGGGGACACTACATTCAGGATGGCTACAGTCTCTACCAAGATTTGAACTTTCATTGTTTGAGCCTGCATCATCGTCATCATCTTGCACAGTTTCCAGCCACTGGCCGGGTCTGTTTGGAACACAAGCCTCTCCAACGTCTTCTGTCTTCCTACCATCTCTCAGCCACCACCTTTGTCCAGTCTTCTTCTCTCTTCTTCACGCTTACTCCTCTCTACTTCCACCCCCTTCAGCCACCTGTCTCTTGGTCTCCCTCTCGGTCTCTTTCCTTCCCACTTCGTCTCGTGTATCCTTCTGGGTATCCTCTTCTCCTCCATTCGTTTTACATGTCCATACCATCTAAGTCTAGCTTTCTCTATACCATCCTGTAATGGTTCTTCCTTCATTAATTCTCTGGTCCTCTCATTTCTTATTCTGTCCATCTTTGTAGCTCCAATACTGCTTCTCAAGAACTCAAGAACTGGTCTGTATTTTGCTCTTCTCCCTTCCTTTCATAACCCAGGTCTCAGAGGCATACGTCAGGATAGGGACATAGTACGTCCGATATATGATCTTTTTGCTGTTTTGAGGGACATCCTTGCTCCATAACATGCTTCTCACACTCCTCCGGAATGCTTCTGCCTGCCTCTCCCGCTCATTTATTTCTCTATCGTTTCTTCCATTATCTTGTATCAGGCTTCCTAGATACTTGAAACTCTCCACTTTCTTCAGCTGTTCCCCACCAATTGTTATTCCCGATGTGGTTCTTTCCTTCTTCCTTGTTGTGATCACCATCTCACTCTTATTTATGCTAAATTTCATCCCATATCCTTGTATTATTCCTTCCCACACGTCCAACTGTTCCTGTACCTCCTCCTCGTTTCCCCAAATCATCTGCAAACACCATTGCTTTCATCTTTCCTTCCCCAATTACTTGTGCCACTCGAGTCATTATGTCATCCATCACCACAATGAAAAGTAACGGTGACAGTTCACTTCCTTGTTTAAGGCCGTTTCTCTGTTCCAACCAGTCCGATCTCTCTCCTCCCACTTTCACACAGCTCACGCTTCCCTTGTACATCTCCTTTATCCTCTTTATAGTCCATTTCTCTACTCCTCTATCCTCCAGGGACTTCCATACTTTGTTTCTGCATACACTGTCATATGCTTTCTCAATGTCCAGGAAGGCCATCAGTAGATCTGTTCCATACTCATAGTGCTGTTCTTGTAACTACCTTACAGCAAAAATCAAATCCACTGTGGATCTTCCTGCTCTGAAGCCATGTTGTTCTTCCCTCATCCCTCCTTCTATCCTTGTCCTAATTCTCCTTTGCAAAACTTTCTCAAACATCTTTGCGCAATGACTCATCAGTGTTATTCCCCGATAGTTTCTGCATTCTGTTCTACTACCATTTTTGAAGATCGGGACAATTATTCCCTTTTTCCAGTCCTCTGGGGTCTTCCTTTCCTTCCATGCTGTCCTCTTCACTCGGTACAACCATTGTATCCCCACCTCTCCTGCTGCTCTCACCATCTCCACACTCAACTCATCCACACCCGGTGCCTTCCCTCCTTCATTCTTTGAGCCTGCAGCAGCTCCCAATTGCAGTTGTCTCAAGTGTTTTAAAACATGCTAGACTATGCTGCTGGATTAAATTAGAATAGAAGTGGTCATTGACATGACTCTACACATCATCATTGTTTCTTCGCTCCAGCAAGCCGGGTGCGGTTATAAACGAGCCGTCTCTAATTAGTCCTGTCCATCCATAACTGTTGTTCCTGGATTTGATGCCAGTTGTTTGTTATCTCTAGCTTCAAGGTCCTTATAAATTTGCTTCTCCAACACATCGTGAGGTCTTCCTCTTGGTCTCTTCCTGGGGACACTCTGGCTAAAGTACACTTGAGGTATCCTGTGGGGAGCCATCCTCTTCATGTGACTATACCATCTCAAGCTCTTGATTTCGAGTGTCTCCAGCAGGCTTCTTTCCAATCCCAGATGTTGTCGGATATCCTCATTTCTTATTTTATCCATTTTCGTCTTTTGAAGGCAAGAACGGAGGAACTTCATTTCTACTGCCTGAAGACGACTGTTTGTTGGTTCAGTAAGGGTTGTTGCTTCCAGTCCATATACTAGTATATCTTGAACAAATTAATCTTGGAAGCTTGTGGAAATATTTCGTCCCAAAGTAGCTGACGCACTGCACTTTACACCTGATTAAGGAAAATTGAATTTCATCTTTATGATTCAGTTGACGGTGTTTGCTACACAGTACTCTACATACCATACACTCAATGAAGATGTGAATGAAATGGAACATTTGTGTCAGTAGAGAAAAACAACAAAAACCTAAGAAATTAAGACCCAAAACTTCCGAATTCAGCGAAATCTTTCACTTACAACGAGTAAATAATAGTGTGTGGCCTCTGAGAAGGCCTGATGCAGGTCTTTTGAGTCGAAACCTGTGAGCGACCTATGCTTTGTGATGAAGCCATCACAAACACCCAGATGAGTTAACCAACCACAACCCAGCTGGGAATTGCACTCAGGACTCTTCAGAACAAAGCTCAGCATACTAACCACTTAGCCGTGGGGCTAAGCGTTGCTACGAATGCTGCTGGCCACCACGTGCATACTTCCACCCTCCCACTCTTTTCCACATGCTCAATATTACTAGCACAGTTAACATATTACATTTATTACATTTTTACTCAGATAGTTTTCAAAACAAGAAGTTGAGGAAAGACCATATAGCCTACTTTCTCCTAAATGTATGGATACAGTTATAACTAGGGACCCTGATGTTTGGTAATATAAAAGCATACCTGCCAACCTTCCGAAGTCAAAAATAGGAAGATTTTTTAAAATTATAGATTTCATCATGCGCAGTATACAGCCGCGTGGGCAAAAGAGGGTACACAAAAGACCTGCATGTCTTCATTGGCAAAGTATGAATTCAGCATAAAATTCACAAAAATGTAAACAATCATCAATCATCGAGTAGTATGTATTGAACCCTTCAGAATAGCAGTGTTTTATGCAAGAATCTTAGATCAAGGGGTCGCGTTCAGTTCATAGTGTGGTGTTTACGTCCGCCAAACAACGTGCTTTTCTGAGGCAAGGGTTATAGGATGAAAACTATAATTAAGAAAGAAAGGAGACAAAACGTAAGATAATAACAAGATTTAATAACTAATTTGTGCATAAAAGAATAAATAAAACAATAATAAACAAAATCCTCCCTGAATTTTCCCCTGACAGGAATATTTATCACTTTGAGGAGTCAGATGGATCTCCCCTTTTCTAATAAAATGTGGATCCAAGTTCCACTACCTTGCATGTGAATTTATGTTCGCGTGGTGACTATCTACGAGAAATGAGTACTTGGATGATCGTTCGTTCGCAACGGGTTAACAGCCACGGTGCTCACGAACAATCATCTCGTAAATCAACGTTTATGGATATGGGCATAACATTAATAAAAATCCTTAAATCTAATTCTGACACACATATTACAACTCTACTATTTACAGGCATCTCTCTGATACCCTTATTAGTGTGGTGACACACTTAACCAAATGAGCTGCCGCAATGGCCAGATACTCAACAACAAGGAAAAACAGCGCCGCACGTGACTCACGGGTCACTGACATGTAAAATAAACAAAGAATAAACCAACAACAACAAACAACCTGAGTGGTTAAGATTACTTTATATTAACAAAACTGCATGTTAAAGAAACGCTTCGAATATTATCGTGTTTCGTAGGCAACTCCCATTTATTTAAACAAATTTACCATTGATCAGTTTCTCACATTTATATTTATTTTCAAGTAATTGGGAGGCAGACGTGCACTCCACTAATGATGAGCTTGCTTGCGAAACTCAGCCAGCCCTTGTGACAACAACTCACCCTTTCCAAAATACCATTCATGTCCCCCTTTCAGTGTATATAAATAGCCGACCAGCTGGACTGTTATCTCAAGGAATCAACAGCAACTAACATCTCCTCCAACTCAACATATGGTCAGACAATAATCACATATCCATAATTGTCCTCGCAAGGATACAATATGAATCTGGTACCAAGCTGACAGAAATCAGTCTCTGCTGAAATTCCCGCTTGTAATACCACAAAAATATACTCACATTACACACATCTGGGACTGACATAACGCCTTTCACACGGGTCTGCTGAATTAGAGCTCGCAAACATTTAACACAATATTTAAAACTTACGATAGAGCTGAATACTCTTCGTCACAAACTACATTGCTCCAAAGGCAATAATCACACTGAATCTGATCAATAATAAATCTCAACAAAATTTAATTACCCTCCAATCTACTATATAATTATATTAATTCAGTCCTACTTCTGAAACACGACATATCTCCGAGAGACGTTTTTAACCGCACTTCGTAACATAGGCGAACACGGCCGTTCACATAGCTACGTTAGTTAACACAACACAAAGAAAAGAACCTTCCAAAAACTACAATTGTGCGAGCTGCTTCCAAACAAAAGTGTGTCAGATCAAAACTAAATATACTACATTAATCACACAAGCAAAGTATTTACAAAAAATATGTCCCATAAACCATAAGTTAATTTAACAAATAATAAAATATTATTTTGTAGTCATCTCTTTTGTAGTCACCCGTCAAAGAACATCAGACGCCATTCCCCAACTGGATGGTTCTTTATCTCATATCAGCCATCTGGACGGAGTGTTGAGAATTCCAAACTTCCTCTGCATTCATCGATGTCATCCTTGCGCTGATACAAAAATTAGGTTATTATACACTTTATGTCTGACTACTAAATTCGCTTGTTCAGGTACTAAATTCCCTGTCACTGTTCGTTGGCGAACTATCGACGATACTGCCCCTATAACTATAGTACTATGACTATCTATCACTGAATTTAACACTTTACAATGAATATCTTGTGTCCTTGTGACACGGAATAAAAGTCTACGTCCTCAGACGAACAGAATAATAATTGCTCTTGTGTCCTCGACACACAGAATCAAAGTCTACGTCCGTAGACGCACAGAATAATAATAATGTCTTGGCTCTTGGACACACTTATAAATGAACTGGCCCTTGGGTCTAGATGGAGGGGGATTTTATGTAAAAATTTCTCGAAATAATTGTGATACAGGAATGAAATAAATATCACTGAACTCGTAATATTGCACAGGTCAAGAATATGCCCATTAATCCTAGAATCGATCGTAGAGATTTTGTCTAGGCGATTTCCCGCGTGAATGCTAGCCGCCGCGTACCCCAGCCGGAGTTGGCGCGCAAGTAGGCATTCTCTTCTCATTGGTTCTCAATTTCCTGTAATTTGGCGGTTTCTAGTAGATCTTGGCGTCTTGGGAGTGTCTATTTTCTTCATCAGCCATTCACGTTACTGCATCATATTTCTTCTAGGCGCGAATATCACAATGAACATACCAGAACCATGTCTCACCGCGCGTCGCTTCTAAAATTGAGGTAGCCACACCTGTCCTTATGATACATCGCTCTGCTATTTCTTTTCATAGCTCAAGTATTTAGCCTTTTGTTAAACTGTCGCAGGTATGTCCCTACTGTCTCCAACAAATGCTTGAAATTTCCTCATCACTGTCTGGCTACTTTCATGATGCTGGTTGAAATATTTATTAATTGAAGAAATAAAAAGTAGAATCATTTAACCAACATAGGGTAAAGGGTTCACAACTCTCCCACTCACAAAATTTCGAACTTAGGAATAAAGTCGACAATTTTACAATACTTCCGTAGGCCAATTTGTTTTATTTCCAGAATCACCCCTTTTTCTTACTTGGTCTAGTCGCTCCTGTCTTCAATGGCATTTACTCGTTTTCATTTCCTGCTTGTCTCTCCCCCTTCCAATCTTGCGTGACGCTCTGATGCCTGCGGCAATACCTTACTTGCCTCGTTAATGTTTGTCAACAACAGCTCTACTTCCTCCTTCATCACGTGCCGTACTCAACTGCTCCCCGTTGACTTTGTTGATAGTAGGACGTCCGTATATTCAAACAGCGTCATTATTTCGGCGCTACCATGGTTCACTTCGACGATATTTTTTTAGGTTGGCAGCGTTGTAAACTGACATTGTTCCTGTGCTAAATTCTTTCACTCTGTAAGCATTATTTCCAAGGTTTCTTACGATAGAATAGGGTCCTATGAATTTCTCGCAGAATTTACTAAAGATTTTCTTTTCTGGGTCCGATGTAGCAGGTCGTTTTACCAAAACGAGCTGGTTGACTTCAAGATCACCGTGGAACCTCTTATTTCTTACTCGCCGTAATCTGCGGTCTGCTTGTTTTCTCATGTATGCTCTCGTTCTTTCAATTCTCAGGTCTGGTGCTATCATGGGATCTTGTGGACAGTTAATGATGCTTTTCCACGTTCTTACTGGATACTCGTTCTTGTGTAGGACCATAGGGATTTGTCCTGTTGACTCGTGCCTGGTAGAATTCATGCATGTCTCTACATCCTTAATTTTATCGACCCATTTGTGGTGTTCGTTCGGAATGAAGATTCTCAAGTATGCAGTTACACATTTAATTACTCTCTCGCTTGGATTAGCTTGGGCATGTCGGATACTGCTTAAAACATGTTTTATACCCATGTCTTCCATTCCTTTCTTGAATTCGGCGCTTGTGAAATAACTGCCGTGATCTGATAATATAAACTCTGGTTTTCCAAGGGTTGGAATAACTCTATTACGAATGCGACTGAGTACCTGCTTCGATGTTGTTTTCTGAATAGGGCATAGTACTACAAACTTAGAAAATACATCAATGCACACTAGCAAATGACGGCAACCTCTCCTTCCCTTCGGAATTGGACCAAGACAGTCCATCGCCAGTAGCTCACATGGTTTCTGAGGTAGCAATGGTCTAGGATATTGCCTCAGTACATAATTATTTGGCTTTGTTCTCTGACACGGGTCGCAAGTTGTAATGACGTCACATATAGTTGTTCTCATACGTGGCCATGTAAATGTCTCTCCTATTGTTGCTTCGCACTTGTCTAAGCCCACGTGACCGTAACTTTCGTGCGTATGCCATGTCAATCCTCGTTGTAATGATGCAGGTACTAATATGCGTAACTTGGTGTGGTCATTATCTACCCATTTGTGCAGCAAATTGTTGACATAAACATATCTTCCTTCTTTGGCTTTCGCTTCTCGAAATGCAGGTGTTCCTGTAGGTAGTTGCTTTTTGAAGTATTTAATTAATAGCATCATCCATGGTTCCGCTTCCTGTTCTCGCTGTATCTCACGTAACTCCTCCAAGAATTCCCGGTCCTTCGGTGTTAATTCCAAGTGTTGTACCATCGCTGTTTCTTCATTATCAGGCTCTGGGTTCCTGCTGAGTGCATCCGGTATCACGTTCATCTTCCCTGGACAATGTTCAATTTCAATGCTGAACTGCTGAATGTATATAGACCAACGTGTCACACGTTCGCTTGCCATTGACGTCTTAAACAAGAATGTTAGTGCCTTGTGGTCAGTTCTGACAACAATAGGGTAACCATATATTATTCGTTTCCATTGTTGGAGCGCATGAAGGATGGCCAACAATTCTAGCTCGGTTACAGTATAATTTCGCTCGTGCTTACGCAATTTTCGGCTGACAAATGCCAAATATGTTTTGTGCTGCAGGTTAGCTGGATCCTCTTGGTAGAGCATAGCACCTATCCCAATTAGTGAAGCATCCGCTTGGATTATAAATTTGTGCTTGAAATCTGGATATCCTAATTTAATGCAGTTTTCCAATAGCTGTTTTGTTGCTTGGAATGCCTTCTCACATTCCGCGTTCCATGACCATTTGTTATTTTTCTTTAACATTTCTTGCATTGGAGCTACAGTCTCCGTATAACCTGGACAGTTTTCTTTAAAGAATCCCGTTACGCCTAAGAAAGCCCGAATGTGCTTGACTCTCGTTGGTGTAGGGAAATTCTTTATCGCTTCAATCTTAGCTGGGTTTGGCTTCACTCCCTCCTTGTCAATGACGTGACCCAAATATAAGATCTCGCTCTTGAAGAAATGCGATTTCTTCAGGTTTACTTTGAAATTCGATGCGTTCAAGTTGCCCAATACTTTATCTAAGTTTTCCATGTGAGTTTCAATGTTGTCGGATGCCAACAGAATGTCGTCAATGTATCGCACCGTCATCTCCTTTACTTCCTCGGTTAGGTTCCGGTCCAGTGCTCGGATTAAAGCACAGCCCGCTGTTTTGACTCCAAAAGGCATTCTGACGAAACAATATGTCTGGTTATCGAATAAGAAGCCAGTTAGAAGCTGTGACTTCTCATCCAATTCAAGATGGTGGAACGAGCTCGTCAGATCGACTGATGAATAAATGCTCTTGTTTTTAAAGCCTTTTAATACGTCTCTGATAATTGGCGCTCTGTCATACTCAGGAAAAATGAGTCTCATGTTGAGGTTTCTGGCATCTAAACAAAGTCTAATAGATCCATTTGGTTTTGTGACTGCCAAAATCGCATTTAGATAAGGTGTAGGTGTCTTCCTTATCACTCCAGCTTCTAACATCTCATCTATAATGATTTTAACTTGACCACGATACTTTTCAGGAATTGGGTACAATCTGCTTTTGAAAGGTGACCAGTCCTCGACTTGCATAGAGTACTTGAAATTTAAAATTTTCCCAGGTACTGTATCAAATACTGTTTTGTGCTTCCTTAAAATCTCTTCCAACTGTTTTCTGTGTTCACCCCCAAGTTGAATGTCATTGAGCCGCTCCTGTAGTAACTCTTCAAATTGTGCATCGCTGTTATCTCCTTCTGTTAATAAAGACCATATCTCCTGGGATTCTATCTCCTCATCTAGTTCCACAACAGCCCCTTCTACGATGTTATCTTCCGCCTTTCGTACCTCCTCTTCCGTCTCTTCTGATATTGCTTCCAATGCCCAAGAATTTACATCTCTTCCGGTAGTGATTTCATCCATATGCAATCCCACGTTTTTCAGCTGGTCATATTCTCTAAAACTGACTGTATTCTTGTGTAAATCTATCACTGCTTGATAGTCACAAATGAAATTTGCACCAAGAATTATATTGAAATTCATCTTTGCCATGATAATGAATGTTTGCCCAAAAGTGTGTTCCAATATGTTCAGCTCTAAGTATGCCTGACGTTTACAAGTGATGGTGCGTTCAGGAATAACAGCCCTCACTTTGAGCTGTGGTACCGGAATTACAGGAATATTCTGAGTCCGTCCCAACTCTCGAACCAAGGCCTCCGATACTAGACTGATCTGTGACCCTGTATCCAATAAACATCTTATATTAATTCCACCAATCCTTGCGTAAATAATGGGTAATTGCCTAATTTCATCGTTCCGTGGTTTCACCGTCTCCTCCAGGCAGTCTTCTGGTAAAGCAATCCATTCTTGTATGTTCGCTACTATCCATCCATCTTCAACTTCCGACTGTTGTGTCTGGAGACTGTCTCCTTGATCCAAAATTAACATTTTTTTTTTAGCTCCATTTCGACTCCCATCATCCTTCTGTCGCTCATGTCCTTGATATTCCTCTTGTCTCAGTAGACTTCCAGCTTCCTCAGTATGTGTATCTGGGTTCTTTCTGTTCCCAATGGCCTTTTCCCATCTTCCTAGTTCTCCACCTTGATTAGCGTGTAACTCCTCTAAGTAATTTTGTGATTGAGCGTGCCTATCATCCTAGTCATCTCGATAGTTACGTTGATCTCCTTTATTTTGATCTCTCCTTCCTTTCCATCGTTGATTGGCATTGTAATCACCGTATCTTCCATAAGGCCTGTCATTCCTTCGATTATCACGCCATTGTTGATATCCTCTCTGTTGGTATCTATTGTTACCCTGGTATCTATTGTTGTAATGATTTTCGTTACGCTGATATGGTCTGTTTTCCCCTTCTTCCTGGTTTCGCCTAGGTGTGGAGGTGCTTGTATTAGTACCCTGCGTTTTAGTATTTCCCTGTTTTGTTTTTACGACCTCTGTAGTGTTGACTAATTCCAGCTGTCTTCCTCCTCTAAAATGACTATGAGATGTGGTCTCATCTATTTGCCGTAATATCTGCTCTGCATGTAGGGCCGTACTAACGTTTGCTGCGACTAGTACTTGCTGTACATTAACTGGCATTTGCCTTGCTATTGTCATCACCAAATCTGCTTCGTTTAATGGGTAATCTAGGTCGCGAAATTTTAGCATTTGCATGTTAAAGAAATCTGAGTATTTCGTCTGCTGGGTAGTTTGATATTTTCTAGAGTAAAGCTCCATTCTTAAACTCTGTTGTATGGCGGGAGACCAGTATTTGCGCAGAAACGCTAAATTAAAGTCTGACATGGTTCCAAATGTATATTTGAAACTTAAAAACCAGGTGAGAACATTTCCTGATAAAAATCTCTCCATCATTCTCAATCTACGTGCTTCAGGTACCCCAGTGTCATTGAAATGGTCTTCAATCTCTTTGATAAAGGCCTTAGGTGTTACCCCTGAATTTTCGGTGTATTTCTGCGGTTTGTAGTCATTTGAGCGAATTACTTGAATAAGTTGTGTGGGCTGATGACCGTCCTGTGGTGTTGAGCTCCTATCTACGTTCTTGCGAAATCCTTCCGTGTTTGTTGTTAATGGGCTCTCTGCTTGAATCTGACTTCCTGCTATGCTGGGTTGGGGACTATGTGAGTCATCCGGCTTGTCTTTCAATGCTCCCGTTTTAAATATAGATGATTGTTCTAATGAGCGGAGTTCGGCTTTAATGATCCTGTCAGTCTGCTCTTTAAGTTTATTTTTTACCTCTTGCTCCAAAGCTTGAATACGCGTGTGGTTTTCGCCTACTGTTTTAATAATGGTGGATCTTTCCTCTCTAGAATCAATATTCATTTTCTTCCAATCTTTCCTGATCTGTTCTTTAATCGTGCTTATTTTTTCTTCAATCTGGCTCTTATTTTCATCCTGATTATTTTCTATCTGGCTTAGCCTTTCGTCTAATGTACTCTTAAATTGTTCTTGTTCCGTTTCTAGGCTTTTCCACTGCTCCGCTGATTTTATCTCTAGACGGTCCATATCTTTAATTATGCCGGATATGTTCTCATCTACTGCTGATATTTGTTGTTGAATGACCCTGCCACTTTTCTCCATCTCCTTAAATCGACCTTCCAACTTATCCTGAGCTATTTTGACCTCGCTTGTATTCATTGTGCATGCTATTTCAATCTGCTCTAATTTAGCTAACACCGTTTCATCGAGAATGCTAAGTTTTTTATCAAAAATACTCTCCATTTTTTCAATCTGCTCTAATTGTTTCTCATTATTTTTGCTTACATCAAGGGCCAGTAATACCATCTGTTGGTTTGTGTGCTCTTTCATCTCTGCGGTTAACGAAGCTAATTGGTTCGTGTTTTTATTATTTTGCGCCTCTAACTGTGAATTTATAGTGTCATTAATTTCACTCTTAAATAACCTAGCTTGTTCCGCCTGATATTCATTTTGCTCAATTCTACTGTTATTTAACTGTGTCCGCAATGATTCACTTTGTTCTAACAGTTTAGTATTTAGCGATTTACTTTGTTCTGACATTTTCGTATTTAGCGATTCACTTTGTTCTGACAGTTTAATTTTTAGCGATTCACTTTGCTCTAACATACTAGTGTTTATTTGTTCAGATAATTTTGTATTCAACGCTTCACTTTGCTCTAACATACTAGTGTTTATTTGTTCAGATAATTTTGTATTTAACGCTTCACTTTGCTCTAACATTTTCGTATTTAGCGATTCATTTTGCTCTAACATACTAGTGTTTATAGATTGACTCTGTTCTGATAGTTTATTGTGTAATTGTTCACTTTGTTCAGCTAGTTTAGTATCCAACAATTCCTGAGTTCTCCTCGCTGCACTTTCAATGACCTCCTGGATCTGCGCCACCGTTGCCATGTTTTATAATATATATGAGACATATGGGAAATGGCATACGCCAATGCCCTTTGACACGCACATAAATCCAATGCACATTTAATTTCTTTATCCTACTCAGTTCATTTATTTTTACCTTTAATCCCATTAGTTGATTGCATCTCTGAGTAGTTCTAGTTTTACTCAATTTAATTTTAAACCCAAGCACATATTTAGTCATAAAACAGTTATCCTGATCTGATATTAACACTGACTAATTAACAAAGTATTAATTGACATTTTAGGATCCAGCCTCCTAATATTTCCATGAGTTTGACTTTCTAAACAAATCTAGTTTTAACTTTATCATTGGGCGCCCGGTATCACATCTTAATTTTACTTTAATTTAAAAGACAACCACGTGAACCGTATTTTACTTTGCAAACTCCTGATTTTAATTTATCTTTCACACATTTGGCGGTATCCACGTCGCCTCAACTACTTTTAATAAAATATCACTTCCCGGTGATTAAATACTGCCATATCTGCCTGCACTTGCGGCATGCCAGTTTTACTCAAATGCGCCACTATTGACATGTGTAATCTCCCCGTTACACCACAGTGAATAGCCCCACGTTGGGCGCCAGTTTTCACCTATGAACCCTTCAGAATAGCAGTGTTTTATGCAAGAATCTTAGATCAAGGGGTCGCGTTCAGTTCATAGTGTGGTGTTTACGTCCGCCAAACAACGTGCTTTTCTGAGGCAAGGGTTATAGGATGAAAACTATAATTAAGAAAGAAAGGAGACAAAACGTAAGATAATAACAAGATTTAATAACTAATTTGTGCATAAAAGAATAAATAAAACAATAATAAACAAAATCCTCCCTGAATTTTCCCCTGACAGGAATATTTATCACTTTGAGGAGTCAGATGGATCTCCCCTTTTCTAATAAAATGTGGATCCAAGTTCCACTACCTTGCATGTGAATTTATGTTCGCGTGGTGACTATCTACGAGAAATGAGTACTTGGATGATCGTTCGTTCGCAGCGGGTTAACAGCCACGGTGCTCACGAACAATCATCTCGTAAATCAACGTTTATGGATATGGGCATAACATTAATAAAAATCCTTAAATCTAATTCTGACACACATATTAGAACTCTACTATTTACAGACATCTCTCTGAGACCCTTATTAGTGTGGTGACACACTTAACCAAATGAGCTGCCACAATGGCCAGATACTCAACAACAAGGAAAAACAGCGCCGCACGTGACTCACGGGTCACTGACATGTAAAATAAACAAAGAATAAACCAACAACAACAAACAACCTGAGTGGTTAATATTACTTTATATTAACAAAACTGCATGTTAAAGAAACGCTTCGAATATTATCGTGTTTCGTAGGCAACTCCCATTTATTTAAACAATTTTACCATTGATCAGTTTCTCACATTTATATTTATTTTCAAGTAATTGGGAGCCAGACGTGCACTCCACTAATGATGAGCTTGCTTGCGAAACTCAGCCAGCCCTTGTGACAACAACTCACCCTTTCCAAAATACCATTCATGTCCCCCTTTCAGTGTATATAAATAGCCGACCAGCTGGACTGTTATCTCAAGGAATCAACAGCAACTAACATCTCCTCCAACTCAACATATGGTCAGACAATAATCACATATCCATAATTGTCCTCGCAAGGATACAATATGAATCTGGTACCAAGCTGACAGAAATCAGTCTCTGCTGAAATTCCCGCTTGTAATACCACAAAAATATACTCACATTACACACATCTGGGACTGACATAACGCCTTTCACACGGGTCTGCTGAATTAGAGCTCGCAAACATTTAACACAATATTTAAAACTTACGATAGAGCTGAATACTCTTCGTCACAAACTACATTGCTCCAAAGGCAATAATCACACTGAATCTGATCAATAATAAATCTCAACAAAATTTAATTACCCTCCAATCTACTATATAATTATATTAATTCAGTCCTACTTCTGAAACACGACATATCTCCGAGAGACGTTTTTAACCGCACTTCGTAACATAGGCGAACACGGCCGTTCACATAGCTACGTTAGTTAACACAACACAAAGAAAAGAACCTTCCAAAAACTACAATTGTGCGAGCTGCTTCCAAACAAAAGTGTGTCAGATCAAAACTAAATATACTACATTAATCACACAAGCAAAGTATTTACAAAAAATATGTCCCATAAACCATAAGTTAATTTAACAAATAATAAAATATTATTTTGTACTCATCTCTTTTGTAGTCACCCGTCAAAGAACATCAGACGCCATTCCCCAACTGGATGGTTCTTTATCTCATATCAGCCATCTGGACGGAGTGTTGAGAATTCCAAACTTCCTCTGCATTCATCGATGTCATCCTTGCGCTGATACAAAAATTAGGTTATTATACACTTTATGTCTGACTACTAAATTCGCTTGTTCAGGTACTAAATTCCCTGTCACTGTTCGTTGGCGAATTATCGACGATACTGCCCCTATAACTATAATACTATGACTATCTATCACTGAATTTAACACTTTACAATGAATATCTTGTGTCCTTGTGACACGGAATAAAAGTCTACGTCCTCAGACGAACAGAATAATAATTGCTCTTGTGTCCTCGACACACAGAATCAAAGTCTACGTCCGCAGACGCACAGAATAATAATAATGTCTTGGCTCTTGGACACACTTATAAATGAACTGGCCCTTGGGTCTAGATGGAGGGGGATTTTATGTAAAAATTTCTCGAAATAATTGTGATACAGGAATGAAATAAATATCACTGAACTCGTAATATTGCACAGGTCAAGAATATGCCCATTAATCCTAGAATCGATCGTAGAGATTTTGTCTAGGCGATTTCCCGCGTGAATGCTAGCCGCCGCGTACCCCAGCCGGAGTTGGCGCGCAAGTAGGCATTCTCTTCTCATTGGTTCTCCATTTCCTGTAATTTGGCGGTTTCTAGTAGATCTTGGCGTCTTGGGAGTGTCTATTTTCTTCATCAGCCATTCACGTTACTGCATCATATTTCTTCTAGGCGCGAATATCACAATGAACATACCAGAACCATGTCTCACCGCGCGTCGCTTCTAAAATTGAGGTAGCCACACCTGTCCTTATGATACATCGCTCTGCTATTTCTTTTCATAGCTCAAGTATTTAGCCTTTTGTTAAACTGTCGCAGGTATGTCCCTACTGTCTCCAACAAATGCTTGAAATTTCCTCATCACTGTCTGGCTACTTTCATGATGCTGGTTGAAATATTTATTAATTGAAGAAATAAAAAGTAGAATCATTTAACCAACATAGGGTAAAGGGTTCACAACTCTCCCACTCACAAAATTTCGAACTTAGGAATAAAGTCGACAATTTTACAATACTTCCGTAGGCCAATTTGTTTTATTTCCAGAATCACCCCTTTTTCTTACTTGGTCTAGTCGCTCCTGTCTTCAATGGCATTTACTCGTTTTCATTTCCTGCTTGTCTCTCCCCCTTCCAATCTTGCGTGACGCTCTGATGCCTGCGGCAATACCTTACTTGCCTCGTTAATGTTTGTCAACAACAACTCTACTTCCTCCTTCATCACGTGCCGTACTCAACTGCTCCCCGTTGACTTTGTTGATAGTAGGACGTCCGTATATTCAAACAGCGTCATTATTTAGGCGCTACCATGGTTCACTTCGACGATATTTTTTTAGGTTGGCAGCGTTGTAAACTGACATTGTTCCTGTGCTCAATTCTTTCACTCTGTAAGCATTATTTCCAAGGCTTCTTACGATAGAATAGGGTCCTATGAATTTCTCGCAGAATTTACTAAAGATTTTCTTTTCTGGGTCCGATGTAGCAGGTCGTTTTTACCAAAACGAGCTGGTTGACTTCAAGATCATCGTGGAACCTCTTATTTCTTACTCGCCGTAATCTGCGGTCTGCTTGTTTTCTCATGTATGCTCTCGTTCTTTCAATTCTCAGGTCTGGTGCTATCATGGGATCTTGTGGACAGTTAATGATGCTTTTCCACGTTCTTACTGGATACTCGTTCTTGTGTAGGACCATAGGGATTTGTCCTGTTGACTCGTGCCTGGTAGAATTCATGCATGTCTCTACATCCTTAATTTTATCGACCCATTTGTGGTGTTCGTTCGGAATGAAGATTCTCAAGTATGCAGTTACACATTTAATTACTCTCTCGCTTGGATTAGCTTGGGCATGTCGGATACTGCTTAAAACATGTTTTATACCCATGTCTTCCATTCCTTTCTTGAATTCGGCGCTTGTGAAATAACTGCCGTGATCTGATAATATAAACTCTGGTTTTCCAAGGGTTGGAATAACTCTATTACGAATGCGACTGAGTACCTGCTTCGATGTTGTTTTCTGAATAGGGCATAGTACTACAAACTTAGAAAATACATCAATGCACACTAGCAAATGACGGCAACCTCTCCTTCCCTTCGGAATTGGACCAAGACAGTCCATCGCCAGTAGCTCACATGGTTTCTGAGGTAGCAATGGTCTAGGATATTGCCTCAGTACATAATTATTTGGCTTTGTTCTCTGACACGGGTCGCAAGTTGTAATGACGTCACATATAGTTGTTCTCATACGTGGCCATGTAAATGTCTCTCCTATTGTTGCTTCGCACTTGTCTAAGCCCACGTGACCGTAACTTTCGTGCGTATGCCATGTCAATCCTCGTTGTAATGATGCAGGTACTAATATGCGTAACTTGGTGTGGTCATTATCTACCCATTTGTGCAGCAAATTGTTGACATAAACATATCTTCCTTCTTTGGCTTTCGCTTCTCGAAATGCAGGTGTTCCTGTAGGTAGTTGCTTTTTGAAGTATTTAATTAATAGCATCATCCATGGTTCCGCTTCCTGTTCTCGCTGTATCTCACGTAACTCCTCCAAGAATTCCCGGTCCTTCGGTGTTAATTCCAAGTGTTGTACCATCGCTGTTTCTTCATTATCAGGCTCTGGGTTCCTGCTGAGTGCATCCGGTATCACGTTCATCTTCCCTGGACAATGTTCAATTTCAATGCTGAACTGCTGAATGTATATAGACCAACGTGTCACACGTTCGCTTGCCATTGACGTCTTAAACAAGAATGTTAGTGCCTTGTGGTCAGTTCTGACAACAATAGGGTAACCATATATTATTCGTTTCCATTGTTGGAGCGCATGAAGGATGGCCAACAATTCTAGCTCGGTTACAGTATAATTTCGCTCGTGCTTACGCAATTTTCGGCTGACAAATGCCAAATATGTTTTGTGCTGCAGGTTAGCTGGATCCTCTTGGTAGAGCATAGCACCTATCCCAATTAGTGAAGCATCCGCTTGGATTATAAATTTGTGCTTGAAATCTGGATATCCTAATTTAATGCAGTTTTCCAATAGCTGTTTTGTTGCTTGGAATGCCTTCTCACATTCCGCGTTCCATGACCATTTGTTATTTTTCTTTAACATTTCTTGCATTGGAGCTACAGTCTCCGTATAACCTGGACAGTTTTCTTTAAAGAATCCCGTTACGCCTAAGAAAGCCCGAATGTGCTTGACTCTCGTTGGTGTAGGGAAATTCTTTATCGCTTCAATCTTAGCTGGGTTTGGCTTCACTCCCTCCTTGTCAATGACGTGACCCAAATATAAGATCTCGCTCTTGAAGAAATGCGATTTCTTCAGGTTTACTTTGAAATTCGATGCGTTCAAGTTGCCCAATACTTTATCTAAGTTTTCCATGTGAGTTTCAATGTTGTCGGATGCCAACAGAATGTCGTCAATGTATCGCACCGTCATCTCCTTTACTTCCTCGGTTAGGTTCCGGTCCAGTGCTCGGATTAAAGCACAGCCCGCTGTTTTGACTCCAAAAGGCATTCTGACGAAACAATATGTCTGGTTATCGAATAAGAAGCCAGTTAGAAGCTGTGACTTCTCATCCAATTCAAGATGGTGGAACGAGCTCGTCAGATCGACTGATGAATAAATGCTCTTGTTTTTAAAGCCTTTTAATACGTCTCTGATAATTGGCGCTCTGTCATACTCAGGAAAAATGAGTCTCATGTTGAGGTTTCTGGCATCTAAACAAAGTCTAATAGATCCATTTGGTTTTGTGACTGCCAAAATCGCATTTAGATAAGGTGTAGGTGTCTTCCTTATCACTCCAGCTTCTAACATCTCATCTATAATGATTTTAACTTGACCACGATACTTTTCAGGAATTGGGTACAATCTGCTTTTGAAAGGTGACCAGTCCTCGACTTGCATAGAGTACTTGAAATTTAAAATTTTCCCAGGTACTGTATCAAATACTGTTTTGTGCTTCCTTAAAATCTCTTCCAACTGTTTTCTGTGTTCACCCCCAAGTTGAATGTCATTGAGCCGCTCCTGTAGTAACTCTTCAAATTGTGCATCGCTGTTATCTCCTTCTGTTAATAAAGACCATATCTCCTGGGATTCTATCTCCTCATCTAGTTCCACAACAGCCCCTTCTACGATGTTATCTTCCGCCTTTCGTACCTCCTCTTCCGTCTCTTCTGATATTGCTTCCAATGCCCAAGAATTTACATCTCTTCCGGTAGTGATTTCATCCATATGCAATCCCACGTTTTTCAGCTGGTCATATTCTCTAAAACTGACTGTATTCTTGTGTAAATCTATCACTGCTTGATAGTCACAAATGAAATTTGCACCAAGAATTATATTGAAATTCATCTTTGCCATGATAATGAATGTTTGCCCAAAAGTGTGTTCCAATATGTTCAGCTCTAAGTATGCCTGACGTTTACAAGTGATGGTGCGTTCAGGAATAACAGCCCTCACTTTGAGCTGTGGTACCGGAATTACAGGAATATTCTGAGTCCGTCCCAACTCTCGAACCAAGGCCTCCGATACTAGACTGATCTGTGACCCTGTATCCAATAAACATCTTATATTAATTCCACCAATCCTTGCGTAAATAATGGGTAATTGCCTAATTTCATCGTTCCGTGGTTTCACCGTCTCCTCCAGGCAGTCTTCTGGTAAAGCAATCCATTCTTGTATGTTCGCTACTATCCATCCATCTTCAACTTCCGACTGTTGTGTCTGGAGACTGTCTCCTTGATCCAAAATTAACATTTTTTTTTAGCTCCATTTCGACTCCCATCATCCTTCTGTCGCTCATGTCCTTGATATTCCTCTTGTCTCAGTAGACTTCCAGCTTCCTCAGTATGTGTATCTGGGTTCTTTCTGTTCCCAATGGCCTTTTCCCATCTTCCTAGTTCTCCACCTTGATTAGCGTGTAACTCCTCTAAGTAATTTTGTGATTGAGCGTGCCTATCATCCTAGTCATCTCGATAGTTACGTTGATCTCCTTTATTTTGATCTCTCCTTCCTTTCCATCGTTGATTGGCATTGTAATCACCGTATCTTCCATAAGGCCTGTCATTCCTTCGATTATCACGCCATTGTTGATATCCTCTCTGTTGGTATCTATTGTTACCCTGGTATCTATTGTTGTAATGATTTTCGTTACGCTGATATGGTCTGTTTTCCCCTTCTTCCTGGTTTCGCCTAGGTGTGGAGGTGCTTGTATTAGTACCCTGCGTTTTAGTATTTCCCTGTTTTGTTTTTACGACCTCTGTAGTGTTGACTAATTCCAGCTGTCTTCCTCCTCTAAAATGACTATGAGATGTGGTCTCATCTATTTGCCGTAATATCTGCTCTGCATGTAGGGCCGTACTAACGTTTGCTGCGACTAGTACTTGCTGTACATTAACTGGCATTTGCCTTGCTATTGTCATCACCAAATCTGCTTCGTTTAATGGGTAATCTAGGTCGCGAAATTTTAGCATTTGCATGTTAAAGAAATCTGAGTATTTCGTCTGCTGGGTAGTTTGATATTTTCTAGAGTAAAGCTCCATTCTTAAACTCTGTTGTATGGCGGGAGACCAGTATTTGCGCAGAAACGCTAAATTAAAGTCTGACATGGTTCCAAATGTATATTTGAAACTTAAAAACCAGGTGAGAACATTTCCTGATAAAAATCTCTCCATCATTCTCAATCTACGTGCTTCAGGTACCCCAGTGTCATTGAAATGGTCTTCAATCTCTTTGATAAAGGCCTTAGGTGTTACCCCTGAATTTTCGGTGTATTTCTGCGGTTTGTAGTCATTTGAGCGAATTACTTGAATAAGTTGTGTGGGCTGATGACCGTCCTGTGGTGTTGAGCTCCTATCTACGTTCTTGCGAAATCCTTCCGTGTTTGTTGTTAATGGGCTCTCTGCTTGAATCTGACTTCCTGCTATGCTGGGTTGGGGACTATGTGAGTCATCCGGCTTGTCTTTCAATGCTCCCGTTTTAAATATAGATGATTGTTCTAATGAGCGGAGTTCGGCTTTAATGATCCTGTCAGTCTGCTCTTTAAGTTTATTTTTTACCTCTTGCTCCAAAGCTTGAATACGCGTGTGGTTTTCGCCTACTGTTTTAATAATGGTGGATCTTTCCTCTCTAGAATCAATATTCATTTTCTTCCAATCTTTCCTGATCTGTTCTTTAATCGTGCTTATTTTTTCTTCAATCTGGCTCTTATTTTCATCCTGATTATTTTCTATCTGGCTTAGCCTTTCGTCTAATGTACTCTTAAATTGTTCTTGTTCCGTTTCTAGGCTTTTCCACTGCTCCGCTGATTTTATCTCTAGACGGTCCATATCTTTAATTATGCCGGATATGTTCTCATCTACTGCTGATATTTGTTGTTGAATGACCCTGCCACTTTTCTCCATCTCCTTAAATCGACCTTCCAACTTATCCTGAGCTATTTTGACCTCGCTTGTATTCATTGTGCATGCTATTTCAATCTGCTCTAATTTAGCTAACACCGTTTCATCGAGAATGCTAAGTTTTTTATCAAAAATACTCTCCATTTTTTCAATCTGCTCTAATTGTTTCTCATTATTTTTGCTTACATCAAGGGCCAGTAATACCATCTGTTGGTTTGTGTGCTCTTTCATCTCTGCGGTTAACGAAGCTAATTGGTTCGTGTTTTTATTATTTTGCGCCTCTAACTGTGAATTTATAGTGTCATTAATTTCACTCTTAAATAACCTAGCTTGTTCCGCCTGATATTCATTTTGCTCAATTCTACTGTTATTTAACTGTGTCCGCAATGATTCACTTTGTTCTAACAGTTTAGTATTTAGCGATTTACTTTGTTCTGACATTTTCGTATTTAGCGATTCACTTTGTTCTGACAGTTTAATTTTTAGCGATTCACTTTGCTCTAACATACTAGTGTTTATTTGTTCAGATAATTTTGTATTCAACGCTTCACTTTGCTCTAACATACTAGTGTTTATTTGTTCAGATAATTTTGTATTTAACGCTTCACTTTGCTCTAACATTTTCGTATTTAGCGATTCATTTTGCTCTAACATACTAGTGTTTATAGATTGACTCTGTTCTGATAGTTTATTGTGTAATTGTTCACTTTGTTCAGCTAGTTTAGTATCCAACAATTCCTGAGTTCTCCTCGCTGCACTTTCAATGATCTCCTGGATCTGCGCCACCGTTGCCATGTTTTATAATATATATGAGACATATGGGAAATGGCATACGCCAATGCCCTTTGACACGCACATAAATCCAATGCACATTTAATTTCTTTATCCTACTCAGTTCATTTATTTTTACCTTTAATCCCATTAGTTGATTGCATCTCTGAGTAGTTCTAGTTTTACTCAATTTAATTTTAAACCCAAGCACATATTTAGTCATAAAACAGTTATCCTGATCTGATATTAACACTGACTAATTAACAAAGTATTAATTGTCATTTTAGGATCCAGCCTCCTAATATTTCCATGAGTTTGACTTTCTAAACAAATCTAGTTTTAACTTTATCATTGGGCGCCCGGTATCACATCTTAATTTTACTTTAATTTAAAAGACAACCACGTGAACCGTATTTTACTTTGCAAACTCCTGATTTTAATTTATCTTTCACACATTTGGCGGTATCCACGTCGCCTCAACTACTTTTAATAAAATATCACTTCCCGGTGATTAAATACTGCCATATCTGCCTGCACTTGCGGCATGCCAGTTTTACTCAAATGCGCCACTATTGACATGTGTAATCTCCCCGTTACACCACAGTGAATATCCCCACGGTGGGCGCCAGTTTTCACCTATGAACCCTTGAGAATAGCAGTGTTTTATGCAAGAATCTTAGATCAAGGGGTCGCGTTCAGTTCATAGTGTGGTGTTTACGTCCGCCAAACAACGTGCTTTTCTGAGGCAAGGGTTATAGGATGAAAACTATAATTAAGAAAGAAAGGAGACAAAACGTAAGATAATAACAAGATTTAATAACTAATTTGTGCATAAAAGAATAAATAAAACAATAATAAACAAAATCCTCCCTGAATTTTCCCCTGACAGGAATATTTATCACTTTGAGGAGTCAGATGGATCTCCCCTTTTCTAATAAAATGTGGATCCAAGTTCCACTACCTTGCATGTGAATTTATGTTCGCGTGGTGACTATCTACGAGAAATGAGTACTTGGATGATCGTTCGTTCGCAACGGGTTAACAGCCACGGTGCTCACGAACAATCATCTCGTAAATCAACGTTTATGGATATGGGCATAACATTAATAAAAATCCTTAAATCTAATTCTGACACACATATTACAACTCTACTATTTACAGGCATCTCTCTGAGACCCTTATTAGTGTGGTGACACACTTAACCAAATGAGCTGCCACAATGGCCAGATACTCAACAACAAGGAAAAACAGCGCCGCACGTGACTCACGGGTCACTGACATGTAAAATAAACAAAGAATAAACCAACAACAACAAACAACCTGAGTGGTTAATATTACTTTATATTAACAAAACTGCATGTTAAAGAAACGCTTCGAATATTATCGTGTTTCGTAGGCAACTCCCATTTATTTAAACAATTTTACCATTGATCAGTTTCTCACATTTATATTTATTTTCAAGTAATTGGGAGGCAGACGTGCACTCCACTAATGATGAGCTTGCTTGCGAAACTCAGCCAGCCCTTGTGACAACAACTCACCCTTTCCAAAATACCAGTCATGTCCCCCTTTCAGTGTATATAAATAGCCGACCAGCTGGACTGTTATCTCAAGGAATCAACAGCAACTAACATCTCCTCCAACTCAACATATGGTCAGACAATAATCACATATCCATAATTGTCCTCGCAAGGATACAATATGAATCTGGTACCAAGCTGACAGAAATCAGTCTCTGCTGAAATTCCCGCTTGTAATACCACAAAAATATACTCACATTACACACATCTGGGACTGACATAACGCCTTTCACACGGGTCTGCTGAATTAGAGCTCGCAAACATTTAACACAATATTTAAAACTTACGATAGAGCTGAATACCCTTCGTCACAAACTACATTGCTCCAAAGGCAATAATCACACTGAATCTGATCAATAATAAATCTCAACAAAATTTAATTACCCTCCAATCTACTATATAATTATATTAATTCAGTCCTACTTCTGAAACACGACATATCTCCGAGAGACGTTTTTAACCGCACTTCGTAACATAGGCGAACACGGCCGTTCACATAGCTACGTTAGTTAACACAACACAAAGAAAAGAACCTTCCAAAAACTACAATTGTGCGAGCTGCTTCCAAACAAAAGTGTGTCAGATCAAAACTAAATATACTACATTAATCACACAAGCAAAGTATTTACAAAAAATATGTCCCATAAACCATAAGTTAATTTAACAAATAATAAAATATTATTTTGTACTCATCTCTTTTGTAGTCACCCGTCAAAGAACATCAGACGCCATTCCCCAACTGGATGGTTCTTTATCTCATATCAGCCATCTGGACGGAGTGTTGAGAATTCCAAACTTCCTCTGCATTCATCGATGTCATCCTTGCGCTGATACAAAAATTAGGTTATTATACACTTTATGTCTGACTACTAAATTCGCTTGTTCAGGTACTAAATTCCCTGTCACTGTTCGTTGGCGAATTATCGACGATACTGCCCCTATAACTATAGTACTATGACTATCTATCACTGAATTTAACACTTTACAATGAATATCTTGTGTCCTTGTGACACGGAATAAAAGTCTACGTCCTCAGACGAACAGAATAATAATTGCTCTTGTGTCCTCGACACACAGAATCAAAGTCTACGTCCGTAGACGCACAGAATAATAATAATGTCTTGGCTCTTGGACACACTTATAAATGAACTGGCCCTTGGGTCTAGATGGAGGGGGATTTTATGTAAAAATTTCTCGAAATAATTGTGATACAGGAATGAAATAAATATCACTGAACTCGTAATATTGCACAGGTCAAGAATATGCCCATTAATCCTAGAATCGATCGTAGAGATTTTGTCTAGGCGATTTCCCGCGTGAATGCTAGCCGCCGCGTACCCCAGCCGGAGTTGGCGTGCAAGTAGGCATTCTCTTCTCATTGGTTCCCCATTTCCTGTAATTTGGCGGTTTCTAGTAGATCTTGGCGTCTTGGGAGTGTCTATTTTCTTCATCACCCATTCACGTTACTGCATCATATTTCTTCTAGGCGCGAATATCACAATGAACATACCAGAACCATGTCTCACCGCGCGTCGCTTCTAAAATTGAGGTAGCCACACCTGTCCTTATGATACATCGCTCTGCTATTTCTTTTCATAGCTCAAGTATTTAGCCTTTTGTTAAACTGTCGCAGGTATGTCCCTACTGTCTCCAACAAATGCTTGAAATTTCCTCATCACTGTCTGGCTACTTTCATGATGCTGGTTGAAATATTTATTAATTGAAGAAATAAAAAGTAGAATCATTTAACCAACATAGGGTAAAGGGTTCAGTATGTCCAATATTTAAACGTAAGAGAACATAATTGTGTGTTTAAAGAAAATGCATACAATCATTCTGATGGATTACACTTCGCATTCGCTACCACATATTGTTATACACCTGGGGTATGCCACCCCCTACATCCCTTATATTTCATACATCATAAATCATACAAATAAAACTCCCAGACGACTTCTACAAAATCACTACAAATCCAAAGGCCTAGCACTTCAAATAACCTTCAGTAACCTCATACTTGTCCTCCCACGACCCCAGCCAGCAACTCACTTCCTAAGGAATCCGCAATTCTGCAAACTCGACAGGCGGACTCTATAAAACAGCAGAGGTGAGGTGACCTGAGGTCAGTCTTTCACAGTGCAGCCAGGTGCCGGACCGCTGCCCAAAGTCGTCACGTCCAGATTGGTGAGTGTACAGCGAGCTCACATACAAACACACAAACACTTACACCTTCACCCCCTCAATAATTGAATCGGTCGGTGGAGAAAGGAACTAAGTCACTTTTTGTCCATTTTTATTTTTTTACGTAAATGCGTTAAACAGACCAAGACGCACTGTACTGTCATGAAAGGAACTATGTTTGAATACTGCCTGTGGGAGAATCACGAGGTCGATAGTTTACATACTGAGGAGAAAGGAATCAAGTCTGACTTAGTTCCTTTCTCCACCGCACGTCACGTCCCGCCAACAGCTTACAGCGCGCGGCAAGCATAACACACCTGTTCCTTAACTTGGCGCCAACTTCGTGATGTGTCATTGTTATTGTTGATGGTTGCTGTAAGTTAATGAATGCAATATTTCACAATGTCTCCCAAACGAAAGCGAAATGACAGTGAGCACAAGAGGAAGAGAATTAAGGAGGCAAGAGTTCACGGGTTACCATATAATGACTATAGTGGGAAACCAGTTCCCGGAAAATCTATTGGTGCTGATTGCAGGTATGTTAACAGTACCGGTACTGTCCTTTACCCATTTAACAAGTTGATTATGATATAAAATCCACAGCTGTGATATATGCTTATGCTTTGCGATTACTTCATTTCAGATGCCGAATGGAATGTTTCTAACGTATCAGTGAGGATGTTCGCATCGAAATACTTTCAAACTTTTGAAACATTGGCAACAAAAACAGCCAGGATGTTTGTCTACAAGGGTTAACTCTGGCAGGTGACAGAAAAGGAGGCCAAGAAAAGTTGTCGGTGAAATCGATAGTATCAAGAAACAACATTCCCTTGCTTACGTCTTCATGCCGTATCACAGAAATGTGTTTTTCGTATTTGCCAATTGCTAGTTGAAGGTGAAATTCCAAAGGACATGCGTGGAACAAATCCATCAATTACCAAAATCTCTGAAACTGTAAATCATTTGATAGATAAACACATCAGATCTTACCCACTCAAAGAAACTCACTATTCTGGGAAGGAAATGAAATACTTAGATGCTCGTTTGGATCTGAAAACTATGCACCAAATGTTCCTCATGAAGTATCCAGAAGTAAATGTGAAATACGACTTCTATAGGAAATATTTTCGTGAAAATTTTAATTTTTCTTTCGGTCGCCCCCAAATTGACGTATGTGGCAAATGTGAGGAACTTGAGGCTAAGTTAAAAAGTCCTCATAAGTGACAGTAGTAAAAGAGGTGCACAACTTGAGCTGGATATTCACAAGCGGCGCAGCAGGAAGTTTTATAAGTTCATTAAAATAACTGAGCAAGAATGTATGGTCAGGGAAGACATTGTTGGACTAGCTTTTGACTATATGCAAAATCTGCCTCTACCAAATATTCCTGTGCATGAAACATTCTATTTACGTCAGCTATGGGCTAACTGTTTCTGCATTTACGATATCAAGTCCAGACGTTCCACGGTGTACCTATATCATGAAGGTGAAGCCAAAAAGGGAGCGAATGAAGTCTGTTCGTTCCTTTTTCACTATATTGAAAACTACATACCGAAGAATGTTAAAGAAGTACACCTGTTTTCAGACGGAGCACCCGGTCAAAATAAAAATAATACCGTAATAAGGATGTGCCTTGCATTGACAGACACCAATAAATTTAAAAATATTATTCACAGATTTCCCGAAAGAGGTAACTCGTTTCTCCCTTGTGACCGCGTGTTTGGAACATTGAATAGGAAAATACGGAAAAGTGACCGAATTTACACCCCAAAAGAGTATGTCGAAATCATAGCAAACAGTATTTCAGACTTTACAGTCATCATGGTTCAAAGTGAAGACATAATGGATTTTGACACATGGTGGCCTTGTCATTACAAAAAAAAAAAAAAAAAAAAAAAAAACGTACTGTCTAGGGAAATGGCACATCAAAAACTGCCTCGGCAAGAAAAGCAAAGTTTTTCTGTGTCAACGTTCAAAGAATTTCGTTATGAATCAACGAAACCTGGAGTAGTGACTGCCTACCCTTTTATAAACAGCTGTGTCAGTCATTCCTTTAATCTGGCAAAGACTAAGCTTGCTTCATTTCATATTAGTTTGGAAAGGATGTACAGTGGAAGAAAAGTAAGAATCAATAAAAATAAAATCGTTGATATTCAGAAACTGGTAAAGTACGTCCACGGGGAAGACGCTGAACTCTTTTATGAGGAGATATTGAAATGGCCAACCACAAGTGATGATTCATTGTGATATGAACTATTTACAACATTGAATTCTGTGACTTAGTTTAGTTTATGGTAGTTTTTTATTAGTTAATACATTTTGCATTTATTTCAAATGTGTGTAATTTTAAATGGGTTACTCACATGAAATGCGCTAAATTCCCTCGTCGACTGGAGAAAGGAACTATGTTACAAATTTTGGTAATTCTTTTTCTAAGAAACTTCTTAGAATATAGGAGAATTATTCCATATCCAGTGAGTATAATTTAATTCTCAACAAATTTGGAAAATGTCAGTACATTCTGTTGAATGGTTTAATAATAAGACAGTTTTTTGTCTCTCCTGAAAACTAAGAAAAAGTGACTTAGTTCCTTTCACCACCGACCGATTCAATTGTAAAAGTAATAAGCATCTGAATTAGTAGTATCTGCTCTGCAGTGTTCTTTAGTACTCCACATTGGGAGTACGCATTAAATCCAAACATCTAGAAACTAACTGGTCATTTGGTTTATTTATTTAACTAGTTGATAAGATCCTACCCTTTAAACCATTTCCCGGTAGGATCCTAAGAACACTTGTTTAATTGCTCAGCAGCTTCCGTAGTCAGCTGCTTGCGTGCGCGATATTCACTAGCAGCGCGGCCAGTCAAGAACCCAACCGGCATCACAGTTGCTCTGATACTTATTTAGCAAACCACCCCTTGTCTTCATCCCCTCGAACTACCCAAGCAGACTGTATAATTGGGAGTTCTCCTTTAGAGTGCCTGTACGCTCTCGAACCACTACACCTCTCACAGCCAAGCTTCGAGCAGCCTTCCAGCTACTCTTATTTCATCCCCTAAAACGATACATTGTAGAGGACACCCTCTCAGGTACCCTACAATATTCAAGTTTTGTCAAACTAAAGTTAATTAGGCTACCACGGACAAATTACCTAATTATTATTAGGTGATGTATATACATGTGGATGGTAATTTTGAGACTGCTTACTGATTTAATGCAGACCGTGTAGCCGACTTTGCTCTCTTCAAAAATGCCCCGTCATACTGCTGCTCATAGCAATTTCCACTTAGGCTTGATTTAACCACTAACAGTTTGTTGAGGTTTTCGTCATTCAGAGATGATCGGAATTGTGTCCTGGTCTTCTTCACCTGGCTAAACAATCTCTCACATTCAACGTTGCGGTGTGGGATTGTTAATATTGACAGCATTACTCTAGCTAGTCTGTCATATTTCAGACACCCATCTCCACCTCGTATATATCCCCTATAGGTATGAGGAGATTAAGAATGTGAACATGTACAGAGATGTATATAATTAGGATTATTTCTACGTGATTTAAAGGGAATTGATTAATGCTAAATCATGCTAATGGATGTATAAAAGAGTGTAATTGATATATGATCTTGAAGACAGCTATATTGATAAATGAATTTTCGCTGAATGATATCTCATATTTTGATGTGAGGAGGCATCGTTTGTTGTTTGAGTCTTCAGTCTTTTGACTGGTTTGATGCAGCACTCCATGCCTCTCTGTCCTGAGCTAATCGTTTCATATCTACATAGCTACAACACCCTACATCCGAGGCAATCTGTTTAACATATTCTAACCTTGGTCTACCCCTACAGTTCTTGTCCTCGACCCTTCCTTCCATAACTAAGCTTGCTATTCCTGGGTGTCTTAGTATGTGTCCTACTAACCTATCTCTTCTCTTCATTAGCACTCGCCAGAAACATCTCTCCTCTCCCACTCGTCTTAATACCTCTTTGTTTGTAACCCTATCTACCCATCTGATCTTCATCATTCTCCCGTAACACCACATTTCAAATGCTTCAATTCTCCTCTTTTCTGCTGCACCAATAGTCCAAGTTTCACTTCCATAGAGCGCCACGCTCCAGACAAAGGCTTTCAAAAATGACTTCCTAATACCTAAATCTATATTCGATGTCAACAGATTCCTTTTTTGTAGAAATGCTTTCTTTGGCTGAGCCAACCTACTTTTTATATCCTCTTTGCTTCGTCCATCACTGGTTATTCTGCTTCCTAAGTAACAGAAGTCTCGTACTTCCTTCAGCTTTTCACCTGCCATTTTGATCCCCATATACGTTTCTGATTTATTTCGGCTGCATTCCAGTATTTTTGTTTTACATTTATTAATTTTCATCACGAATTCTTTCCGTAATACGGAGTCCATACCATTCAAAAACTCATTCAAATCCTCAGGATTATCGCCCAAGATGACGATGTCATCAGCAAATCTCAGAGTTGAAAGTGTTTCTCCTTGAATCTACACTCCCACTTTAATTTTTTCTCTAATTTCCTTCATTGCTTGTTCAATGTAAAGATTGAAAAGTATGGGTGATAAGTTGCAGTCTTGCCTAACACCTTTCTGAATATCAGGTTCTCTCTCATGTCCTTCAGCTCGAATGACTGCTGTCTGGTTTCTGTATAGATTGTAGATAACCCTCCTATCCCTGTACTTTATTCCAATAGATTTCAAAATGTCAAACAATTTAGTCCAATCAACGTTATCAAAAGCGATTTCTAAGTCAACAAATGCCATGAACGTACTTTTATTTTTCATTATTCTACCTTCCAAAATCAGCCTAAGACTCAGTACAGCTTCCCTTGTTCCTACATTTCTCCTGAAATCAAACTGGTCTTCACCCAACTCCGTTTCTATCTGGCTTTCCATCCTCTTGCAAATTATTCTGGACAGGATTCTTGAAGCATGAGTAATCAAGCAGATTGTTCGGTAATCTTCACATCTGTCAGCTCCCACTTTCTTTGGTATAGGGATGATAACATTCTTCTTGAAATCAGGTGGTACCTCACCTGTCTCACAAATCCTACACACCAAGTGAAATAACCTGATCAGACCTTCATCTCCTATGCAGCGTAGCAACTCAATCGGTATATAATCTATGCCTGGGGCTTTGTTCCTATTTAAGTCCTTCAATGCTCTGTCAAATTCTGATCTCAATATTAAATCTCCTTTTGTATCCTCATCAATTTCCTCTTCCCATTCCATTACACGATTCTCAATCTCCTTTCCCTTAGACAAGCACTCTATGTAAGCTTTCCATCTCTAAACATTTTCTTCCCTATCTGTTAGAGGCATTCCATTTGTGTCCTTAATATTACAGCACTTAGTCTTCTTTTCCCCAAAAGTATTCTTAATCCTTCGATAAGCTGTGTCTACTTTTCCTAATTTCAGACAATTTTCTATACCTGCACATTTCTCTTTCAACCGTTCTTCTTTCGCTTCCTTGCACTTCTTGTTAACCTCATTTCTCAGACGTCTGTATACTGCGTTCCCCTTTTCATCTCTTACATTGTTGTGTTTCCGCCTTTCATCCATCAATTCTAGTATATCCTGAGTGATCCGCGGTTTTCTACCTATTCTTTCTTTCCTACCAATGTTTTCTTCTGCGGATTTTGTTATTTCATTCTTCAAAAGTGCCCATTCGTCTGCAATAGAAGTTCGTTTAGGGTTTTCCATTAGTCCTTCCTTTTTACTCTTCCTGAATCTTTCGTTTACATCCTTTACTTTCAGTCTGTCTATTGCCCACCTTTTTGGCTTTTGACTGTTCTTCAGTTTCTTCAACATTAATCTGCATTTCATTACAAGCAGATTGTGGTCAGAGTTTATGTCAGCACCAGGATATGCTTTACAATCCAAAATCTGGTTTCGAAACCTCTGCTTGACCATCATGAAGTCCATTTGGTAACGCCCTGTATCTCCTGGTCTCATCCATGTGTATATTCTTCTATTGTGGTTATTGAATAAGGTGTTAGCTATGACCAACTCATGCTCGGTGCAGAATTCCATCAGCCTGCTTCCTCGATCATTCCTTTCTCCTAATCCGAAATTTCCTACTATCTTCCCTTGTCTCCCTTTCCTACCACAGCATTCCAATCTCCCATTGCTATAACATTTTCATCACCCTTGATATACCTCAGAATTTCGTTTATTTCTTCGTAGACCTTTCAACATCCTCATCATCAGCTTGACTGGTAGGCATATAGACTTGTACCACTGTGGTGCAGGTAGGTTTAGTGTTGATTTTTGCTACAATAATCCGTTCACTATATTGCTCATAATATTCCACCCGCTCTCCGAGTTTCCTACTCAATATGACACTCACCCCAGCTTGGCCATTGTTTGATTTAGTGCTAATGACCCTATAGTCTCCTGACCAAAAGTCCTGTTCTTCCTGCCAGCGCATTTCACTAATCCCAACCAAATCCAACCTCAACCTATCCATTTCCCTTTCTAAGTTTTCTAACCTTCCACTTCCTAGCAGACTTCTAACATTCCACGCTCCGATCCGTAGAATGTCAGATTTCCTCTTTGTCACTTCTGTGATGTTAACCCCCTCTCGAGTAGTCCCCACCCGGAGATCCGAATGGGGGACTAGTTTACCTCCGGATTGAAATTTTACAAGGGAGGAGGCCATCATCACATGTAATTATGCATAGAGAAGTGCATATCCTCGGGAATGGCATACGGCTGTAGTTTCCCGTTGCTTTCAGCCGTGCAGCAGGACGCAGTGTAGCCATTATTTGGCTTATATTATCAATATCGTAACCGTCTATAAGACTAGTAAAGAATTGATTTATTCTGAAAGGCTGCTACTCCCTTTCAGAATAAGAAAGAGCAATTCTACTAACAAAAAAACTAACCTTCTACCGTACTAACATTTAAATACCAAAATTCTACTAACGAAAAAAATACTTAAGTTCAACCAACAACAAATACTACCACTAAAACAGTCTGTCACCAGGCACACTCACATGCACCCTCACACATCACTGTCTACTGAAACAATGAACTATAACTAATAAACAATGCAACTGCTACCAAACACACTCACACACCACATTCTATTAGAACAATGTTATATATCTAATAGAAAAACTAACTACATACTTACTGTACTGTTATTTGAATTGACAATATTTACAAAATGCAATTTAGATAGAAAATACTTACAAAATGCAATTCAGATTCAAAAGAAGTAGCCTCATAAGTTAATAAAGTTAACATTGTGGAGATAACAATTGAAGTGATAAACGAACACTGCGAGGAACATTATGTCAAACATTATCTGAACAAATATTCAACGAGGGATTTTCCTACAGAAATTCCATATTTCTTTTGAAATATATCACGAGACTTATCTACTATTCACGCAAGTATGCAAAGCTGAATCATCATACGGAACATTATAGATAGTGAATATTACCAGAAGATGTTATAAATATTCGTCTTCAGAAATTCATAATAATTATGGTAGAGTAAGGGAAATTGGACCCATGATCACCATGGATGAAGTGAAATATGCGATTAGGATAGCGAAAAATGGTAAGGCTCCTGGTCAAGATGGCATTCCAGTGGAATTATTGAAGATCTTGGATGATGATAGCATTGTGACGCTCACTAATTTATATAACAAGATATACGACACGGGCATATTACCAGAAGACTGGCTCTTGTCTACATTTATTGCTCTTCCGAAGAAACCGATGGCTAAGTCATGTAGTGACTTAAGGACAATCAGTCTTATGAGTCATGTGCTAAAGATATTTCTCAAAGTTATCCATAATCGCATATACAGGAAATGCGAGATGAATATCAGTGACACGCAGTTTGGGTTCCGCAACGGTCTAGGAACTCGTGAGGCATTATTTGCGCTTCAAGTTCTATTCCAGAGATGCCGTGAGGTGAATCAGGATGTATATGCATGTTTTCTGGACTATGCAAAAGCCTTTGATCGTTGTCAGCATGATAAGTTGTATAATGCACTCAAGAACTCAGGAATAGATGAGAAAGACATTCGGATCATCATTAGTTTATACTGGGGTCAAAATGCTAGTATCAGAATTGATGGACATATATCGAGGTCAGTGGAAATAATGCGTGGTGTGAGACAAGGATGCATTCTTTCACCACTTCTTTATAATATCTATGCAGAACAGATGTTCTCCGAGGCACTTGATGGCATTCAACAAGGTATTAAGGTCAATGGTAATTATATTAATAATATACGGTACGCAGATGATACTGTATTGATTGCAAATAGTTTCGAAGGACTTAAAGAGATTGTTACTATTGTGTATCAAAAGAGTAAACAATATGGCCTTGACCTCATCATTAAGAAAACTAAATATATGATAATATCGCGAAAACCAGCATTGTCACAAGTCCTTTTAGTCGATGGACATCAGATTGAGCGAGTCAAGAGTTTGGTTTATTTAGGACAGAATATTAATGAGAATTGGGATCCTTCGGTTGGAATAAGATGCCGTATAGAGAAGGCTAGATCCATTTTTATGACAATGAAACAACTACTATGCTGTCGAGATCTCAGTATGACGCTTAAGAAAAGAATTGTGAAGTGTTATGTTGTCTCCACCCTTCTTTATGGTGTTGAAGCTTGGACCTTGTCCGTAGCTACAGAAAAGAAGATTCGAGCTTTTGAAATGTGGATATACCGGCGGATTCTTTAAATTTCGTGGACAGAACATATGAGTAATGCCGAGGTTCTTCAGCGTGTGAGCAGCCAACCTGAGCTGTTAAACACAATTAAGAAGAGGAAATTGGAATACTTGGGACACATGATGAGGAATCCAAAATACCGTCTGCTCCAAGTTATACTTCAGGGTAAAATTGAAGGACGGCGTGGACCAGGAAGGAGACGAATAACTTGGATGGATAATTTAAAAACGTGGTTTGGGCTGTCTTCCACGGAACTCTTCAGGATTGCACAGGATAAGAAGGTGTTAGCCATGGTGGTAGCCAACGTCCGTATCGGATAAGGTAGAAGAAGAAGAAGAAGAAGGGAAATTGAGAGGGATATTTTCAAACTTTATGGATGCTGTGATTATGATGTGCTAAGCATGGCATGGGAAACATAACCTATGGAGACAGTGAGAATATCAGGAGTAACATAGAATGAGGAGGAGACCACCTTCGACGATATTGATTAAATTTGAAGAATGGACCAGAGACTACTTAAATGACTATCGAAATAGAATTCTACGCGCAGGAACTATCAAGAACAGAAGATGATGTCGGGAGAAGCAGAGCAAGAATGGAAGATCCGAGGTCAGAGTCGAACGAGGACGCAGACGGAAGACGAGGGGATGCAGTACCGCAAGGCGAAACTCCTTGGAGCTCTAAGGCGAAACGACATGGACTAGAGCAAGGCGAACCAACTTGGAGCTGTAGGGCAAACCAATATGGCCGAGAAAGGCGAATGCTGATCTGGTATCACCATCCGAGGGAATCGAACTCAAAACGGACCTCAATTAGACATCTAGATGTAACCAAAGGTACATAAGAATTCCCGAAGTAGTACTTTTTGTTAGTTAAAGATTTACGATTGCATCCATATAACCATTTTCGAAATAGAGCATTGATATTGTTGCTGACCGAATTTTAGGAATTATCAGTATTTTAGTATTTTCAAAATTAGGATTTTAGATTTGTCAAGATTTTTGCTTTTTCGACTTTTGAAGTACGGCAGTTTATATTTGAATCGGATATTTCTAAAAGGCTCTTTCTGACATGTTTAGTGAAAATGAGTTAGGCATGGATTGGGGTACTTCAGAGGTAAACAGACCATTCCATGCTGAAAAGACCTCTTTCTACCTTTTAGTGTAGTCACAGCATGGCAGTGCTATTTATATTCATTTCTAAAGAGCCCTTTCTGCGGTAGAAGGGGCAGTTTAGCAAGGAACCAGAGCAAGCTAGAAACAGATACAATCGTTCTATTCTTCGGATAAGCACCATAATCGTATCTCAGTGAAGGTTTTTCATAGCACCGACCATTGACCAAAGGAGTGAGAATAATGGAGTTTTGAGAGAGAAACATTCATACCTCCCTTAATGGGCACAATATCAAAACAGATTAAAATGGTCAATAGTCCTCTAAAATCTTCCGTCTGAAAGAATTTATGATATGACCTACCCTTACGCCACGGGATGAGCAAAATGATTTCTGAATTATAAGAAAATGGGGCTTCATGTTGGCTATACGTGTGTAACTTTTGTAGGTATACAACAATATTGGCGAGTTTAGTGCCCTGTGTAGGACGGACGTGTTCCTATTAACCCGAACAAGATAGGAGGCATCATTGCCACGATTTATCCACGTGATAATTTTTGATTTATTGAATTTAATATGTGAGTATTGTCTTGAATTTAATAAACTACATAATTCGTTTTTATGCACATTTTGACGTGGTGATTTATAGGAATGATGTAGGATTGTGTTAAGGAGGCCAGTTATAGATGTTTTCTCAATTTATTTCTACGACTACGATTTTTTGAGTTTCTGTGTCTCGTATTCTGTCTGAGCTTGTTCATTTCTTTTTCTATTGGTCTTTCCTTAACACAATCTTGTTAGGCTCTGTGTGTTCCGAGTTCATGTCATACTTGTTGGTAGGATTTTGGGGGTTTTCGACCTGGGGACTTCCAGGTTTTACGATCCAGCTGTTCCATCGGATTCGACATGATATTCGGGTAGAGTACCTACCGTAAGGTCACGGCAGACTCCTCCCGTCTTCCTTGTCTATCCCTCCCAATCTTCCCCTCTCTTCTTATCCCTCATGATGCCCCTGTTCGCTTTGCAGGTGAGGCCACCTGGGTGAGTGGCTGGTCCCACCACCCCAGTTGTATGCCACGACCAGGTGTTTCAAGCTCCAGGACACTGCCCTGGCGGTGGTAATGGTGGGATCCCTCGTTGAGTCCGAGAGAAAAGCCAACCTGGAGGGTTAGTTAGTTATTGTTGTTTTAAGGAGCGGAACTACGAGGTCATCTGCCCCAACCTGGAGGGTAAAAAGACAAAAGAGAATATTTATTTATTTATTTATTTATTTATTTATTTACAAGTAGGTAGGGCTCAATGACCACAATGTCCAGGTTGCTCAAATGAACAAGAGCAACATCAGCGTCAACTTTTTCAGTGGTCAAGCTGCTTGCCTCTCCCAAAGCTGCCACTCCGGAGGACCGAGGTTCGATTTCCAGGCCTGCCACTAAATTTGAAAAGTGGTATGAGGAATGGAACGGGGTCTACTCAGCCTCGGGTGGTCCAAATGAGCAGAGGGGGTTTGATTCCAACCTCATCCATCCTCGAAGTGGTTTTCCGTGGGTTCCAACTTCGTCTTCGGGAAAATGCTCGGATGGTACTGTAACCGTAAAAATCAAGGAGGTGCCCGCTGGTCGTCCAAGGCGAAGCTGGATTTTTGAAATGTGAACATCCCGGCTAAAGATCATCTCACATTCCCGCCAGTGAGTTCTCCAAAATTATACACAGCAAGCTGGAAATATGTTATGGATAAAAATAACTATCTTTTATACGCAAGTGTGCAAACTTACCTGCTTTTCTCGGGACTATGTCGGATGGGAAAAAGACATCCTATCTAATTTATGCTGTTCCATAACATATCTCATTTATAGAAATAAAGGAACATCGAACAAACGTGTAGAAAAATATAAATTTATTAATAAAACTAATTAAAAATTCCTAAACTACATAACACCCTAAATTCAAATCTACATTTACGCCACTGACACATACATAAAAACTCCCTACATTTATACATGTTTCAACTGTTGAATTACCGACAGTAGTGGCTAAGCTGGCTAAAGCGCGGCGTTAGGTCATGGGGCCAAGCTCTCTGCTGACTCGGTAGACGCGTGGGTTCGAGCCCCACCGTCGGCTGTCCTTGAAATGGTTTTCCGTGGTTTCCCATTTTCAACACCAGGCAAATGCTGGGACAGTACCTTCTGACTGGCCACGGCCGCTTCCTTCCACAACCTTGCCCACTTTCATCCATTCATCACATCTCTCATCCCGACGCGCAGGTTGCCCACGGGCGTCGACTAGAAAGACCTGCACTCGGCCTCTCAGGAGGCTACACGACAAAAAAAACTGTTGAATTTACGAGACGCTCCGCCGTCTACAAGTGTTAAAAATAAACCAAAACATTTAATACCACTGCACCTTGAAACGTGCATTCCAATAAAATAACAAACGATTTCTGTCGCGTGTCTGCGAATAACTGGACTTGTTATATCATAGCCTGCTATGCTATCATTCACATCACAGGTGTGAATTCCGTTCATTCATTTCTCGCACGACCCCAACACACAAGCGGGTCTGCTTGCTTTCACAGCTGTTGTAGCCAACAATGGACTCACAACGCTGGCTAATGAACACGTAAAACGCAGCCTTCGCGTTTGACAAAATCAGGCTTTACAAAAACTGTCATAACTTGACTAATTCTATTTGAAACTCATTCATTCTTTAAACAATCATTCTTACAACTGCGATCAGTGTTCATGACCACCGACGCTAACATTCACGCTATATTAACAATAAAAAATCAAACACTCGTTCAAAAAACATTCGCTCCTTCTAACTATAACCCAAGTTAAAAACATTTAACTATAATAATTATTATTAAATATTATAAACCCTTCAAGTTAACAAAATAAAATATTTGTACACTATATACAGATGTCTATCGCTACTAAGAATAATTCTTGAGCGATACGACCGCGTTAACTTCATTCTTAGCGCTTCTCTCTCATAGTATAATTACTATAGCTTTCTCTTTATAATGCTTGACCACTTTCTTGTCATATCTAGGTAAAAGACAATATCGGTATCTCAATGTCCGATCATTTAAGATGAGTACATTGTTGTTTCTAATTCAGTTTAATAAAGTTAATATTAATTCAGAGAACAGGGACATTATATCTTTTCTTAATGGAATTCCGCCAATAAACGACATTCTAGCCGCAGATCTAATTACATGAAAAGTCCTCACTGACTTCCTTTAAAATACAAGAACGCTACCTTTATACAATCCTCAGTACATCATGACAATAAATACGGAAAACCCCTTCGTATAACAAGCAACTATTTATGGCAAAAACCTCCATAACTCCTCTATAAAAATTACAATTCACTAACACTCTTGTTTTCAACACTGGTTCTACAGTACTGGTATAGCTTTCTCTTCGCTTCGATCTTAATTGTTGCCTCAACAATACAACATATCCATGAACAGCGATGTCTGTTCTACAATTACATTGATCGCCTTCAAACGATGGTATTAATAGATCTTTCAATGATTTACTAAAATAAAATTACTCAGACATAAAACACCATGTCTCCAAATATTTAATAAAAATATACATGTTCCTTCTCACTGGTCATTACTTAAGTGCACGTTTGTAAAACTGCATTGACACATAACGCAGTGTTATACGTGTGTCTTGATAACGTTTCATGTTATCTTATCGCTCAATAAGGATCGATCATGACTGGAAAAAGTCTTAACTATACTTTACTAAGATCGAATAAGATATCTTTCAAACAATATGTCTCTAACCATTTATATTTAATGAAGAGCAAAGCCTTCCTCCAATTCAATATAAGTTCGTCGTTAACTGAATGTAGTTTCATCCTACAAAAGGAATGTTCATAACTATTCACCGTCACATTGTATACATGACGAATATAGCTTGCTTAGATCGTCGAACTGTTTCTAATTATAGTGATATTTCACATTATATTACTCGTCTATTTCTTCTCCTAGATATATATTTCTTCTTACAGAAAGAACACCCAAGTTCATTTCAATAAATTGAATTTAATGAATGTTCTAGACTGAAAGTCTGAAGTCTTGAATAAAAATCGAAATCGAAAACATTTTCCCAATGGAAAATACATTTCTCAAACAACTGACTTCAGTTTAGAAACTGAATCTTGAAATATTTAGTAAGTATAGATTATAAACTGACTTTCATCTTATGCAAGTTCGAAGAATAAAATTTACTTAACATCGAAGTGAAAATACATGAGTAACAAAAATGGAGAATTGTTGTTCCGAAATGTCATTAACCCACTCAAACAAGAATAATTATGGAAAACATCTACCTTGGTCTTGTAGACAGTTGATGTTCATTGTCGGGTATCAGAAAATACCCAACTGGATCGTCATCATCCAGGTATGATTTGTTCAAATCAAACCCAGTCCCCTCCGTCGGATACGAGTTGCTTCCTCGAGAATGGAAAGGATTCCTTCTCGGCATCTCCGTCTCCTCCTGGTATCGAACTGCGTTCCTCGGACTTGAGTTCCGTCTCGAACTATCATCGGGCTGATATCTTCTGTCTTCCGTTGATGCTTCTTCAATCGCCGACATCTCTAGAAGTTCTTCCATTATCATTGAGCAATATATTATGGATAGCATCATCGTTACAAAATAAATTCGTAAGTCGACTGCCGATTCACTATCGTAGATGGTAAAGTTCATTTGGTTTGTCAATGAAAGATTATATATGCTCATGGTCGAGAATGAATGTAAATGGAAATACATTAAATGTTCTGGATGGAAGTGTACTTAATGCATCCTGTTGTCTCGGCATTCTGTTTATCTAGATGTTATAGATCTTCACATTGTTTCTCTAACGTTGTTCCATTGTTGCAATCACAACTCTGCTTTGATATATCCCAGACGCGTAATAGTATAAAGTATAAACTATTTCCTCTTCATAATTGTCTGTAGCCATTATAATGTTCATACACAATAAAGTCACAATGATTATGCAATATCACTTGTACTTACTTCGAGCTGCTATGTGGGCTTGCTTAGATCGAAGTCACACCACACTAAAATGATTTTCCTGCTTGGAGTTGAGCAACTTTGTCTGACACCACAAAGTCTCAAATATGTCGGAAAATACTTGCTTGATTTTAATGAATCTTTCTGTTATAATACTTGATCACTGTATAAGTAAACTGGGAACACTTTTATTTCGACAAAGTCGAATACTTGTCTACTATTTAACAAATTTTCCGCCGCTCAACCTCACCTATTTTGAAGCGGGGCTCTCGAAATATGTTGGCCGGTAACACCGCTGCCTATAGTGTCACGAAGGACCTCGCACTGTATCTAGTCAACGGGAATGAATTTCCTCCGGGCGATACGTCTTATCGCTATGAAGTCTGTCGAGAGAAGAACGCTCTGAGCTGATGTCGTCCCCTCTTCAACGCGTCTGAAAATTGCGCCATTTTCAATGCCACGCAGTTAGTGGCGCGCACTTGTAATAATCCTTATTACAGTAAAATTCTTCCATTTAGCGTCATTCAAAGTAGTAGTAATATTTTCTTTTACTTTTCTTAATGTTTTCTATGGAGTAAAATTGTTACATAGGGCTTAAATGGCATAGTTAATCACATTAACTAGGTAAAAATTCATGTCTGCTTCGTAATGCCTCCTCTCATTGGCTGAAAGCATATATCCAATGATATATTTTATAACAATTAATTGGTAATATTTCGCGCAATTTCCTTGTTGCTATGCACTTTCTAATGATCGAGAATATTCGGGGCGTCTCTGATCACGTGATGGGTTTCTCCCAGAGCTTGCGTTCGCTAACAAAACTCGTCTTGAGCCAACTTCCAAGATTTATATTCTAATGTTAAATTTTATCATGGGCTCGGATAATAACATCATTTTCATCCTAAATTATCCAAATTTCGGGTGCAGTACCTAACATAAGGCCATGGCCACCTACTTCCCTCTTTCTTGTCTATCCCTGCCACTCTTCCCACCCCCTCATCAGGCCCCTGTTCGCTTTGCAGCTGAGGCCGCCTGAGTAAAGTACTAGTCACACTCCCCAGTTGTATCCCCCGACTCAGAGTCTCAAGCTCCAGGACACAGCCCTCAGTGACGGTAGATGTGGGATCCCTAGCTTAGCCCGTGGGAAAAACCAACCCTGGAGGGTAATATGATAGCGAAACGAAAAAATAAATAAATACATTTCTCTGATAACCTGTGTTATTGTGGTGTCTGTAGTATTGTGAGTATTTGTTATTCAGGTGAGGAGGCAGTCGTGGCTTTGATATCAAAAATTTCAGCATTTGTCTGGAGAAGAAGTGGAAAACTATGGAAAATCACTTCCAAGATGGCTGAGGTGGGAATCAAACCCACCTCTTCTCAGTTTGGCTCACGAGTGTACCCCGTTGCAGCCCTCACACCAGAATCAAAATTTCTTGGCAGAGCCGGGAATCGAACCCGGACCTCAGGGCAGACAGCCAAGAACGCTAGCCGCGTTGAACAGTAAGTAGAGAAATGAAATTCAAGTGAGAAAATGGAACAATTCAACCTAAAAATATTTATTATTTCAGTCAGCCACACTGATAATTTCAATAAAACAAGGCAGAAAACATGCAGTAAGAGGTAAAGAGGATATAATAAAATACGTTAATTCAAAAGGAGTAAATATTTCTGCCCTAGAGCAGTCTTGAACCCTGGACATAAAACTATAAGGTGAGCACGTTACAATTTGTGCACATGTGCGCTCGCAAGTCGTGCTTATTATCATAGATCTTAATCCGTGTGGCTAAATGTCGAATGATTTCAGTTAGACCTTAAATAATGATTAGAACGCATTTATTTCCTGCATGGGATGTTTTCAACTTGGCCTAAAGCAAGTTTCATGTCTGTTTTACGGTAATAATGCAATTCAACATCGAATATTATCCACACCTCATTCGATAACCTTCCTCCATGTTTGACCCGATGTGAGCCCCTGCCACCATCTACCGTCGCAATTAGGAACCAAGAGAATGGCACGACAGAACAGCCAATAAAAAGCTCGGAAATACCTACTGTGTATGGGCTCAGGCTGAAAAAAGAAAATACCTCCGGGACGACTTTCAAGTTCCAATTTTGGGCGTCAAGACAGACTTTCACTGAACCGTCTGGCTTGGCTACGATTACAAGTGGACTGACGTATGGCGTGGCAATCGTTCCTATGACGCCCGCTTCTAACATTTTTTGTAAAGCCTCCGTTGCTTTTGGATAGTGCTTTTCCGCTACTGGAGACGGCATCTGCTTAAATGGGGTCCAATCGATCACCTGAAATGCGTATTTAAAATTCTTCATCTTGGTAGGTTTTGAATCAAATACGTCGTTATGTTGTAATGGAATTTCCTTCAAAATGTCTCTGTTTCCCGGGACAATGTTTGCTTCTTCCAACTTCTCCAACAGGCAGGCATCGAATTCGGACGCTATGCTCCTTTCAAAGTCCGTAGTAAGTGTGTCATGCGCCTCTTCTATGGTTAACATTTCCTCTCCGGTCATATCTATATAATTTTCCTTTCCAATATGCCATGTTTGTTCACCAGAACTGGGTTCGTGTTTTTCAAAGAAACACTTCTGTTTCGTTGTCTTCTGGGAACTGTCTTGAGACAGATCAATGATCACCCTGTACTCTCTTATGAAGTCACTCCCCTGTATAATATTATATGGTAGCTTGCTGACCACTAAGCAACTCTGGGAGAAAATATAATTTCCTATATGAAGATCTAAAAATACTTGAAATCTACACGTTAGTGTCTTTTCCGGGTAGATTCCTTTATTTTGACACTTGAAATGGGGATTCATAGAACTCGCCCCTCGTCTCAAGTTCGTTTACCAGTGTCTGAGTTACTAGACATACTGTGGATCCTTTATCTAACAGACTTCGAACTTAGATTCCTCCACTTCGTAATAAAATAACGGGAAGGACCCTCGTTCTGAAATCTGCCTCTCGCCAGTGCCATCAATTATTTCTTCGGATTTAGCCATCCAGTTGACAACCTGCACTGTATTACAATCCTTTCTTCTTCTCGTTCCGGCTGATATATATATTTTTGGGCTCCATTGAGCCCGAAGTCCTGACCATTTCTCTGGGCTTGCCGTTCCAAGCTTTCGGCTCCCTCTTCATAAATATCCGTTTGTTTTCTATTCTGAATAACCTCGCTCCACCTGACCTGCTGCTTCCTCGGTTCGTTGGTTCTTTCATCCATGTATCTCTGCGATTCCCAATATATTTCTTCGATTTCTTCTCGGTACTCCTAGCATCGATCTTCAGGTCTCCAATTTCTACCTGTGCCTCTTCCCCATCTCCGTCTCTTCTATGACTTTGTAGTGATCCTTCACGTGGTCTCCTGTGGTCCCAATGGTTTCTTCCTCCTCTTCCTCAGCTGGGGCTACCTCGGAATGGCGCTTTCCACCTCCTTGTTTCGCTTCCGCTCGGCCCACGTTCCTGTCTCAATGTTTCTGTGCTGGTGGATTTACTGTTGTTACTTGGCCTCTTAGGTCCTTCGGCTTGGGTGCTGGTAACATGTACTTGCTCCACGGCTTGGTTCTGACGAGGTGTGATATGTGAAGTCGTCAGGTCTAACTGACGAAGTACGCCTTCCACCTCTACTGCTGTTTTCGCATTGGACGAGATTAATAGTCTCTGTATCTCGCTAGACACAGATCTGCTAACTGGAGCGGTTGGTCTAAAACTTTGAAACAACATAGTTGTGTGATAAAGTATTCCGCATATTTTGCCGGAGCATTGGTATTGTATTTCTTGGAGTATAAATCAAGACGTAAGCTTTGTTGCAAAACCGCTGCCCAGTATCGCTTTAAGAAAGCTTTTTTGAGTTCCTCCATGGTGTCAAAGGTATATCCAAAGCTTCTGAATCAGAGAAGGCAGTCACCGTCCAAAAGTTCCTCAACTGAAAGTAACCTCCTTTCCGTTGGCAATTTCGTATCCTTTAAGTATTCAAAAACTTCCTTTAGCCAATATTTAGGGGTCATTGTTGAAGTATTCTAAGAATATTTACGCGGGCGATCCTCATTAGATCTAATAATGGTAATCACCTGACTTGGACTTATGTTCTCTTGTGGGGTCGACGCGTCAAGTGGTGCTCCTGGCGTCATATAAGGGCTTTCCCCTTCTAATGGTACATTTCATACAGTGTGCTGGGGCTCAGTATCTGGCCATCTGTTCCTTCTAATATCTTCGATACTCCCCACACTGGATTTTGGGTTACGAAAGGCAGTTTCCTCCTGTGCCACCATCTGGGCCTCGATCTGGTTGTGTCGCTCCTCGGCTCTCTCCAACCGGGCCAAAACGTTCTGTTCGATTTTACCTAGTCGATCCCTGTTCTCTTCCGCGACTTTGTGTATTCTTTTCTTGTCCTGTTTAAAGTTCTCTTTAATATAGGTGATTTCACCTTTAATTTCTTCCTTGACTTCTAAATACAGCTTGTCGTTAGCTTCGGTTTTGTCCATTCTCTAAGTTCCAATTCTTCTCGCAAGTCGCTGACTTCCCTTTGTACTTTCCCTTGGACGTTAGATATTCCTTTCCTAATTTCTTTCAACTCACTTTGGGTTTCTTCTTGCCATTAATTTATAACATTCAGATCGCCTCGAACTTGATCTAGCTCCTTGTAAGTCTTTCCTACTTGTGTTTTTACGTTTCCCACCTGTTCCTTTACAGTGTCCACGGTAGACTTTATGTCTACTATCTCGTGACATTGCTCTAAGATATTTTTATCTTGCTCCTTTAATCGACCCTCTAGGTTTCGCGCAAAACTTGACTTTTTCTCTTCCCACTTATTGTCATTTGCCTCTTGGCTTTGATCTACGCTTTTGCTAAATAATGTGAACAGATTTTCCCTACGTTCTGTGTAGGCTTGGTTTTGATTCTTTATCTCCTGAACCTCGCTTGTCAGGATATCGATCCTATCGTTTCCCTCACGCTGTGACTTCTCGCACATTTCTAAGTTCGACTCGAATTTACATTCGATAACCTCAAATCGTGTATCCGTCTTCACCTGCAATTCCGTGTTTTGGCTTACAACATTTTCTGTTACATCTAGCTTAACCTTTTTATAGTTTGCCTCTATTGCAATTACATTTTCTTCCTTAATATTTTCCTACATTACTTATAACTGGGCTCTCAATATTTCAGAGTCCCTATCAGACTTTTCCTGATTTTCCTTAATGTTTTCCTGAATTGCATTAAGTTTACTGTCTACACTCTCCTTGTTTGCATCTAACTTACACCATATTTCATTAAGTTTACTGTCCACACCTTTCTTGTTTGCATCTAACTTTTTCTGCATTACTTCTGCATTTTCCTTGTTCTCAGCTTGAACAATATCAAACTGGTTCCTTAAATCCCCTATACATTTCAACACATCCTCCATCGTAGCCATTCTATGATCAATAATATTGAGAATAGATGGGCTACTCCGCTTCACACCAGAGTCATACACATAAGATTAGAATTGATCCAGTCCAACTTGTGAGAGTTTTTCCTACCATGAGTTGATTCAAGAAAATAAGTCATAAATGGGTACGTTACGTCCGCACCCATTTACCTAAAATCAATTTTAACAAAAACAGTGCTATATTTTATAATATAAACACTCACTTACTATCCTACCAAAAAATGAAAAATCAAAAATGTGTTTTTTCTGAACAACTATTCTATCATATACGGTTTTTTTTAATCCCCGCCAGATTGGGCACCATGGTTCCAATAGAGGGCTGCTGCCTGGGTGGTTACGGGTTTTCTTAGATCCTGGGTTTTCTTGGGGAAACCAGAACCACTTTGGGCATAGACATGCTTGTAATATGGGGTTTTTGGGGCCTTCGCTAGGATTACAGTGTACCCTTAGGAAAAGAAGCACTACACAATACTGACATTCGGGGCCGTGATCGGTTCTTGTAAAGTAGTATGAGGAGAAAGTTCTTGTTATAATTTCCAGGATTCATAGGGTAACTTAAATTTATAAATAAGGTATATGACAGGTTAAAACAATAACAATTTAATACGGAATAAATATCTGACAAATAAACAAATTAGATCCACCCTTACATGAAGCTATGGGTCATAAGCCTGCCACAAGGGACATGCGAGTGACCCATTAGCCCATATGCGACTCACAGCATCAGACACTGTGTCAACAAACCCGCTCAAGGACTTGGAAAATCCCGCACGTGTCTGCTCCCAAAGTATCATCTCACCAAGTCAGCCGTCAAAATAAAAATAACTGACCAAAGCATCAGTCCAACACAAATCTAAACAAAATTCAAGCAGCTTAGACAGCTGAAAACACGAGATGAACCAACACGTCACCTCCAATGAAAATTAGAATGAATAAAAAATACAAGATTACAAAAATTACAAAGAACATGTTTATGTGATATGTGTGCGCTGTCGGGCAGTGAAATATGTGAGTACTTGACGAGAATTCACTTCCGTTCGATCAAACGATTAAGTCATGAATTCCCGTTCTGTGAGTTGGGAATCATGGCAATTATGGGAATACAAACACTAAATGGATAACAAAAAATTAAATACGCTGACACAGTCTAACCCCTTAATATAAACAACAATAATACACGACTTGTATGTTTACAATTATCGCCAGCCGCTCAGGTGGTCTTAAGTCATACAAATCCACACAAAGCAACCACGTGACATACAAGAAGCTGGGCCGCCATATGCGACCTTTAAATTGACATATTACCAGACTTGGCAGCAAGCCAGCCAAGCCAACAACAACAAACAGAACATGCCTCAACAGGCGAATAAAAATAATTACAAGTAACACTTCGATTACTATGGCCTGAAACTAGTTAGATAGCGGTATGGATAATTCCCCATTTAATTCAAGAATATTTTATAATTTATCAGGCAAGACATTTAACTCAATAACAACAAGAACGCATAGCGCTCGCGCTATCGCTATCAACATTCCAGGATCTGGATACTAAGGTCGTTTCAAGCTCACAAACGTGCTTTTGTGTGTGAACAAATATTCAAGCCTCATGCCTGAATTCGTAGCATAGCCTCCAGGCTCTTGAAAACGCGAGACAAAATACATCAACAACCGTCATATTCTTGACAAACCCCCTTGGGTGTCAAGATTCAAATATCAGCACATGCGCCCCTCGGGTTACGCATACTGTACACATTAGTAGCAACGGTAACTGGATCACCATGTCCAAATCCTGCTCACTAATCGAAGAAATATCACACAAAGCACACACATCATCTTCTAGGCTTGAGCAGAATGACCCCGCATGTACTCCAGACCAAGAATAGATAACCAAAACTAATACCAAAAATAATGACATGACTACAGACAGGCGGACGGCCTTCTGTGACAACCAATGTTGCACAAAGCAAAAACAATACTAGCATTTGCCTGATTAATCATAAATCAAAAGACGGGAAATTCCCCCCAATGTCTAACATTATTATTTAACACAGATCCATTTTTCGCCCCATCCAACATTTCAGCCGTAAATAATCTCGATAGCGCTTCGCGTTCATGTGCGTGAGCAACATGAAAGCAAACAATCTAATAAAACAAAGGCTAAAGCCACGAGAAAAACACACAAGAAAAATCTACTATTTGCAACAAAATGTCACGTGATGCAAAATAATAATTATGTCAGCAAAAAAATTACATTTACGCACATCAAAGCAAAAATTATATAAAAGACAAATTCTCCAATATTTATCATGATTCCGTCCCGTCCAAAATCAAATAAATTTAGTTACTACTCAATACTTCCAGATCTGCCCGGTGCCGTGACAGCACCGTCGTCATCATCCATCATTGTATCTAGCTCATGATACTAGACATCATAGCGTAGGATATGACATGATCTATTTCTTTCTTCTTGGAGACGAACATCTTGCTGTAGAAGTAAAGTTATTATTATTATCATCAGGCTACTATCTAGACTGCATAATGAGCTACTCGATTCGCCCAAAGAGGTCGATTGCAGTGCCGTAGACTTTCCCTATACTTTGGTGATAGTCTCCACCTAATACACATAAACTCTTATCAAATATGCTGCACGACACACAGCAGAATTACATATCACACCCCTATGTGCTGCCATAGCACTCGCAAAAGTTAAATTATTTTAAAGTGCCTCGTCCACGGACAGAGTAACACCCTATAACGTCTCAGCTTGGATAACTCGGTGTGTAGAGCCTCAGCTCAAACAGAAGTGGTGTTGTAAGCGTTTATTCACAGACCTAGTATTTATATGTTTTAACAAGGCACCAGTAGGAAGGGTAGTCCGCTCCGCAATAAATATTAATAATAGTCGCACAGACTTCAGACACATCTCAAACAGCTCATAAAAATCAGCACATTCAATTGACCGTCGCGTGCAGAAATTCGCATCGTGGCAACACACTTTTCCACGAATTCGCGGGCAAACTCTTCTGTGTCTTAAAGTGGCGTCTCGCTGTAATTGGTTGTTCATTCAAATAATTTGTGTCACCAGGGTGCTGACCTTCTCCCACTCTCACACCTAGGTCACTATCTCTGTCCTTAGTTGGGACCCTTCGCTCTCTCTCAATCTTCCTCCAGACAAGGAAACTCAGCTTCTCTCGTTTGAACTTGGGGCAACGGACATTCAGCTCGCCAACTGCCTTTATCTTATTCTTAGAATAAGACAACTCGGCCGTTGTCTAGCTGGCGACATCGACAGGATTAATTTGTTCAACTGGTAGACTGCTATTTCCAAATAAGACCAACTTTTTCCCCAACTGAGCTGTATTAGAGCTGAAGAAATAAAATATTTGAATACTTAAATGTAGGCATACATTTAAGGGTTCAAGAGGATTTCCTTTCTGCGGCCTTTAATCTCGTTAATCTTTCCTGAATTAAACTTCGCCTTATTACTTAAATTTGGCTGTCCTGATGCTCAGATCCCGTGCATATTATAAATTCCCCCTGTACCCATTTAAGGAGAATATAGGTTGAACGCCACTAGCTCAACGAATCGGGGCGCAGTATATTCCATCCCCAATGTACAACACACATATTCACGGTTTTGAGCAACAGGTGAACAATCTACAATAAAAAAGGTACTCATTCATTTACTGACCTTTACTGAGTTTAAATCATGTCAAAACAAAAATAAACATTACATATAAAACTGTACAACAAAATGAACAAATGTAATAATAATGAAAACCACTTCTTCTCACTGTCATTTTCAAATTAAACTGTCCCAAGATGACATCTCATCTTCACTGGTCACTTAATAAACATGAATCAAAAACTATTTTAACTCAACTTTAATCACTCTTAAATTCTCATTAATTATTTAAATTCATTAATAAATCAATCAATTTATCTTCCTTTTAGAAATCACTAAAACACCATCATTAAAACCTATTTTGAAATTCTCACACTTAAAGCAAACTCAAATTTGATCCCACATGATTATTTAGTTTAAATTCAACCCTTTACATAGGTACATTTTAGATTCAATTCTCCCCACACGACATGCAAATTCACTATAAGTATTTCTTTCCAACATGCACCATTTTAAATTACTCCTGGAACCATTTTCATCAATGATAAACTTTATTATTGGAGCTACCGTTTCAATACCATAGGACCTCTACACCACGTGACCCTATCACCAGCGGGCGATGCTGTCATCATTTGTTTCACCTTGCCAAAACTGGCAATTCTAATCCAATTTCACAAAATTGTTAGCAGGGTCAACTCCCTGAATCAAATACAATTCAATGCAATACTTCTCATAAAGATTTTAAAAACTCTATCAACATGTTGATGAGTAGCAATATTTATCTCCACTTAAGATTGAAAGGGTCTACGGTCCATGGCTATCCTAGCTGAAGGTAGACTCGGCCGCATTTAGCACAACATTTATGACTTTACAACTCCTCCTTATCAATGATGGCCGTCGCCTGGAGGACGGGTCCTATTCAAGCATTCCTCACTCCACTATGACCCAAAGCATTTTGCCTGGTCACGGCTAAATGTAAAACAATAACATGGTTAAATCTTCCGTACACGTGAGCATCCTACTGTCTCGAAAGGTTTCAATTATTTATTCATTAATTCGAGTTTCTACATTTTACTTCACCGAGTCCATTTATCGGCCCAATAATTATTTATTTTGAAGAGTTCGGTCGTATGGTCGCAAATTTTACCGGAGTGGCTGATGGTTGGATTTTACTTTCGCAGTGTGTAAACGACCACTTTCCCCCTGAGTTCTCCCTGAGAGAACATAACACATGTGAAAGTCACGGACCGGGACTTGAACCATGGATCCGGATGTATCGCAGATTCCTATTCCATCCACTACAACATTCTCCATCATGTGATCTGATTACAGTATGAGTAAATAGCACTCTGTCGATGATTACAACAACTCCTTCATTCATTGATGCTCGCTCGGCACTACAACATTTCACCTGGAGCTTGGCACAATTGCGACGAGTAGCATTCAGACCTCTTCAACATCACCTTGATTGCTACATGCGGCAATTACATTTACTTAGCAATCATTTCAGCTGCGACGCAATTCCTCATCTATTGAAACGTTTCGAATTCCTTTACCTTATGCTCACATTTACAATTGAATGATCACTTTCAAATTCTTAAATTTACCATTATTTGACCTAGCCCATTTCAATCCTATATCCAACCTCTCTTATCATTCTGCATCAATTATCGGTCCCGTTCATTTAACATTTAATTATACCAGATACCTTTACTTCCTTCTTAGCCCTGGTTCCTTTTACTATCTGCATGAATCGTTAATTATTTCACATGGTGGTGCATGGTGCAATTGATACATTATAAATAAGTTTGGTACTAACAGCTCTCCCACTAGGGTGATTTACCTTGGTCGTGATGTGTTTCGCCCATTGGAATGTCAAACCCAGGCTTATACACTGCCGGAGGGATGATGATGTAAGAAAAAGGAGAAAGGCTTGGGAAAGAAGGAATTTTTGGCAACAGAGGAAGAATCCAAAACAGTTTATTTCTAAAAGTAACAACGAATAATTCTGATAAAAACGTAAGAAATTAGAACAAATCAAGGCTGTAAAAACGTAGATGAGAAACCAAAAGCTAGTCTTCAACCTTTAGTTATTAATAGGATACGTTTCAAAAATTTAGTTAACTCTAACAAAAAGAAATGCCGAAGTGTAATTAATGAAATTAACAAGAACATCACAGAATTGCTTGCGCAAAAATCAACCAAGAGTGTGCATAAACCATTTGCTAATCTAACTTTATGCAATAACGCAAAGAAAGTTTGCTAAGATTGCCAGCAAGCACTCACCAAGTGCACTGTCCCTTCCGTACAAGAAATAGAGTACTGTATAGGGAGGGACTCAAGTCACTGGTGAAAACAAGGTGCTAATATAATTATTTTTTCAAAGCAACGGGGAAACATCTCAAAATCATTCTGAATGCTGAAAAGAATGAAAACATTAAAGAATATTTTTATTATCCACCGAGGAGGGATCTCTAAGCGAGAGAACGATTGTACTTAATGTTTAAAGAGGTAGAAAGCTCTCGAAGCTTTTAGAAAAGAAATATAATTGAGCAAAAATGCAAGAAAAGGAACAATTGTTGTGTTCAAAGTTTGCTAAAATTTTATCCAGCGGCGTGCTGATTAGAAGTTTAGCGGAGGAAAGACTAACAAACCTAACTTAGGCAAAACTACAGTATGAAATGTAAATTTATATGACAAGGCAATAATCACCTCCAGTAGGAAGTTTGCTGAGCGAACTATACTCGCATTTAACAATTTACAGAAATTGCTGGAACAAACTTTATTTAAGTATTAGTAAAAGTTTCGCCATGAACACATCAAATGATTGTGATTAATTTTGAGACTAATATGAAGTGTTTGTAATCATTTCTGTAAGTACAGAAAGTAGTACGAGAAGAATGGGGAAGGAAAGGCCGCACCTTGAAAGTTCTTCAAGCAATAGAATTACGTTTAACTTAAACAAATTAGAGCAATTTTAATTGCGTGAACATGAATAGTGTTCTCAAACAATGTTACGATATAGAAGGTTTGATATATATTAGAAAGAGCATAAAACACTGAAATAGATTGCTCTTAAAATTGGGCACAGCAGTCCTACACAAAAATTACTATGTGAGAACTCTATTAATGGGACAAGAGGAATGAACTGTTTGCCTATGCCTCCTTTGTTAGTGATAATAACTATAGGCCGATACCATACAATTCCATGTACAGCAAATGGAAAAGGGGGAGCACAAGCAAATTTATGCTTGACATAAAATGTGATTTAAATATCTGGGTTTAATTTAAAAGGTGGCAACATATGCCACAAGATTATTGATACAGAATGACTTAATGAAAAATTACAAAATGGCGGAGGTCACCTCGATGAAACCTCAAATCTACTTGAAGAGAAAAATAATACAGAAGGATCAATTTCTTAAATTTAAGTGTTAGTAAATGGGAAATTGAAAAGGAGGAATGGAGCTTGTTTAGAGTCTGTTCGTAAGTTTATTTTTATCGTGATATGGGTACCCAGCACAGATGGTTTGCACTAAAACCAACATTTCGGCGCATACGGAAAGTTCACTATTTCAGTTTATGGTTTGTTCTGTTTCAAAAATTAGCAGTAATTGAAAGTTATTGAGTTGTTGTGTTGTTTGCCAGTGCGATGTTGCACAATGTGGAGTCTATTGCATGATTAGATGTTTCACGAGTTGAAAGTATTATAAAATGGGGCAAGAAGATAAATTCCACGATGAAATTGGAGAATAACTTGGTACAATTTAAAGATCCAATATAAAATCCCTCGAAGAAGAAAAGCTCGATTTTCAAAATGCTAAGTTTACCATAATTCTCACGTTGTGAGAGAATGTATCCCCTTTGTTTGACACAAAAATACTAGAGAATGGCGAGTTCCATTAAGCTTTATCAAGGCAATGTGACATCCCTCGTGGGAGACCGTTAGCAAGTTGCACCATTATTTTAAAAGTTCAAGTTTTGTTGAAAATGTTTATTTGAAACATTTCAGATTAGATTTGCATAGGCCCCATAAACTTTATTGTAAACACACTGAATCAGGTACTTATCTTGTCATTGCAGCAATATTGAAGTTCACGGCCAGCCGTTCAAATTTTTCTAAAACATGGCGATTTATTTGAAAATCTACCACATCCTGGGGGTGGAGATTACTCCAGGCAGGAGAACCGTTCTGTTCAGGCGAAGCACTTAGCAAAGAGTGAGCGAGTATTTGAAACGTGCAAGAGAGCGTTGGCCGAGAGGGGAATGTAAAGGGGAGAGGGGAGAGGGAAAACATATAGGCAACGTTACAAAAATGAATTATACTTAATCGACTTTTAAGCTGAGTCAAAAAATTAGGTAGTCTTCATGGAGAATGCAGAGAGCGACGATGATGTCCTCTACTTGTAATGTGTTGAACCAATTCTTGACGTGACCGGAATCCAAAGCTTCAGTGATTTGCCGCGTGGAGCACTGTAGAGGGATCTTACACAAAGAGAAAGTATGCACATCTGGAACAAAACTTCCAAGAATATAAGAGAATGCACAGACAGATAAAACAGAAAACAAAGAGGTCTCTGTTGGTGTTTACAAAACAGGAATGTAAGAAAGAACGGGAATAAAGAGAGAAAATCAAAGAGTAGTGACAATTAAATCTAATATGAACTGCATATTCAGGATATTATACCACTTATCATAAGCGAATTAAGCTTCCATCATCACCAAAGTTTAATACACATTTTTATCACTTTGATTACACTCATGGCTTCAGTATGGCCACACATTCTGAGCCTTTAAGTTCACTTCATTACACATATTATTCTTACACAGAAATTACACTTTTCTCGATATTACAAAACACTTTTTACACTAATAAATGACACTTCTTTTGTACACATTCTTCATTCCTATTTTGCCTAATGTTGGGATTTGCAGGTGATATTTACTTCTCCCCGTCGCTGTCATCAGCCGAGTATACTAGGCGAAATCTCCTTCCCATGAAAGTCTATCTGCATCTCGACTTCTACCATGAAATGTCTCTTCTGTTACCTCAACCCATACGGTTCCAAAATGTATATGTTTGCCTTAATTACGGCTATCGCAACTAATTTTGTCTCTCTCAACAGCTCTACACTCACTCGTGTACTTTACTGAGTATAATAATACTCTGAACGTCATTGTGATACGAAAGGTTACGTGATCACACAAATTATATAATTGTTCTCTCTCTGAGTGGATTAACGCACTCAACAGTGGTCTACTTAAATGCTTTACAAATTAAATGTTCAGTCTATGCCTTTGCTCGCGGATACTCTGTCGCCACGCGGCACGATACTCTCGCGAGCGCGTCACCTGGATCAAATGAAAATGTCACAGGTTCCCTCCGAAATTTCAATTGTGCGCGTTATTTAACTGTACCTCGACGTGGTAACTAACCACTTTAATACTTTACGGATCTTTCCACGACTTCGCTAACGCGTCTTATTATTATTATTATTATTATTATTATCACTTTCACATTACATCTTTGTTCTTTGTGCGTGGTGTTCCTACAGAGTGCGAACGAACAGAGGTCCCCCTTCAAGTTCAAGACAAACAGTGTTCTCTCACTCTCGATAGACTGTTCAATTATTATTATTACCACATTCACCGTGTACTTTCACTTTGCTTTAAACTTTGTGACGTTCTTACGGAGCGCGAACGGACGTAGGTTTCCTCCTTCGGGCTCAAGATATACCGTGTGATCTCCTCCTCTCGTGAGGCTTATATTCATTTTAGCAAGAAAAAGTCCTCATTTTCTCATCGGGAGCTAAATTTCATGAATACTGGCCCTATTCCTCACGTGACACCTTCCTCTTACGAGAAATTTCACTTAGGTCACGAATATCTGTGTCGGAAGTTAATCCGATCGTCAGATTAATGAATATAAATTTATTCCAGGATAGCGTGGTGACGCTATCTCACGGTTCTTCCCCGCTAAACATCCGCCGGCACGTTCAATCTAAATTATGCATAGTTTAGAATGTTTTATCTCGGCTTAATTAGCTCATGAATTTTATCTTCCAGATGTTGTCTTTCATTCCATTTGCCAATGGTTCGATCACGAAAAATCTGCATAAGATATGGGCGGTGACCAACCCGCACTCTTAGATTCCTTTTGTTTCAGCGCTGGTCCCAGCGTCATAGAGATGTTTTCCCTTACCGAAAGTAGTTCGACTTGAGCGACGTTAATTGCCAGTAGAGACAGTCTGCGCCTCCCCCCCCCTCAGCTACAGTCATTTACAAACTGTGAAGTCTCCTGGATTTTTTTGCTTTCCAGTCTAAAACTGTGCTAATCCTGCACTGAGAACAATGATGTTTTACTTATTTCTCATCATTCCTCATATCTTTTTTTTATTACCAGATATGGTCTAACATATTTAATTAGTGGTTTCAATTAATTGCATTAATTACATGTGCATCAGGCTTCAGTTCCTATCCAAATGAGCCTGGTTTCACATCTCATTCTGTTACATAAATATGCGACATCCATATGGTCTTAGGTTCGTCTCCAGACAACAGAACCTATAAGGGTACAATACGTGCTCACGATTCTTTTGCTGGTAATCATAGTTAAATCCGAGCGTGGTTATAGCTTCAACTCTCCGCATGCCATAGCGCTTATTACTCCTTGGAATGAATAGACGATTGCGCGCGTGCATCTTTCTTTTTTCCAGCCTGTGCCCTTCGAGCATACAATAGGATAGAGAGGGCGCCCGTTATGCTTCTACCCACCAACCGTGGGGCCAAAATAAGATCCGCTGATGTTGGGCAAAACGAAGATATCTCCCATAAAAATAGCATTGTGAAGCGACTTTAAATCCCGATTCAAGCGTATTCCTTGTGATTAACCGACTATTTCTGTTGAAGGTGGGGATAACTACAATTACTTCTGAATATTACTGTTCTTTTGTATGAAAAAGTATCATCGCTATATGCGATATTTTGGTGTGTTGACATATCAGTGTTGGAATGAATACGGGGACGTGTGTTCATGGTTAGAAAATTAGAATAATTTTGAACGTCTGACTTGGTTATATTTGTAACGTTTTTACATACCGTATCTAAAATAATAAATTCGACAAAGCATACTAGTAACATGTATTCCTCTATTATGCTGGTTATGCTTTATAAATCAAGAAAGTTGGACGATAATCACCCGATCGGGTCCATTAATTTAATTTTAACTATCATCAATGCAAATTTGAAAACACCAACATTTTATGCAGCTGATAACCTTTGTAGCCTGCCCTAAGAACCACCATTACACTTAAGTTATAAATTGCACAGGCCTGCACATTTAGTTTATACAGTATGCATATACAGTTATGAATGAACATGGATGTTTTAAGGGGTATAACGTCTACATTATCAGTCATTATAAGTCACTATCACACACTCGTCACAAATTAACATGTCTAAATGTTCAGATTATATCAAACTATAACACATGTGTTAATGAAGCCTAATGAGTAGTACCAGACAGCAAAATATCCATAACAATATAAAGAAAGACAAGACCTGAAAAATATATCCTGCTACCTTTTTCAAACTTTTGACTACATATTGTAAGCAGCGCAAGATATAACCATTTTTGCTATAATTCTTCACATTCAGCTTCTTGCGTTCAGGAAAATACGTATTTTACAATATTGGTAATATATTATACTACAAAAATTATCTCGTATATCGATGATAATTATGTATGATCTTCCCACTCACGTTGACAGCTCGGGCTTATGCGCCAAGTTATACCAACATTAGCTGATTTTATTCTGGTCCCATGATCCGCTGGCAGCGCCCTCTCTATCCTATTGTATGCTTGAAGCCTGAGCCTAACACAGTGGGTATTTCCGAGCTTCTTATTGGCTGTTCTGCCGTGCCATTCTCTTGGTTCCTAATTGAGACTCTAGATGGTGACAGGGACTCACATCGGGTCAAACATCGAGGAAGGTTATCAAATGAAGTGTGGATAATATTCGATTTTGAATTGCATTATTAACGTAAAACAGACATGAAACTTGCTTTAGGCCAAGTTGAAAACATCCCACGCAGGAAATGAATGCGTTCCAAGCAACATTTAAGGTCTAACTGATATAATTCAACATTTAGCCACACGGATTAAGATCTATGATAATATGCACGACTTGCGAGCCCACATGTGCACGAATTGTAACGTGCTCGCTTTATAATTTCATGTCCCGGGTTCATGACTGCCCTAGGGCAGAAATTTTTACTCCTTTTGAATTATTTTATTACATCATGTATTACTGCATGCTTTCTGTGGGGTTGACTGAAATAATACATATTTTTAGGTTGAATTGTTCCCTTTTCTCACTTGAATTTTATTTCTCTACTTACTGTTCAACGCAGCTATTGTTCTTGGCTGTCTCCACAGAGGTCCGGGTTCGATTCCCGGCTCTGCCGAGAAATTTTAATTCTGGTGTGAGGGCTGCAAAGGGGTACACTCAGCCTCGTGAAGTTTGAAACTCACCTTAGAGATCTTGGAAGTGATTTTCCATAGTTTTCGACTTCTACTCCAGACAACTGCCAGAATTGTTCATAACAAAGCCACGGCCGCCTCCTCCCCTGAATAGCAAATACTCACAATACTTCAGACACTACAATAACACAGGTTATCAGATAAATTTATTTATTTATTTATTTTTTTGTTTCGTTATCGTATAACTCACCAGGGTTGGCTTTTCCCACGGACTAAGCGAGGGATCCCACCTCTACCGCCACTGAGGGCTGTGTCCTGGAGCTTGAGACTCTGAGCCGGGGGATACGACTGGGGAGTGCGAATAGCACTTCGCCTAGCTGCAAAACGAACTGGGGCCTGATGAGGGCATGGGAAGAGTGGCAGGGATACACAAGGAAGAGTTAAGTAGGCGACCGCGACCTTATGTTAAGTACTGTACCCGAAATATCAACCAATACCTGTTGGAATCCCTCGATGATAGTTGGATCGTAGAACCTGAAAATCCCCGGCTATAAAAATCCCCAGGTCCTACCAACAGATATAGGAGTAAAAGGGTAACCAGTAATCCTAACAGGTTGTATTAAGAAGAACCATAGCTACAAGAAAATTAGCTAGCTCAAAAAGACACGAGATTCCTCCAAAACAGACTATCTCTAAGCGTGGAGTACCCTGGAAATACCTAGCGATGGCCTTCTAAACGCGACCTCCCATCTCTTTGCTAAAGCATCACGCAATAAAGTTTTAAAATGGTTAACAAAATTTTATTCAAGTAAGAAACAAGACAAAATATGAAAGCACTGTCGTCAATACGACCAAAGAAAATTCCATGAAAAGGAATTAGAATAAACAAATCAGTTGGATCACCTCAAAAATTGAGCGTCCAGAATTAGAAACTCGTTCCAATTCGAAGCAAAAATAATCTAACATACTCCCTGAATAATAAAATTGGACTGTATATCAAACAACATATAATATCAGCTCTGTGATCATTCGCTTAATAAATTCCATTAAAATTTAATCAATATCAAAGGTGGCGATTAACTAGAACTGTGGCGTTAATTTACATTATATAAAATAGATTACAAGCTTTATATAAATTCATTTTAGGACCCACTGAGTTGTTCCTAAAATACTGACATCAAATACAGCATTCGCTTCTGTATGGTAATTAATCGTGGTAATTTCTCTTAATTCTGGGTAAATTTCGACAAACGATCAAGCTAAGCGAAATGTCATCTCATAAACATATTTCAAATACTTAATTATCATGGTCTCAATAATTGTGTAGGCATTGATAACGAGACTGTAGAGATATTATTCTGTTTCATCATACAACTTATCCAAGCATTGCTTTCGGATAGCTTATAGTCAAGACGAAGGTATTAGATAGACCTGATAAGTAGCTGATTATGACCCAACGAACATCTAATAATACGAACCACCATTGGTTCAAGTACACCGAACAGCTGATGTAAGACTATATCAAGTCTAACAACGATTGGCACTTACTGGTTCATAAGCAGTCACTGGCACAATCCCAAAATACAAACATATTCTTCAGTAAGCATTACCACTGTGCTCCTAAATTTGATTCTCATAACCTTAATACATCTTGTTTATCATTCATGTTGATCTAGCAACATACCTAAATTCGTGCTTGAGAAATAAAATCTAAACTGTTGCACGTTGTTCATCAGTATGATTTACAATATATATATCAAACACCTACGAATCCTGCCTTACAAACATTATTTATACCATTGTTATCATTTAAATCATAGACTTGAAGTATATATCTCCCGGGATAAATTTACTCAGAAACTTGGATGTCTTTCTAAATGCTGTGGTAATAATCCTCACACTATTGCATCAAAAGCAATTATTAACTTGATATCAATTAATACTCATGTCTTAGCATGATATCACACAACTACAACTGTTCCTCCAGAATGAGATTATACGAAAAAGTTAGGATCAATATTCCCCTAAATCGAGATCGCCCCTGACCTAAGTGAATTCGGAAGTATCAATAGACCGTTCCTACACCATGAACGCAGGCCAACATCTAAGGCTGATCCACTGACAATTCATTAGGAAGGTGTACCAATAAATCTCTGTACACTAAAGCTAAGTGCTCTCTACGAATGGAAAAATAAAAAATATGAATCAAAACGATCCAGACATCTGGATCCTAAAACTTCCCAATATCAACTAGATGAGCGGAATGACGTAGTTCCTCATCGAAAATACGATGCGAATAAGCGAAAATGCATATAAAAGTATGCACTAGCCACTAGAAAAAACAATCAGTGTTCTCGACACTGTTAAACGAAATCGCAAATAATTAATCTATACTTATACAACATACTGTAGATCTTCTCCTAACTGGTCTTCTTGGCAATGAAAATATGCATATCGATTTAATATACACCTAAGAATTTACTGAAAGTTATATGACAAAATATAAGTTTACACAAGGGATGCGTTTATTTACCTGAACCAGAATCCCGGAGATACAACAAGTCAGTTTCGAAAGAAACATCGAATCTGGACCTTTGTAAATCCATTTACCCTACAAAAATAAACTATGGCAATTGTGATTGCTTATAGACGCTATGCTAGGCTACGTTAATAATCTGACGTGTCCAGTATCTTAGCGTTGATTCTTGAAGCGGTGAAAAGAGGATATGTACTTGCCATGCTAGCCTCCACGCTAAAACACGACAAAGTAATCATCTTGGTCGAGGCCTCGCCTCGAACCCCTGACCACGCCATGCTCCACAGCTGTCAGGCTGGCCATGTGTTCCAACACGTCCTTGCGAACACCATCCGCGTGCACTCGCAAGAAAACACCTACCGTGATAGTCTATCAGAATGAAGAAGCTCGCAAGCGTTCGTAAACAACCACATGACAGTTCCATTGCTAGTGGAAACTTTACCTGACTGGAATAAGCAGGCATTAGATTGCGCCATAAAACTTGATGTCGCTAAGACTGTAGCTGCCCCATTAGATTCAGTGTGACATGATCACAGCTATAAAATCCTTATTAAACATCCCCTCCGACGTCTGGTTTAAAGACATGTCGATCATGATCCTATAATCCACTCGGGGTAAAGTCTGAATACTGGCGAGTAGATATACACTGCCGTAGTCCGTGAAAGTATCTAAATTTTTCAACTAATGGCCGCCTGAACTCCGGACAACACAGAATATGCACGTGCCGTGTAGTTCATTTACTGTTCACTTCAATATAAATGTTTATGCTGCATATGTGTTTAATAAAGCATTTAAACACCATTGCTTGTGGCCTTTCGCTGCTAAGAAGCAGATACATGTTTAACACACACTTTATTACGTTCACTCACGATTATTAGCGCGTCACGAACCGTTGAAATATATAGTTTTGTGGCATCGGTGTTGACCGTCGCAAACCTGAACTAGAAGTTGGCTGTCTTCTCTTAGTGCGTGCTGCCGTGGCGGAAACGTGGATCACCCCACTCCTGCCACGTCACACACATATTGATATATCGTTGTTGCATGGGTTATATACCTGTAATTACTTGATTTCACTTAACATATACAAATCCACTTGTAAGATGGCCTTCTGCTATTGGAATGTGTATTCTAACATCTCCAATTCTTCCTATATGGCTCTTATTTTCTTATAAACTGTATATAATCCTCTCAGGTTGAAGTCGATATAAGACATTGCGTCATTGACCAAGTTATTGATTGGCCGCTGCTTCGTTCCTCGCTTCGGGGTTGTTCGTGAGCTATCATCTGAAGACGAGTAGAAATATCTCATCCCACTCAGTTGTGACGTGTAGCTTATAATGCGCACTGACCTACGTCACGCTGCGTAAATAACTGTATACTCAACTCGTATTTAAAAACTCTAAAATACAAAATAACGGTACAGTACTATCCGGGCATTTGCCCGAAGATGAAGTGGGAAACTACGGAAAACCACATCGAGGATGGCTGAGGTAGGAATTGAACCCCCACTACTCATTTGGACCACCCGAGGCTGAGTAGAACCGGTTCCAGTCCTCATACCACTTCTCAAATTTCTTGGCAGAGCCGGGAATCGAACCTTGGACCTCCGGGGTGGAAGCTTTGGGAGAGGCAAGCAGCTTGACCACTGCAAATGTTGACGTTGATGTTGCTCTTGCTCATTTGAGCAACTTGGACATCATGGTCATTGAGCCCTTCCTACTTGTAAATAAATATATTTTTTTGTCCGTTTAGCCTCCAGGTTATCTTTTCCCTCGGACTCCGCGAGGGATCCCACCATTAACGCCGCCAGGGCAGTGTCCTGGTGCTTGAAACACCTAGTCGTGGGATACAACTGCGGAGGTGGGACCATCCACTCACCCAGGTGGCCTCACCTGCAAAGCGAACAGGGACCTCATGAGGGATGGGAACGGAAGGGATGATTGGGAGGGATAGGCAAAGAAGAGGGAAGGAATCTGCCGTGATCTTACGGTAAGTACTGACCCCGAATATTAGGAGCGCAGTAAAGAAAATGTTATTATTATAAATCCAATGCTAAGCGTTAACCAAGAAATATTGATAGCATGAATTGTGCAAGTATGTTGAGTTTTGAGACAGAGGAGATGAATCACGTAGCAACAGAAAAGAGAAAGTTGGATTTCCGTGGGAATCAAATGTGAAAGGAGGTTTTGGCTAAAGCTGACATTGACTCATGTAACATTTTACCGCGGAGATTGACGTAGCTACGAGAGCTAGAATTTATGTGATTGGTTGATGCTATGAAGGAGGTAACAAAGTGGGAGGTGATTATAATCGCAATAGCTTGTCATTAGAATAGGGTATAATTCCTAATTACTAATAATGTAGTTATCCGACATTATTGAACATAGAAATACGCATAATGCAATAAAGATTATTTCCATCATATTTAAATTAATGTTTGATACGTAGTACAATGATTGGAGTCACTTTATAATGTACCACCAATGTTTCCGGCATTCATACAATGGTGCGGAATTAAGAAGCTTAGGTGGGGAGACAGCAAGCAGCGATCGAGGTTCTTATATTGTCAAGCGTCAAGGAGGGAAGACGTGAAAGTTTGCTCGAGCTCAGAGCGGGGTTATCGCGGGACCGCAACTTTAAGACTCAGCTGAGTTCACGGCAGCAGTGCGGGCCATTATTATAGAAGGCTGGACAACGAGTAAAGTTAGTTTGCAGTTACTACAGGCTACAAAGAACAGTATATAAAGCCAGAGAAAGTCAAGAATCGTATTTGACGTTTTATTATATACAGCAGCAATTATATTTCAACAATACAATAGTGAATTTTACGAACATTGAAGCAGCATTTAACATCTTAGAACAGTATTCTGCAGAGAACATTTTAGTGGTTATAAATGCACATTGTTACATCAAAACAGTATTCTACGTAGCTAAAGCGAATAAGTTTTAGTACAGCAGCGATATCACGTATCAAATATTAACGTGATTCTACAAACATAGACTGCAAGCATATATAGTGAAATTACTTATCATTATTATAATTTCCACTATGTCAGACATTCTGAAGTTGAGAGGAATGTTATACTTCAAGGATAACGAGGTCGTTATGGGAGTTTAAACAATATGCATAAGGAACATGATGCACATTAAAGATGATAATATTTGGAGTAACTATCTACAAAATTCTAAATTATGGAGAAATTTAGAACAAAGCTACATTTATAATGATCAACTTTTAAATGGAGAAGAAGAAAACATCTAAGATCAGCGCTGCGAAGAGACGAATAAGATGGGATCAGGGCCATTTCCCGATCCAATGCTTGAAAACTAGTCCGAGTCGAATCCAGATACCAGGATGGTGCAGTTCGAGTCACGATTATGCAGTTCAAGTCCCGACAATGCAGTTTATTTGGAGGGAGGAGATTGGAGACAGAAGAAGAGCAGAATGAACAATACTGAAAATTACGTTATTTTCTATACCCAAAGAGGGTCTAGATTCGGCAAAGGTAGAAGAAGATTTCATTATGTAGTGTGATTGGTAGTTTGAATTTATTTTGGAGCAGACCAGTTCATCATGTTTTAGTAATTTAATATTTCATTGAATTTAAAGGAGAAGGTTGGGATATTTTGTGATCCGTAATTAATTTCACAGCTGGTAATTTTCGATAATTTTATGTACGATTTGAATTGGAATTTTAGAGATGAATTTGGATATTTGCGATCTTGAATTTAAGAATGTTTTCTTGTTGTTGTTGTTGTTTGAGTCTTCAGTCTTTTGACTGGTTTGATGCAGCGCTCCATGCCTCCCTGTCCTGAGCTAATCGTTTCATCTCTACATAGCTACTACACCCTACATCCGAGGCAATCTGTATAATATATTCTAACCTTGGTCTACCCCTACAGTTCTCGTCCTTGACCCTTCCTGCCATAACTAAGCTTGCTATTCCTGGGTGTCTTAGTATGTGTCCTACTAACCTATCTCTTCTCTTCGTTAGCTGTCGCCAGAAACAACTTTCCTCTCCCACTCGTCTTAATACCACTTTGTTTGTAACCCTATCTACCCTTCTGATCTTCATCATTCTCCTGTAACACCACATTTCAAATGCTTCAATTCTCCTCTTTTCTGCTGCACCAATAGTCCAAGTTTCACTTCCATAGAGCGCCACGCTCCAGACAAAGGCTTTCAAAAATGACTTCCTAATACCTAAATCTATATTCGATGTCAACAGATTCCTTTTTTGTAGAAATGCTTTCCTTGCCTGAGCCAACCTACTTTTTATATCCTCTTTGCTTCGTCCATCACTGGTTATTCTGCTTCCTAAGTAACGGAAGTCTCCTACTTCCTTCAGCTTTTCACCTGCCAATTTGATCTCCATAGAGGTTTCTGATTTATTTCGGCTGCATTCCAGTATTTTTGTTTTACATTTATTAATTTTCATCATGAATTCTTTCCGTAAGACGGAGTCCATAAAATTCAAAAACTCATTCAAATCCTCAGGATTGTCGGCCAAGATGACGATGTCATCAGCAAATCTCAGAGTTGAAATTATTTCTCCTTGAATCTTCACTCCCACTTTAAAGTTTTGTCCAATTTCCTTCATTGCTTGTTCAATGTAAAGATTGAAAAGTATGGGTGGTAAGTTGCAGCCTTGCCTTACTCCTTCCTGAATACCAGTTTCTCTCTCATGTCCTTCAGCTCAAATGACTGCTGTCTGGTTTCTGTATAGATTGTATATCACCCTCCTATCCCTGTACTTTATTCCAATCGTTTTCAAAATGTCGAACAAATTTAGTCCAATCAACGTTATCAAAAGCCTTTTCTAAGTCTACAAATGCCATGAACGTTCTCTTATCTTTCCTTATTCTACCTTCCGAAATCAGCCTAAGACGTAGTACAGCTTCCCTTGTTCCTACATTTCTCCTGAAACCAAACTGGTCTTCACCCAACTCCGCTTCTATCTGGCTTTCAATCCTCTTGTAAATTAATCTAGACGGGAGTTTTGAAGCATGAGTAATCAAGCTGATTGTACGGTAATCTTCACATCTGTCGGCTCCCACTTTCTTTGGTATAGGGATGATAACATTCTTCTTGAAATCAGTGGGTACCTCACCTGTCTCATAAATCCTACACACCAAGTGAAATAACCTGATCAGACCTTCATCTCCTATGCAGCGTAGCAACTCAATCGGTATATAATCTATGCCTGGGGCTTTGTTCCTATTTAAGTCCTCCAATGCTCTGTCAAATTCTGATCTCAATATTAAATCTCCTTTTGTATCCTCATCAATTTCCTCTTCCCTTTCCATTACACGATTCTCAATCTCCTTTCCCTTATACAAGCACTCTATGTAAGCTTTCCATCTCTAAACCTTTTCTTCCCTATCTGTTAGAGGCATTCCATTTGTGTCCTTAATATTACAGCACTTAGTCTTCTTTTCCCCAAAAGTATTCTTAATCCTTCGATAAGCTGTGTCTACTTTTCCTAATTTCAGACAATTTTCTATACTTGCACATTTCTCTTTCAACCGTTCTTCTTTCGCTTCCTTGCACTTCTTGTTAACCTCATTTCTCAGACGTCTGTATACTGCTTTCCCCTTTTCATCTCTTACATTGTTGTGTTTCCGCCTTTCATCCATCAATTCTAGTATATCCTGAGTGATCCGCGGTTTTCTACCTATTCTTTCTTTCCTACCAATGTTTCCTTCTGCGGATTTTGTTATTTCATTCTTCAAAAGTGCCCATTCGTCTGCAATTGAAGTTTGTTTAGGGGTTTTCATTAGTCCTTCCGTTATACTCTTCTTGAATCTTTCGTTTACATCCTTTACTTTCAGTCTGTCTATTGCCCACCTTTTTGGCTTTTGACTGTTCTTCAGTTTCTTCAACTTTAATCTGCATTTCATTACAACCAGATTGTGGTCAGTGTTTATGTCAGCACCAGGATATGCTTTACAATCCAAAATCTGGTTTCGAAACCTCTGCTTGACCATAGTGAAGTCGATTTGGTAAAGCCCTGTATCTCCTGGTCTCATCCATGTCTGTATTCTTCTATTGTGGTTATTGAATAAGGTGTTAGCTATGACCAACTCATGCTCGGTGCAGAATTCCATCAGCCTGCTTCCTCGATCATTCCTTTCACCTAATCCGAAATCTCCTACTATCTTCCCTTCTCTCCTTTTTCCTACCACAGCATTCCAATCTCCCATTACTATAACATTTTCATCACCTTTGATATACCTCAGAATTTAATCTATTTCTTCGTAGGCCTTTTCAACATCCTCATCATCAGCTTGACTGGTAGACACATAGACTTGTACCACTGTGGTGCACGTAGGTTTAGTATTGATTTTTGCTACAATAATCCATTCACTATATTGCTCATAATATTCCACCCGCTGTCGAAATTTCCTACTCAATATGAGACCAAGCCCTGCTTGGCCATTGATTGATTTAGTGCTAATGACCCTATAGTCTCCTGACCAAAAGTCCTGTTCTTCCTGCCAGCACATTTCACTAATCCCAACCAAATCCAACCTCAACCTATCCATTTCCCTTTCTAATTTTTCTAACCTTCCACTTCCTAGCAGACTTCTAACATTCCACGATCCGATCCGTAGAATGTCAGATTTCCTCTTTGTCACTTCTGTGATGTTAACCCCCTCTCGAGTTGTCCCCACCCGGAGATCCGAACGGGGGAGTAGTTTACCTCCGGATTGAAATTTTACAAGGGAGGAGGCCATCATCATATGTAATTATGCAGAGAGAGGTGCATATCCTCGGGAATAGCATTACGGCTGTAGTTTCCCGTTGCTTTCAGCCGTGCAGTAGAACGCAGTGTAGCCATTAGTTGGCTTATATTATCAATACCTTAACCGCCTATTAGACTAGTAAATAATTGATTTATTCTGAGAGGCTGCTACTCCCTTTCAGAATAAATAAAGAGCAATTCTACTAACAAAAATACTAACCTTCTACTAACAATTAAATACCAAAATTCTACTAACGAAAAAAATACTCAAGTTCCACCAACAGCAAATACTTCCACTAAAACAGTCACCAGGCACTCTCACATGCACCCTCACACATCACAGTCTAATGAAACAATGAATGTTTTCTTAAACTCATTAATATTTTCGTTTTACTTATTTTAACTTCGGGAATTTCAGCGTAAGAAGAACAAGAGTTAGGATGACGGTACTGTGAAGACGATCACTTATAACACATTGACTTCATGTTTTATTTTATTATGTCGATCTAGGCACGAATATTTACGATGATTGAACTTTATGTTATATTTGATATAACAATTATTAAGACTGGAGTTACACTTGAATATATTATAATTTGGATCTATGGACGTCATTAAAGAATTTGTTCTTTAGCAAGACTAGTCAAGTCTTTTCGATGGTTCCAGTTTTATGAGTAGACACTTTTATATCAGATTAAGGGAATTTGCATCCCTTGAACAATGAGAATTCTAGTAAACCTTTTGCAACATAAATATTATTGTTGTTGACATTTAAATATTGCAGCGAAGCAATAAGATATGACCAGTGAGGAGTTAAATAATTGTATTCTTATTTAATCTTAACAACTATTGTTTTAAACATAGTAACTACGAAAGTAAACCAAGGAAAGTTCATGCACTGTAATATACGTTCCAGATAAATAATATATAGAATTGAGGCAACGAAGTAACTAAATCATGTTGTGAAGATCGTATTGAATTAATATTGAAGCCGAGAACTAGTGTGAAAGTTCCGATGTCAAGTTATTTAAGTAAGTTTCTTTATATGAGAAGGAAATGCCGTGAATGAATGAATCATTGTAATGAGAGAGTATCAGAGAAGACATTAAGCTCAAATACGTAGAGCAGACGTATTATGGAGGATTGAATTTATATTGAAAGGAGTCGTAAGGCTTTTTAGAGCAAAGTTATTTTATGGAAGCTCTAATAATTAGTATTAATATTAGTATTTAATTGACTTACAGGAGATTTGACAGGATGGTGTTGGCGGAAAGAAGTGGTGAGGTGAATATTAACTATTTGTTTGTTAATTCTATTAACATAGTAACAAGATTTTGACAATGGTTACGTATGAGCTTGGCTTAATTGCGTGGCCATATCAGCTCGAAAGTGGAATAAACTACTATATAATTGTGTCGAGGGTAATATACAGTAATAAAGTAATAAACATTAATAAAAATTATTGAATAATAAATGAATGAACCGTTTATAATTATGGAATAATAATTATTAATAATAATAAACGAAACATTATGGGTATTTATAACATAAATAAATATTGTGAAGCAGGAATAATTAATCTTATGTTAATATAAATGAGAAGTGTTGGCTAAAGGGTAGAGAGTGATTGTAAGTGTATTGTATTATCGATGTTTTGTAATGTAGGCGAACGAAGTCGTTTGACAGCGCAAAACTTCATTGAAAGTATATTTGTAACTAATGTAAATAATACTATGAATGAATATAACAATGGGGAAAAGGAGAGAACATTAATGTAGTGTTTTTGGTAATAAATACTAATGTAAAGATAACGTAAATAAGTAAATAAATGCGAAGTTTGTCAGGAAGACAGTGAACAGCTGATCGGTTGACGATAGTGTTAACTTGAGCTGTAGCTTTTACATTCAAGTTAGATAATCGGAGTTTCATTCAAAGAGTAAAAGAAGTTAATGTAAACCGTAATAATATTTTAAATAATATTATTTATTTCATTGTAATTTTTAAAACTCTGAAACAGCTGATGTGATTTTATTTGAGAAGAGCTGTGGATTACAATGTCAGATGGACGTTCGAGTTTTGTATTGTTTTGATATGATGACAATCGTGTCATTTGTCATGATTTAATCTTATTGTAGGGATTTTTTATTTTATTTGCTTTTATTTGATTTTATTTTAATAGTAATTGTTATATTTTAATAAATTCAATTGTTCGGTTTTATAAACCAACTTTCGTGATTACATGCGTTAAGCAGAGAGATTTAGTCGTGGAAATGGTTTCAGGTATAAGGAACCCCTTTTCCATATCCCATTTGCCCCGAGAACCGTGAGTTTCGTACTCTCCACAGTAGATTGAGTTGTTTGCCCAGTAGATTAGTCCATAACACAATTGAATTACTGGTGTATCCTCATGTAGTGCTTGTTAGTAGGATTTGCAGTTTTTTTTAGCCGGGGACCTGGAAGATTCTACGATCCAGCTGATCTTCAGATTCGACAAGGGCATCCCTATGATAAAATACGGGTACAGTACCATCCCGGCATTTGCCCGGACACGAAGTGGGAAACCATGGAACACTACTTCGAGAATGGCTGAGGTTTGAATTGAACATCCTATACTCATTTGGACCACCCGAGACCCCTTTTTAGTTCTCATACGAAATTTCTCATTTCATGGCAGAGCCGGGAATCGATCCGAGGTTCGATTCCCCGCTCTGTCACGAAATTTGAAAAGTGGTATGAGGACTGCTACGGGGTCTACTCAGCCTCGGGTGGTCGAAATGAGTACAGGGGGTTCAATTCCCTCCTCAGCCATCCTCGATGTGGTTTTCCGTGGTTTCCCACTTCGTCTTCGGGCCAATGCCGGGATGGTACTGAGACAGTATTTTGCATTGATTTGGAACCTGGTCATGTTAGAAAGAACACAGATGATACATTTATGGCAATATTTCCACTACAAGCAGCAGCGATGACTTCGTGACGCGCGATTAGGAGTTGTACTAGCAACTCGCGTTACAATCTTGACCACGTGACTTGTCCAAGGTACAGTTATTGCCTACAAGATGGATGCCGTGTAAACGTGATTCCAATATACGCTGTTATAAAGTACTACACAGAACACAGATGGGGTCGACAACTGGCAAATACATTGTATTTCATGTAGAAACAACTTGAGAATGATTTCGACATTATAAATGCACATTTCAGAATACCAGGTGATTGACGCAGTCACACTGTGTTGACTTCGATTGTCATATCGTTTGAACCCAGGAGTATTGTGAGTAGACTGGCAGTCAGTATGAAATATCTCGCTCGGGAGAGATATTCATTCGTTCGTAATACTACTTCAGAATCAGCCAAGAAACGTGTCCGCTGGCTTGATTGAAAGTAGGCATATCAAGTGAAACATAAACTTGTGCGGAGGGAGAATAGTCCGGTACATAACGATTAGTCTTGACTTGCTACAGCAAGACGCGAGTACTAGAAAAGCATGGGAAGAGCGAATAGCCCATTGTGTTAGATTTGAGTGTAATGAAAGTGGACATAATTTTTCATAGAGACTGGTTATATTCTACTGCCATTATAAAACATTTGGACATTATAGTACGGTCAATATATACCGCAGCAATGAACATTGATATTTTATTGTGTGGAAATATACTTCGATATACTACAGTTATGATGAAGAAGTACTAAATGAATAACAGGGATGCAGCAGCTTAGCAGAGTTGAGCATTTGGAATGATTACTAAGCTCAACTATGGATTTCAATAGCAGAATGCTGTATCAGAAAAGGCTGAAGGCACGTTGGAGGTATTGACTCTACATTCGTACTTCTACAATATGAACTTTCAATGGCATTTTCAACTAAGCTATCGAACAAACTTAAGACGTGTCGGTGCAATGAACTTTGCAACGCGAACAGCTGTTTTTTGAGCCGGACGGGAACAGGGTTCGATTCTTCGCAGTTCCAGGCGGTACGAGATCTACTCAACGCAATGGACAAGCGTTCAGCCCGTACCAGGAATGTGTGCTTCGAACATTCTTTTCCATTTTCATCGAGATGACTACGAACAAGGTTGCTGGAAACATTTCATATAAGTAGACAGTATGAATTAGTCATACTTTAGAATGTCCTTCTTTCACCAATTTGTATTAAGTTGATAGAAAGGGCATTCTAGGGCTAGACTTGATACTTTTATCATTTCTGTCAAAGCATGTATTTTATTTGTAGTTAATATTAATATTAAATGACACGTTACCCCCTTAAGGCAAACTCTCTTGATGGATGGTGCTGGACCATTTGCAATCATTTACCCTGGCTACCAGTTTGAAGCCGCTAATGAATACCAGAACTAGGAAATGATAGAGTGATACGACTGGTAGACAAATGACGTATTCAACAACATTTGAACATTGACACACATAACATGACATGGCATAAGGGATGTAGAAACATTAATTAGGGTACTTACTTTTAAACAAGCCCTCCATACTGAACCCATGTACCATTGGCTCAAAAGGGGTCGAATCCATGTATTGGTGAAAGGAATGAAAGAAACATACAGTCTCTAAGGGAACGGAGAGAGATTTCAAGCAAGGGTTCTAGCCTAACGTTGTGCAAGCAGCTGGGACCAGGTGTTCAGAAGATGAGATCATGGCTCTTGACTCATTGAGAGGGAGCTGGTCATGGATATTAATAGAACGAGTGGAAAGTTTTCACTGTAAGACAGAGAAGCGTGACTCGGAAATCCAGCTTAGCTTGCAGGAAAACGGCAACAGCACCGCTGTGCCGGAAGAAGAATAATTAAATTTAACCCATTTGCAGGAATAAAAATAAGTAAATAAATACCGTACTGTGAATCATTTCGGATTAGAGATTTTTGTGTAAAGAAAAAGCTTGTAATAATTGCACAGGAAAGAACTGCAAACGCAGCATACGTCATTGGGGATTCACTGATACTCAAGGAGTGGGGAATTTAAAAATGAACAGCACCACCCACGCAGCTGAAGACTAAAAATTAATTAATATCTCCGAAATGCACGATCGATTCTTATGCGCAATGAGATCATTTGACGTTTGGAAGACGAGCTTTCTGGAGATATAATTTTTATAATTGTAAGACAATTATTTCAAAAGTTGGTCACGAAAAGGACTAGGATTTTTTTTTGACTAAAGAGTATAAAAGTCCTGGCCTCACCAAGCCAATCATGCAGTATTCCGACAGTCCGTGAGGGGGCGTCATGCTGTAACACATCGAAGGCAGCTTACCAGTACTCCTTGAGGGGAGATGTTACATCCGATAGTCCAGGGGACGTGAAGTTACATCGCACCGAAGACAGTATACAAGCTTTCCTTGAGGGAAAAACGCTGTATCACATCGCATAGACAATATCCGACAGCCAAGGGCGTCGCGGTATCAATAATTTACGTGCATCCGTAAAGGGTTGCAAAGAAGTAATATTACAGTATCGTCGTGTTGAAAATTAGGAAAATCCTAGTTACAGGATTTAGGTCCGACAGTATAAAAGTTACAGTGAAAAGTTCATAAAATACAGTCAAAGCAGGCTGCGAACTTAGGACTCAGGGCGATAGGTCTTTAAGTAAACGACCAAAAGTATCATAACGTACGGAAGTACCGTAACAGCGAGATAAACAGTTTATCAAATTTAAAGAACCCGAGCAGGGGAAGACAGAGAAAATAAGGTTCGCAAAGTATTCTAGAAGATTAGAAGTGCGAGAACCGAATAAGCGAAGAAGAGAAAGGAAACTATAGACATTGTTTCAAGAAAGCAGACGAACTATTCAAAAGCACTAAGACTCGAGAAGTATTAGTTGCTAAAAATCCATAGGTCACCGATAGATTATCGAGGGGACCGTGAACAGAACAGACTTTCACTAAAATCAATAAATAGGATATAAAAGGGGAGCCGTTTGAGTTAGGGAAATAGCAGATCGTCAGGAACGGGATTCGAAGAAGTGGTATTGCAGGGAGGAAGTAGATGATTCGAGACTTTCATATTCGGAGAGGATAGGAAGCCGACATTACTATATTTCACCCTTGGAGACGGGAGGTCAAGAGGTCACGTGTGATAGGCTAAATAGCGGCCTAGTGATCAAAATTTGTGAAGTGTAAATATATCAAGATTTTGTGTTAAAAGTAATATATTTTAGTGTTTTATTGTGTGTTCTAAACGGATACACCAGTGTATTTAAATGTTATAAGTGTTAAATGTATACGTGTTAAATATGTGTCAAGATATGTCTGTACATGCAATGAATTTGTACAAGATGGAGTAATTTAAAAAGTGGGCAAATATGACGCATCGCACGAGGAGAAAGGTCAAGAAACGACCTCAAACATGTGAGTAAAGATTTTCATTATGTTTTGGTGTCGGGGAAGTGATTGTGTACAAATCCACCGGAGTTTTTGAGTAAAAGGGATGTTTCTAAATAACTAATTACAGAATAAGAACGCGGTCTGAACAAAAATAGAATTTGAGAAATTATAAATAATTATGTGAAAGAATAAATCCTGTAGAGGAAATGTATGAATAAAATGCCAGTGTATTTGACGAATGTTATAAAAGCAAGTGTATTAATAATAATAATATAAAGGAAATATAAATAAAGGTTAAATTGAATAATATGAAAATAAGAGCGTTGGAGCCTTAATAAAAGTATAAGACATGAGGTTAATGCATGTTCTTAAAAATAGAGCGATTATTGTCAACGGAAAAGATTAATAGAAAAATTGAGATATGTATCAATTGTTAATATGGAATTTATCAGTTCTTTGGAAGACGCTAGGCAGTAAATAATGTATAGCGCAATGGAGCGCAATTAAAATAAAATGTCACGCTAGGAATGCGTAGAATTTAAAAGTATTTGGTAAATTACTTATGAGGGGTAGTTGATTGCGGTGAATTGAGATATGTTGTAAGTCCTCCAATAGTGACATAGATCACGAGGCAATGTGTGTGTTATTATTATAAAAAGGAGCAAATGTATGGTATTATTGAGCGTAGGTCATGTAGGCCACGGTCGACCCTAAATCGCATTTTGTATAAGTCCTCCAATGTGGGAATGGTTCCCGAGGCATGTTCAGAGAGTCGAACTTAGACTCCTCTTGTTGTTGAAGCCCCTAATTATTCGTCGTAAAATGTGTATTACTCTTCCCAATCAATGAGGACCCTTTATAATTAATAAATGCCAAGGTTACGAAAGTGGTTTATGAGCAAAATAATATTGTTGAAAGTGAAAAGAGAAGTTAAATGCCAGGTCTCTCCATAGAACTGAAAAGAAAGGAAGATTTGTTTTAAAAGCATTGAGGAGAGCTCCAACCGCAGAATAGACGGGAAGTCACCCTCCCAGTCATAAATCTCGTTGAAGTATACGGTCAGACCCTAATAGCAGGAGGGTTGGTGAAGGCCGTCTGTAAGAAGTAAATAATACACCGTGAGTGTTTAAAAGTTGTTAATGACCCGGGAATTGAACCGAGGTCCTTGTAGATGAAATTATCGCTTGCAAGTTCAGATCGTAGTTTTCTTATGTGATAATGGTCTTATAAGACAATATAAATAAATAACAATCCCTATTGTAATGTTGTATGGAAGTAGGATTCCACGAGTTTAATGAAGGTAACTAGATTCCGGGAGTAATCATAGTTTTTGACTTTGTCAAGTAATCTTTATAACTCTGGAGTACACAAGTATTTTCCCGATCACTATGGTGAATTTGTAAAAACTTAAGAGAGATGGTAAATGCTGAGAACATGTGACGTGCCCAAATAATTAAGTAAAGAATTAACATGTATTTTAAATGTAATTATATATTTGTTTTGATGATAAGAAAAGATAAAAATAGTTCTTGAGGTGTACAAATGAATGACACCATTATTATTGGAATGTATCGAGCCAAAGGAGCTCGTAATTATATGGAACTTTAAGATAGATACTTTATGGAAGTAAAAATAATTATGAATTGTTGGTTTTAAAGGAAACCATGTGTTTTAATATAATATTTGTTTAATTCTTATATGATTCCTTGTTCACTTGGAACAAGTAGAAAGATATTGGTCAGTAGTTTATTTGTTTTATTGTTTGTAGCGCCATAATTTTGGTTAATTAAATGTTTTGAAATAGGAGTTGATTTTGTTGTTATTTTTGCAAGTGTATCCTCTATTTAATCCAAAATGTGTAAGTCACAGAGTGGGAGAACATACTACAACCCCGAAAATCCCGAATTGAGCAATGCTGGCATACTGTGATTTGCATATTTCTTGCTGAAAGGGAACATGGGGGTATATAAAGTAATGTGCTTGGATTAATCACTAGAGGAACACTAAAGACGTTCATTTCATGTAAAGTAAAGTAAAGATAGGAATAGCTACAATGTATAATGTTGACTGACCGCCTGGGTCCCTGGAAACTCACACCGAGCAGCCCTGAATTAAACAACCCCCTACCTCACATTTCATGGCGCCCAACGTGGGGCTGAGTTTTCCTAGGGAAAACCCGAGTTTTCTCGAAAAATCAACATTTTCATTTTTTTTGAAAAAAAAAATGGTTTTTCGAAATTTTGAATTTTAAATACTTCCATAAAGGTTTCTGAGTTTGAATGAAGAGATAGAAAGGGTACGTTGTAGTAAAACCCCGTACCAAAGTAAATTTTTGAAGAAATTGGGACACAAAGGTTCAGATTACCATCTCTCAAGCATGTTCTGGCGATGTGGCATGAGTAGCCCACTGTATTCTAATAAGATGGTTTTGAGTGAGGAATTGCAAGGGCTTTGGGAGGCTATAAAAGACGATAGTAAGGAAAAGTTGGAGGCTATAAATAATAAATTGGATAGCCAACAGAATACAAATAAAGAAGAGTTCAAATCCATAAATGAGAGTTTGAATAAGTTGGACAGCCAACAGACTAAAAATAAAAGGGATTTATGATCCATAAATGAGAGTTTGAATAAGTTGGACAGCCAACAGGAGGAAAATAACCAAAAGTTAGGATCCATGAATCAAAGTTTAGAGTCACTAAAAACTAATAGTGATAGCATGGGGACTAAATTAAAAGCTATCGAGGCCGACTGTATAAAAATGAACAATGAACTGAAGGCTAAGATAGAAGAGATTAAAACAGAAAGTGGGGATAACATGGCAGAACAGCTGAAAGTTATAAAAAATGAGACGTTAGAGTCTATAAAAGCCGACAGTAAAGCAAATAACGATGTACTGACGGCTGAGATAGAAAGCAAATTCAATAGTATAAAAACAGAAAATTCAAACCATTTTTCAGCACAATCCAAGGTTTTAGAAAAGAAAATAGATAACAAATTTCAAGGTTTTGACACTGAGTTTGGGAAGAAGTTAAGTGAGTTCAAAGGGGAAATCACAAGTAAAATTGAAAATGAAAATGGGGCACTTAAGTTAGAATTGCAAGACCAAATAAATATCTTAAAGGTTAGCACGGAACAATCCCAAACTGCATGTCAAGAAAATTTTGGAATTTTGAATAAAAGTTTGAGTTCCATGGGAACTAAATTAAGTGACATGGAAGGAACCTGCAAAAAGAATGTAGAGGCATGTAAAGATGAACTTGTAACCCAGATCCAAGGGGTGCACAACGCATTAAAAACTCAGATAGAATCTAACAGCAATATTTGTGAAGAATCCCGGAAGGAGATAAAAGATAGTCTTGATAGGCTAGAAGGCAGATTTACAGGGGTGGAGAAACAAGTAGGAAAACTTGAGGAAAAAGTAGAGGGAGTTCAGGCCGAAGTGAATGATATGAGAATTCAGAATCAGGAAGATGCGAAGAATAGGAAAGAACAATTTGATCATTTTACCGGGCAGGTAGATGAGAACTTAAAGAGGCACGGGGAGGAAATAAATAAAAAATTCGGTATATACGAAGAGCATCTCCAGAAAGAAAAAAAACAAAGAAATAAAGAAAATAAGGAAAGTACTTATAAGATAGATGAAATAAGTCAGGGTATTAATGAGGTTCAGGAAACCATTGGAACATTAAAGGTTCAAGTAGGAAAAACTCATACTGAAGTTAACCAGGTCCAAGATGAATTGAGGAGATTATATAAGATTCAAGGGAAAACTGAGAAAAAGCTTGAAGGAATTAAAGTAGACATGGTCAAAGGACAAAGAGAAATGGAGGAGAAAATAAAAGAAATACGAGAAGACCTAGATATCAGAGGTGACGTTAAACCAGAAATTATAACAGAGCAGGTCATGGTCATCAAGAAAGAGGTAGAAGATCAATTAGCTGAAATCAGGGATAGTTTCAGGGAAGAGAAATTCCAACTCAAAAAGGTAGAGGAAGATAGTAAAAGGAATCAAGAAAAAATTCAAATGAATTAAGATCGCGGTTGGAAAGGACTGAACACAAGAATAGTCAAATGGAAATTCAACTCATGGCTAATGAGGAAAGTGCCCGAAGAGAAAGGAAATTAGAATTTGAGAGTCAGGATGAGTTTCCAAAGACAGGATGGGTAGATACCCATGAAAGAGGCACAGATCAAGATAGGGACTTAGGAGGGGAGAGCCCTTATAAGAACCCAGGATATCCGATGGCGATGTCAACCCCGTACATGAATCAGGCAAATGGCCAGATAATAAACATCATTAAGTCGAATGAGGACAGACCGGTAAAGTTTACGGGTAATAACATGTCAATTACTCCAAAATACTGGTTAAAGGAAGTCGCAGAGTACTTAAACGAAATGAAAGTTCCTCAGGATCGGAGACTGAGAGCAATTGAGAAGCTGTTGGCAGGTGATTGTCTTACTTGGTTCAGAAGCTTCAGGTACACCTTTGATACGGTGGAAGGCTTTAGAGAAGCCTTCCTGAAACGATATTGGGCAGCAGACGTCCAAGAGAATTTGAGGCTACATCTGTACTCTAGGAAGTACAGCACAAATGCACCAACTAAGTACTCGGAATTTTTTACCGCTCAGCTGTGTAAATTCCGGGAACTTGACATTGCTCCAGCTGAGAACGACCTGTGTGCCGCCATTGCAAGACAACTTCCATATGAGATCCAGAGGCTGTTAATCTCATCCAAAGCCAGAAGTGCTGTGGAAGTGGAGAGTGTATTACGTCAATTAGATATGACGACTTCGCACGTTACTCCTAGGCATCAAAGACAGACTGAACAGGTACATATGGCCAGCAGTCAGGAAAACAGGGAGAAACCATCGACCAGAAATCAGTCCACTAGTACTGATACTCAGGGACTGGGTCGAGAGTATGGGCACCAAGAGCCTAGGGGAATACAGCCATACTACAGAGGAGGATATCGAGGAAGAAATCCTAGGAATACGGGTTATAGGCAACAAGAGAGCCGACCCTATAACAATAACCATCAGAGGCAAGAGAACCGAAAGAAATGGGAGAATTATCCCAGAAGGAACGTAAGGCCAGAGGATAGGGTTGATGAATATCGGGCCGAAATCGAAGAAAGATATCAGGAAAGTCTTCGTTATATGAATGAACGACCAGACGAACCTGAAAGGCAAAAAGTCCGTTGGAGTGAGGCAATTAAGAACCGGAAATCACCCGACCGACTAGATGGAGCTCAAAGCTTGGAACTACAAGCTCAGTTAAAGAATGAGGGGAAAGGAAGCCCTCAGGATAAAAAAAAACTTCAAATTTAAATCGTCAAAAGTGGAAACATACCAGGAGCTGGGAGGAGGTAGAAATTGTGAATTGGATAGCAAGACCAGATGAGCTAATTAACGAGGATGTGGAAGGAATCCCACCTATCAAAAGAGAATTACCTATAATTATGCTAAGGATAGAAGGATTACTGGCCAGGGCATTAATTGATACCGGATCCACAATAAGTTTAATTACGCAAACCCTTCTAAATGAATTGGAAACAAGGGGCCGCGTATTAAAGATTCCCACATCAAGTGTAAAGATTAAGGGGATAATTCCTGAAAAATCTTTAACATGTAAATTTCAGGTATACATCGATCTGATCATGGGTAACGCTGAAATTTCGCAATGCTTTTTGCTGGTAAATCAATTACCGTATAATGTCATATTAGGTATTGATTTTATCCGTGAGAACAAGGTCATCATAGACCTAGCGCAAAACTGCATTAGAATTCAAAGAGAGGATGTGGATGAACAAAACATTAACCTACCGGAACAGCATGCGAAAATAGGAGAACAGGTATGGCATGTGGAAGAAGTAATTGAGGAAGGTTATAAGGACATAGAAAAGATATTTGAAGTCCTCAACATAGAACTCGAAGATAATTTGGAAACTGATTTCGAGACCAACCTGTCAGGAAAAGTAGAGGAAGCCAAAGTTAACCTCGAAATAAGGAACAATCAAAGAAATTATTATTAAATTTTAGGGACGTATTTGATTCCAAGCCAGTGAAGATTGAACATTTTAAATACGCGTTCCAAGTCAATGATTGGGCACCGTTCAGACAAAAACCATACCCGGTTGCGGAAAAACATTACCCACAAACGAAGAAAACACTGCAGGAGATGATGAATGCAGGTGTTATATAAAAGATGGTGACACCATATGTTAGTCCATTAGTGATTGTGAGTAAACCGGATGGCTCAGTAAGGGTGTGTCTAGATGCCAGAAATTTAAATGCAAAAATCATACCAGAAAATGATTCGGCACCACCCATAAAAGAAATACTGAGGAAGTTCAAAGGCAAGAAGATTTTCACAAATATTGACATGACTTCTTCGTATCATCATCTCGAACTGGAAGATAAAACCAGCTTGTTAACTGGATTTCAGTTCGACCAACAAACATATTGTTTTAGGAGATGTCCGTTTGGATTGAAGACCGCAGGATCGGCCTTAATAAGAGCGCTTGATCGAAACCTGTCAGAGGAAGTGAAAGATTGCACTATCCGTTATGTGGATGATATTTTACTTACCTCGGAGAACATTGAGGAACATTTAGAAAAGTTAAAGAAATTATTGGAAGACTTAAGAAGGGCTAATTTTAAAATCAATTTAAAGAAGTCAAATTTTTGTCAAAGACAAGTAACATTTTTAGGGCATGTGATTGACAAGGATGGTGTTAAACCAAATCCATGCAAATTAGAATCGATAAGAGATTTTCCAAGGCCTTTGAAGGTGAAGAACGTTCGCCAGTTTTTGGGATTGATTGGATTTTTCTCAGGACATTTTCCATCATACACAAGAACTGTTGCACCACTACAGGACCTTCTGAAGAAGGGGGGCAAGTGGAAATGGACGGAGGAAACAGAAAAAGCATTTGTGGAGGCCAAGGAAATGCTCTTAAACTATGTGAAGCTAGGATATCCTGATTTTAATCAGAGATTTATCATTCAAACAGATGCATCCCAGATTGGAATAGGGGCAATGCTATATCAGGAAAACCCGGATAACCCTGATAAGAAAAATTATCTAGCTTTCACAAGTCGGAGACTGAAACCACACGAGAAAACTTATACGATCAGCGAAATCGAGCTGTTAGCGATATTGCACGCGCTGCAATATTGGCGAAAGATCGTATATGGGTTTCAAGTCACTTTAAGGACGGATCATAAAGCCTTAACTTTTTGATGAAGACTGATTTATCCAGTCAAAGGTTGATGCGTTGGGCTTTATACATTCAACAGTTTGATGTCAAGATAGAATACTGCCCAGGAAAAGAAAATGTAGTTCCAGACTATTTAAGTAGACAGCCAGAGTCCACAGAAGAGGAAGTAATGGCTATTGATTTGGAAGACAGGGATCAGCGTATTCTAAATGAGTTAAGAATCATTAGTCAACGGCAACGTGAGTATCCATGGATGAACATGCTCATATCTTTCCTTGAAGGAAGTTTGATAAGGGGAACACCAGCGTACACGGAAGCCAATAAGATAGCTCAAGATTACACATTTTATAATGGATTATTTTATAAGTTTGTGGACTCTGACCATACACGATTAAGGATTGTTGTACCTGCAATTTTGCAGAGGAAAATAGTATGGTTAGCCCATAGATCGTTTGGACATATGGGAGTCGACAAAACAGTCTCGATGCTGAAAGAAGCATTTGTATGGCCGAGACTGAGAGAAACTGTAAGGGACACGCTAAAGACATGTGATTTATGTCAAAGGATTAAACCAAATGCATTTCTGATGAGACAAAAGCCTATACTATTGTTACCCGAGAGGCCAGGTCAAATCATTTCTATTGATAATTTCGGATCTTTGCCCAAGGCAAGAAGAGGAAATCGACACATAATGGTGGCTATGGATGTCTTCACAAAAATGGTTGTCCTTGCTCCCATAGAGAAGACTAGTACCAAACAGGTGTTAAAACGACTCAAAGAAAAAGTGATACCGATTCTGGGAAAACCTGAGAATTTGTTGTCGGATCATGGTAGTTGTTTCACCAGTGTAGAGTTCAGACAAGAATTAGAAAGACTTGGAATACGTCAGATTTTGTCAAGTATTCGCCATCCTGAGGCAAATCCTGTAGAAAGAGTGATGAGGGAGACGGCCAAGTATTGTAGAATATACTGTGCCGAAGAAAATTGGAAGTGGATAGATCTTGGATATTATCGAATTTTGTATAAACAACACAATCCACGAATCTACGGGAGAGATACCAATAACGTTACATCGGAATGAGCAACCAGAAAGACCTTGGAGTCTGGTAATTCCTAGGCCAGCAGACGCTCAGCCTGGAAGAGATGTACGTATTAGAAGAGCCTTTGAGCATATAAAAGCTCAAGCCGACAGGAGGCAAAGAAGAAATAGGCACAAGAGGTATCATCGGTCACTATTAGCAGGGGAAATGGTGTTAGTAAAAAGACCAGCCATTTCGGATCCAGGGAACCGCGTGTACAAAAAGTTCCAGAAAATGTACCACGGACCGTATCAAATAATAAGAGATTTGAGAAATAATGCCTATAGAATTCGGCACTGTGAAACGAATCACGAAGTGACCATGAATTCAGCGAATTTGAAAGTATATTACCCTCCCGAAGACTTCGATGAAGCCCATGAACAAGCCCTGGTTATGGAACAATTTAGAGATGAGGAATTTACTTTTGATAGAAACGAGAATAAGGTAGAAAAAGGAAACAGAGCTCAACCATTCGAGTGCGAATGCGAATTGGAGAAATTATATTGGGAAATAAAAGAAATAATTGATTTTGTTGAAGAAGAAAATTTCAACTTAAGAAAGGAGAATGATGAAATAAGGAAACAGGTAGGGATAGACCACACCCGTAAAGAAGAATGAGGTTCTGGAAACCTGAAGTCCAGACAAATAAAAAAAGGGAAGAAAGGGTAGGGACAGAGCGTACCCAACCTACACAATTACCGGATATGACTTAAAAAGATGAAAAAAAAACAAATTGTCATGGGATTTTTAAGGAATAAAAATCAGGAGGTACGGATGAACGTTATGATGGCTTCGACATTTAAAGGAAAAATAAGATTTTTATGAATAATTAAAATAAATTTCCTCAAGATTTTTCGAAAATTTATTTACCTAAGGAGGGGAGAGATGAACCCATGTACCATTGGCTCAAAAGGGGTCGAATCCATGTATTGGTGAAAGGAATGAAAGAAACATACAGTCTCTAAGGGAACGGAGAGAGATTTCAAGCAAGGGTTCTAGCCTAACGTTGTGCAAGCAGCTGGGACCCGGTGTTCAGAAGATGAGATCATGGCTCTTGACTCATTGAGAGGGAGCTGGTCATGGATATTAATAGAACGAGTGGAAAGTTTTCACTGTAAGACAGAGAAGCGTGACTCGGAAATCCAGCTTAGCTTGCAGGAAAACGACAACAGCACCGCTGTGCCGGAAGAAGAATAATTAAATTTAACCCATTTGCAGGAATAAAAATAAGTAAATAAATACCGTACTGTGAATCATTTCGGATTAGAGATTTTTGTGTAAAGAAAAAGCTTGTAATAATTGCACAGGAAAGAACTGCAAACGCAGCATACGTCATTGGGGATTCACTGATACCCAAGGAGTGGGGAATTTAAAAATGAACAGCACCACCCACGCAGCTGAAGACTAAAAATTAATTAATATCTCCGAAATGCACGATCGATTCTTATGCGCAATGAGATCATTTGACGTTTGGAAGACGAGCTTTCTGGAGATATAATTTTTATAATTGTAAGACAATTATTTCAAAAGTTGGTCACGAAAAGGACTAGGATTTTTTTTGACTAAAGAGTATAAAAGTCCTGGCCTCACCAAGCCAATCATGCAGTATTCCGACAGTCCGTGAGGGGGCGTCATGCTGTAACACATCGAAGGCAGCTTACCAGTACTCCTTGAGGGGAGATGTTACATCCGATAGTCCAGGGGACGTGAAGTTACATCGCACCGAAGACAGTATACAAGCTTTCCTTGAGGGAAAAACGCTGTATCACATCGCATAGACAATATCCGACAGCCAAGGGCGTCGCGGTATCAATAATTTACGTGCATCCGTAAAGGGTTGCAAAGAAGTAATATTACAGTATCGTCGTGTTGAAAATTAGGAAAATCCTAGTTACAGGATTTAGGTCCGACAGTATAAAAGTTACAGTGAAAAGTTCATAAAATACAGTCAAAGCAGGCTGCGAACTTAGGACTCAGGGCGATAGGTCTTTAAGTAAACGACCAAAAGTATCATAACGTACGGAAGTACCGTAACAGCGAGATAAACAGTTTATCAAATTTAAAGAACCCGAGCAGGGGAAGACAGAGAAAATAAGGTTCGCAAAGTATTCTAGAAGATTAGAAGTGCGAGAACCGAATAAGCGAAGAAGAGAAAGGAAACTATAGACATTGTTTCAAGAAAGCAGACGAACTATTCAAAAGCACTAAGACTCGAGAAGTATTAGTTGCTAAAAATCCATAGGTCACCGATAGATTATCGAGGGGACCGTGAACAGAACAGACTTTCACTAAAATCAATAAATAGGATATAAAAGGGGAGCCGTTTGAGTTAGGGAAATAGCAGATCGTCAGGAACGGGATTCGAAGAAGTGCTATTGCAGGGAGGAAGTAGATGATTCGAGACTTTCATATTCGGAGAGGATAGGAAGCCGACATTACTATATTTCACCCTTGGAGACGGGAGGTCAAGAGGTCACGTGTGATAGGCTAAATAGCGGCCTAGTGATCAAAATTTGTGAAGTGTATTAAGATTTTGTGTTAAAAGTAATATATTTTAGTGTTTTATTGTGTGTTCTAAACGGATACACCAGTGTATTTAAATGTTATTAGTGTTAAATGTATACGTGTTAAATATGTGTCAAGATATGTCTGTACATGCAATGAATTTGTACAAGATGGAGTAATTTAAAAAGTGGGCAAATATGACGCATCGCACGAGGAGAAAGGTCAAGAAACGACCTCAAACATGTGAGTAAAGATTTTCATTATGTTTTGGTGTCGGGGAAGTGATTGTGTACAAATCCACCGGAGTTTTTGAGTAAAAGGGATGTTTCTAAATAACTAATTACAGAATAAGAACGCGGTCTGAACAAAAATAGAATTTGAGAAATTATAAATAATTATGTGAAAGAATAAATCCTGTAGAGGAAATGTATGAATAAAATGCCAGTGTATTTGACGAATGTTATAAAAGCAAGTGTATTAATAATAATAATATAAAGGAAATATAAATAAAGGTTAAATTGAATAATATGAAAATAAGAGCGTTGGAGCCTTAATAAAAGTATAAGACATGAGGTTAATGCATGTTCTTAAAAATAGAGCGATTATTATCAACGGGAAAGATTAATAGAAAAATTGAGATATGTATCAATTGTTAATATGGAATTTATCAGTTCTTTGGAAGACGCTAGGCAGTAAATAATGTATAGCGCAATGGAGCGCAATTAAAATAAAATGTCACGCTAGGAATGCGTAGAATTTAAAAGTATTTGGTAAATTACTTATGAGGGGTAGTTGATTGCGGTGAATTGAGATATGTTGTAAGTCCTCCAATAGTGACATAGATCACGAGGCCATGTGTGTGTTATTATTATAAAAAGGAGCAAATGTATGGTATTATTGAGCGTAGGTCATGTAGGCCACGGTCGACCCTAAATCGCATTTTGTATAAGTCCTCCAATGTGGGAATGGTTCCCGAGGCATGTTCAGAGAGTCGAACTTAGACTCCTCTTGTTGTTGAAGCCCCTAATTATTCGTCGTAAAATGTGTATTACTCTTCCCAATCAATGAGGACCCTTTATAATTAATAAATGCCAAGGTTACGAAAGTGGTTTATGAGCAAAATAATATTGTTGAAAGTGAAAAGAGAAGTTAAATGCCAGGTCTCTCCATAGAACTGAAAAGAAAGGAAGATTTGTTTTAAAAGCATTGAGGAGAGCTCCAACCGCAGAATAGACGGGAAGTCACCCTCCCAGTCATAAATCTCGTTGAAGTATACGGTCAGACCCTAATAGCAGGAGGGTTGGTGAAGGCCGTCTGTAAGAAGTAAATAATACACCGTGAGTGTTTAAAAGTTGTTAATGACCCAGGAATTGAACCGAGGTCCTTGTAGATGAAATTATCGCTTGCAAGTTCAGATCGTAGTTTTCTTATGTGATAATGGTCTTATAAGACAATATAAATAAATAACAATCCCTATTGTAATGTTGTATGGAAGTAGGATTCCACGAGTTTAATGAAGGTAACTAGATTCCGGGAGTAATCATAGTTTTTGACTTTGTCAAGTAATCTTTATAACTCTGGAGTACACAAGTATTTTCCCGATCACTATGGTGAATTTGTAAAAACTTAAGAGAGATGGTAAATGCTGAGAACATGTGAAGTGCCCAAATAATTAAGTAAAGAATTAACATGTATTTTAAATGTAATTATATATTTGTTTTGATGATAAGAAAAGATAAAAATAGTTCTTGAGGTGTACAAATGAATGACACCATTATTATTGGAATGTATCGAGCCAAAGGAGCTCGTAATTATATGGAACTTTAAGATAGATACTTTATGGAAGTAAAAATAATTATGAATTGTTGGTTTTAAAGGAAACCATGTGTTTTAATATAATATTTGTTTAATTCTTATATGATTCCTTGTTCACTTGGAACAAGTAGAAAGATATTGGTCAGTAGTTTATTTGTTTTATTGTTTGTAGCGCCATAATTTTGGTTAATTAAATGTTTTGAAATAGGAGTTGATTTTGTTGTTATTTTTGCAAGTGTATCCTCTATTTAATCCAAAATGTGTAAGTCACAGAGTGGGAGAACATACTACAACCCCGAAAATCCCGAATTGAGCAATGCTGGCATACTGTGATTTGCATATTTCTTGCTGAAAGGGAACATGGGGGTATATAAAGTAATGTGCTTGGATTAATCACTAGAGGAACACTAAAGACGTTCATTTCATGTAAAGTAAAGTAAAGATAGGAATAGCTACAATGTATAATGTTGACTGACCGCCTGGGTCCCTGGAAACTCACACCGAGCAGCCCTGAATTAAACAACCCCCTACCTCACATTTCATGGCGCCCAACGTGGGGCTGAGTTTTCCTAGGGAAAACCCGAGTTTTCTCGAAAAATCAACATTTTCATTTTTTTTGAAAAAAAAAATGGTTTTTCGAAATTTTGAATTTTAAATACTTCCATAAAGGTTTCTGAGTTTGAATGAAGAGATAGAAAGGGTACGTTGTAGTAAAACCCCGTACCAAAGTAAATTTTTGAAGAAATTGGGACACAAAGGTTCAGATTACCATCTCTCAAGCATGTTCTGGCGATGTGGCATGAGTAGCCCACTGTATTCTAATAAGATGGTTTTGAGTGAGGAATTGCAAGGGCTTTGGGAGGCTATAAAAGCCGATAGTAAGGAAAAGTTGGAGGCTATAAATAATAAATTGGATAGCCAACAGAATACAAATAAAGAAGAGTTCAAATCCATAAATGAGAGTTTGAATAAGTTGGACAGCCAACAGACTAAAAATAAAAGGGATTTATGATCCATAAATGAGAGTTTGAATAAGTTGGACAGCCAACAGGAGGAAAATAACCAAAAGTTAGGATCTATGAATCAAAGTTTAGAGTCACTAAAAACTAATAGTGATAGCATGGGGACTAAATTAAAAGCTATCGAGGCCGACTGTATAAAAATGAACAATGAACTAAAGGCTAAGATAGAAGAGATTAAAACAGAAAGTGGGGATAACATGGCAGAACAGCTGAAAGTTATAAAAAATGAGACGTTAGAGTCTATAAAAGCCGACAGTAAAGCAAATAACGATGTACTGACGGCTGAGATAGAAAGCAAATTCAATAGTATAAAAACAGAAAATTCAAACCATTTTTCAGCACAATCCAAGGTTTTAGAAAAGAAAATAGATAACAAATTTCAAGGTTTTGACACTGAGTTTGGGAAGAAGTTAAGTGAGTTCAAAGGGGAAATCACAAGTAAAATTGAAAATGAAAATGGGGCACTTAAGTTAGAATTGCAAGACCAAATAAATATCTTAAAGGTTAGCACGGAAAAATCCCAAACTGCATGTCAAGAAAATTTTGGAATTTTGAATAAAAGTTTGAGTTCCATGGGAACTAAATTAAGTGACATGGAAGGAACGTGCAAAAAGAATGTAGAGGCATGTAAAGATGAACTTGTAACCCAGATCCAAGGGGTGCACAACGAATTAAAAACTCAGATAGAATCTAACAGCAATATTTGTGAAGAATCCCGGAAGGAGATAAAAGATAGTCTTGATAGGCTAGAAGGCAGATTTACAGGGGTGGAGAAACAAGTAGGAAAACTTGAGGAAAAAGTAGAGGGAGTTCAGGCCGAAGTGAATGATATGAGAATTCAGAATCAGGAAGATGCGAAGAATAGGAAAGAACAATTTGATCATTTTACCGGGCAGGTAGATGAGAACTTAAAGAGGCACGGGGAGGAAATAAATCAAAAATTCGGTATATACGAAGAGCATCTCCAGAAAGAAAAAAAACAAAGAAATAAAGAAAATAAGGAAAGTACTTATAAGATAGATGAAATAAGTCAGGGTATTAATGAGGTTCAGGAAACCATTGGAACATTAAAGGTTCAAGTAGGAAAAACTCATACTGAAGTTAACCAGGTCCAAGATGAATTGAGGAGATTATATAAGATTCAAGGGAAAACTGAGAAAAAGCTTGAAGGAATTAAAGTAGACATGGTCAAAGGACAAAGAGAAATGGAGGAGAAAATAAAAGAAATACGAGAAGACCTAGATATCAGAGGTGACGTTAAACCAGAAATTATAACAGAGCAGGTCATGGTCATCAAGAAAGAGGTAGAAGATCAATTAGCTGAAATCAGGGATAGTTTCAGGGAAGAGAAATTCCAACTCAAAAAGGTAGAGGAAGATAGTAAAAGGAATCAAGAAAAAATTCAAATGAATTAAGATCGCGGTTGGAAAGGACTGAACACAAGAATAGTCAAATGGAAATTCAACTCATGGCTAATGAGGAAAGTGCCCGAAGAGAAAGGAAATTAGAATTTGAGAGTCAGGATGAGTTTCCAAAGACAGGATGGGTAGATACCCATGAAAGAGGCACAGATCAAGATAGGGACTTAGGAGGGGAGAGCCCTTATAAGAACCCAGGATATCCGATGGCGATGTCAACCCCGTACATGAATCAGGCAAATGGCCAGATAATAAACATCATTAAGTCGAATGAGGACAGACCGGTAAAGTTTACGGGTAATAACATGTCAATTACTCCAAAATACTGGTTAAAGGAAGTCGCAGAGTACTTAAACGAAATGAAAGTTCCTCAGGATCGGAGACTGAGAGCAATTGAGAAGCTGTTGGCAGGTGATTGTCTTACTTGGTTCAGAAGCTTCAGGTACACCTTTGATACGGTGGAAGGCTTTAGAGAAGCCTTCCTAAAACGATATTGGGCAGCAGACGTCCAAGAGAATTTGAGGCTACATCTGTACTCTAGGAAGTACAGCACAAATGCACCAACTAAGTACTCGGAATTTTTTACCGCTCAGCTGTGTAAATTCCGGGAACTTGACATTGCTCCAGCTGAGAACGACCTGTGTGCCGCCATTGCAAGACAACTTCCATATGAGATCCAGAGGCTGTTAATCTCATCCAAAGCCAGAAGTGCTGTGGAAGTGGAGAGTGTATTACGTCAATTAGATATGACGACTTCGCACGTTACTCCTAGGCATCAAAGACAGACTGAACAGGTACATATGGCCAGCAGTCAGGAAAACAGGGAGAAACCATCGACCAGAAATCAGTCCACTAGTACTGATACTCAGGGACTGGGTCGAGAGTATGGGCACCAAGAGCCTAGGGGAATACAGCCATACTACAGAGGAGGATATCGAGGAAGAAATCCTAGGAATACGGGTTATAGGCAACAAGAGAGCCGACCCTATAACAATAACCATCAGAGGCAAGAGAACCGAAAGAAATGGGAGAATTATCCCAGAAGGAACGTAAGGCCAGAGGATAGGGTTGATGAATATCGGGCCGAAATCGAAGAAAGATATCAGGAAAGTCTTCGTTATATGAATGAACGACCAGACGAACCTGAAAGGCAAAAAGTCCGTTGGAGTGAGGCAATTAAGAACCGGAAATCACCCGACCGACTAGATGGAGCTCAAAGCTTGGAACTACAAGCTCAGTTAAAGAATGAGGGGAAAGGAAGCCCTCAGGATAAAAAAAACTTCAAATTTAAATCGTCAAAAGTGGAAACATACCAGGAGCTGGGAGGAGGTAGAAATTGTGAATTGGATAGCAAGACCAGATGAGCTAATTAACGAGGATGTGGAAGGAATCCCACCTATCAAAAGAGAATTACCTATAATTATGCTAAGGATAGAAGGATTACTGGCCAGGGCATTAATTGATACCGGATCCACAATAAGTTTAATTACGCAAACCCTTCTAAATGAATTGGAAACAAGGGGCCGCGTATTAAAGATTCCCACATCAAGTGTAAAGATTAAGGGGATAATTCCTGAAAAATCTTTAACATGTAAATTTCAGGTATACATCGATCTGATCATGGGTAACGCTGAAATTTCGCAATGCTTTTTGCTGGTAAATCAATTACCGTATAATGTCATATTAGGTATCGATTTTATCCGTGAGAACAAGGTCATCATAGACCTAGCGCAAAACTGCATTAGAATTCAAAGAGAGGATGTGGATGAACAAAACATTAACCTACAGGAACAGGATGCGAAAATAGGAGAACAGGTATGGCATGTGGAAGAAGTAATTGAGGAAGGTTATAAGGACATAGAAAAGATATTTGAAGTCCTCAACATAGAACTCGAAGATAATTTGGAAACTGATTTCGAGACCAACCTGTCAGGAAAAGTAGAGGAAGCCAAAGTTAACCTCGAAATAAGGAACAATCAAAGAAATTATTATTAAATTTTAGGGACGTATTTGATTCCAAGCCAGTGAAGATTGAAAATTTTAAATACGCGTTCCAAGTCAATGATTGGGCACCGTTCAGACAAAAACCATACCCGGTTGCGGAAAAACATTACCCACAAACGAAGAAAACACTGCAGGAGATGATGAATGCAGGTGTTATATAAAAGATGGTGACACCATATGTTAGTCCATTAGTGATTGTGAGTAAACCGGATGGCTCAGTAAGGGTGTGTCTAGATGCCAGAAATTTAAATGCAAAAATCATACCAGAAAATGATTCGGCACCACCCATAAAAGAAATACTGAGGAAGTTCAAAGGCAAGAAGATTTTCACAAATATTGACATGACTTCTTCGTATCATCATCTCGAACTGGAAGATAAAACCAGCTTGTTAACTGGATTTCAGTTCGACCAACAAACATATTGTTTTAGGAGATGTCCGTTTGGATTGAAGACCGCAGGATCGGCCTTAATAAGAGCGCTTGATCGAAACCTGTCAGAGGAAGTGAAAGATTGCACTATCCGTTATGTGGATGATATTTTACTTACCTCGGAGAACATTGAGGAACATTTAGAAAAGTTAAAGAAATTATTGGAAGACTTAAGAAGGGCTAATTTAAAAATCAATTTAAAGAAGTCAAATTTTTGTCAAAGACAAGTAACATTTTTAGGGCATGTGATTGACAAGGATGGTGTTAAACCAAATCCATGCAAATTAGAATCGATAAGAGATTTTCCAAGGCCTTTGAAGGTGAAGAACGTTCGCCAGTTTTTGGGATTGATTGGATTTTTCTCAGGACATTTTCCATCATACACAAGAACTGTTGCACCACTACAGGACCTTCTGAAGAAGGGGGGCAAGTGGAAATGGACGGAGGAAACAGAAAAAGCATTTGTGGAGGCCAAGGAAATGCTCTTAAACTATGTGAAGCTAGGATATCCTGATTTTAATCAGAGATTTATCATTCAAACAGATGCATCCCAGATTGGAATAGGGGCAATGCTATATCAGGAAAACCCGGATAACCCTGATAAGAAAAATTATCTAGCTTTCACAAGTCGGAGACTGAAACCACACGAGAAAACTTATACGATCAGCGAAATCGAGCTGTTAGCGATATTGCACGCGCTGCAATATTGGCGAAAGATCGTATATGGGTTTCAAGTCACTTTAAGGACGGATCATAAAGCCTTAACTTTTTGATGAAGACTGATTTATCCAGTCAAAGGTTGATGCGTTGGGCTTTATACATTCAACAGTTTGATGTCAAGATAGAATACTGCCCAGGAAAAGAAAATGTAGTTCCAGACTATTTAAGTAGACAGCCAGAGTCCACAGAAGAGGCAGTAATGGCTATTGATTTGGAAGACAGGGATCAGCGTATTCTAAATGAGTTAAGAATCATTAGTCAACGGCAACGTGAGTATCCATGGATGAACATGCTCATATCTTTCCTTGAAGGAAGTTTGATAAGGGGAACACCAGCGTACACGGAAGCCAATAAGATAGCTCAAGATTACACATTTTATAATGGATTATTTTATAAGTTTGTGGACTCTGACCATACACGATTAAGGATTGTTGTACCTGCAATTTTGCAGAGGAAAATAGTATGGTTAGCCCATAGATCGTTTGGACATATGGGAGTCGACAAAACAGTCTCGATGCTGAAAGAAGCATTTGTATGGCCGAGACTGAGAGAAACTGTAAGGGACACGCTAAAGACATGTGATTTATGTCAAAGGATTAAACCAAATGCATTTCTGATGAGACAAAAGCCTATACTATTGTTACCCGAGAGGCCAGGTCAAATCATTTCTATTGATAATTTCGGATCTTTGCCCAAGGCAAGAAGAGGAAATCGACACATAATGGTGGCTATGGATGTCTTCACAAAAATGGTTGTCCTTGCTCCCATAGAGAAGACTAGTACCAAACAGGTGTTAAAACGACTCAAAGAAAAAGTGATACCGATTCTGGGAAAACCTGAGAATTTGTTGTCGGATCATGGTAGTTGTTTCACCAGTGTAGAGTTCAGACAAGAATTAGAAAGACTTGGAATACGTCAGATTTTGTCAAGTATTCGCCATCCTGAGGCAAATCCTGTAGAAAGAGTGATGAGGGAGACGGCCAAGTATTGTAGAATATACTGTGCCGAAGAAAATTGGAAGTGGATAGATCTTGGATATTATCGAATTTTGTATAAACAACACAATCCACGAATCTACGGGAGAGATACCAATAACGTTACATCGGAATGAGCAACCAGAAAGACCTTGGAGTCTGGTAATTCCTAGGCCAGCAGACGCTCAGCCTGGAAGAGATGTACGTATTAGAAGAGCCTTTGAGCATATAAAAGCTCAAGCCGACAGGAGGCAAAGAAGAAATAGGCACAAGAGGTATCATCGGTCACTATTAGCAGGGGAAATGGTGTTAGTAAAAAGACCAGCCATTTCGGATCCAGGGAACCGCGTGTACAAAAAGTTCCAGAAAATGTACCACGGACCGTATCAAATAATAAGAGATTTGAGAAATAATGCCTATAGAATTCGGCACTGTGAAACGAATCACGAAGTGACCATGAATTCAGCGAATTTGAAAGTATATTACCCTCCCGAAGACTTCGATGAAGCCCATGAACAAGCCCTGGTTATGGAACAATTTAGAGATGAGGAATTTACTTTTGATAGAAACGAGAATAAGGTAGAAAAAGGAAACAGAGCTCAACCATTCGAGTGCGAATGCGAATTGGAGAAATTATATTGGGAAATAAAAGAAATAATTGATTTTGTTGAAGAAGAAAATTTCAACTTAAGAAAGGAGAATGATGAAATAAGGAAACAGGTAGGGATAGACCACACCCGTAAAGAAGAATGAGGTTCTGGAAACCTGAAGTCCAGACAAATAAAAAAAGGGAAGAAAGGGTAGGGACAGAGCGTACCCAACCTACACAATTACCGGATATGACTTAAAAAGATGAAAAAAAACAAATTGTCATGGGATTTTTAAGGAATAAAAATCAGGAGGTACGGATGAACGTTATGATGGCTTCGACATTTAAAGGAAAAATACGATTTTTATGAATAATTAAAATAAATTTCCTCAAGATTTTACGAAAATTTATTTACCTAAGGAGGGGAGAGATGAACCCATGTACAATTGGCTCAAAAGGGGTCGAATCCATGTATTGGTGAAAGGAATGAAAGAAACATACAGTCTCTAAGGGAACGGAGAGAGATTTCAAGCAAGGGTTCTAGCCTAACGTTGTGCAAGCTGCTGGGACCCGGTGTTCAGAAGATGAGATCATGGCTCTTGACTCATTGAGAGGGAGCTGGTCATGGATATTAATAGAACGAGTGGAAAGTTTTCACTGTAAGACAGAGAAGCGTGACTCGGAAATCCAGCTTAGCTTGCAGGAAAACGGCAACAGCGCCGCTGTGCCGGAAGAAGAATAATAAAATTTAACCCATTTGCAGGAATAAAAATAAGTAAATAAATACCGTACTGTGAATCATTTCGGATTAGAGATTTTTGTGTAAAGAAAAAGCTTGTAATAATTGCACAGGAAAGAACTGAAAACGCAGCATACGTCATTGGGGATTCACTGATACCCAAGGAGTGGAGAATTTAAAAATGAACAGCACCACCCACGCAGCTGAAGACTAAAAATTAATTAATATCTCCGAAATACACGATCGATTCTTATGCGCAATGAGATCATTTGACGTTTGGAAGACGAGCTTTCTGGAGATATAATTTTTATAATTGTACGACAATTATTTCAAAAGTTGGTCACGAAAAGGACTAGGATTTTTTTTTGACTAAAGAGTATAAAAGTCCTGGCCTCACCAAGCCAATCATGCAGTATTCCGACAGTCCGTGAGGGGGCGTCATGCTGTAACACATCGAAGGCAGCTTACCAGTACTCCTTGAGGGGAGATGTTACATCCGATAGTCCAGGGGACGTGAAGTTACATCGCACCGAAGACAGTATACAAGCTTTCCTTGAGGGAAAAACGCTGCATCACATCGCATAGACAATATCCGACAGCCAAGGGCGTCGCGGTATCAATAATTTACGTGCATCCGCAAAGGGTTGCAAAGAAGTAATATTACAGTATCGTCGTGTTGAAAATTAGGAAAATCCTAGTTACAGGATTTAGGTCCGACAGTATAAAAGTTACAGTGAAAAGTTCATAAAATACAGTCAAAGCAGGCTGCGAACTTAGGACTCAGGGCGATAGGTCTTTAAGTAAACGACCAAAAGTATCATAACGTACGGAAGTACCGTAACAGCGAGATAAACAGTTTATCAAATTTAAAGAACCCGAGCAGGGAAAGACAGAGAAAATAAGGTTCGCAAAGTATTCTAGAAGATTAGAAGTGCGAGAACCGAATAAGCGAAGAAGAGAAAGGAAACTATAGACATTGTTTCAAGAAAGCAGACGAACTATTCAAAAGCACTAAGACTCGAGAAGTATTAGTTGCTAAAAATCCATAGGTCACCGATAGATTATCGAGGGGACCGTGAACAGAAGAGACTTTCGCTAAGATCAATAAATAGGATCTAAAAGGGGAGCCGTTTGAGTTAGAGAAATAGCAGATCGTCAGGAACGGGATTCGAAGAAGTGCTATTGCAGGGAGGAAGTAGATGATTTGAGACTTTCATATTCGGAGAGGATAGGAAGCCGACATTACTATATTTCACCCTTGGAGACGGGAGGTCAAGAGGTCACGTGTGATAGGCTAAATAGCGGCCTAGTGATCAAAATTTGTGAAGTGTAAATATATCAAGATTTTGTGTTAAAAGTAATATATTTTAGTGTTTTATTGTGTGTTCTAAACGGATACACCAGTGTATTTAAATGTTATTAGTGTTAAATGTATACGTGTTAAATATGTGTCAAGATATGTCTGTACATGCAATGAATTTGTACAAGATGGAGTAATTTAAAAAGTGGGCAAATATGACGCATCGCACGAGGAGAAAGGTCAAGAAACGACCTCAAACATGTGAGTAAAGATTTTCATTATGTTTTGGTGTCGGGGAAGTGATTGTGTACAAATCCACCGGAGTTTTTGAGTAAAAGGGATGTTTCTAAATAACTAATTACAGAATAAGAACGCGGTCTGAACAAAAATAGAATTTGAGAAATTATAAATAATTATGTGAAAGAATAAATCCTGTAGAGGAAATGTATGAATAAAATGTCAGTGTATTTGACGAATGTTATAAAAGCATGTGTATTAATAATAATAATATAAAGGAAATATAAATAAAGGTTAAATTGAATAATATGAAAATAAGAGCGTTGGAGCCTTAATAAAAGTATAAGACATGAGGTTAATGCATGTTCTTAAAAATAGAGCGATTATTGTCAACGGAAAAGATTAATAGAAAAATTGAGATATGTATCAATTGTTAATATGGAATTTATTAGTTCTTTGGAAGACGCTAGGCAGTAAATAATGTATAGCGCAATGGAGCGCAATTAAAACAAAATGTCACGCTAGGAATGCGTAGAATTTAAAAGTACTTGGTAAATTACTTATGAGGGGTAGTTGATTGCGGTGACTTGAGATATGTTGTAAGTCCTCCAATAGTGACATAGATCACGAGGCCATGTGTGTGTTATTATTATAAAAAGGAGCAAATGTATGGTATTATTGAGCGTAGGTCATGTAGGCCACGGCCGACCCTAAATCGCATTTTGTATAAGTCCTCCAATGTGGGAATGGTTCCCGAGGCATGTTCAGAGAGTTGAACTTAGACTCCTCTTGTTGTTGAAGCCCCTAATTATTCGTCGTAAAATGTGTATTACTCTTCCCAATCAATGAGAACCCCTTATAATTAATAAATGCCAAGGTTACGAAAGTGGTTTATGAGCCAAATAATATTGTTGAATGTGAAAAGAGAAGTTAAATGCCAGGTCTCTCCATAGAACTGAAAAGAAAGGAAGATTTGTTTTAAAAGCATTGAGGAGAGCTCCAACCGCAGAATAGACGGGAAGTCACCCTCCCAGTCATAAATCTCGTTCAAGTATTCGGTCAGACCCTAATAGCAGGAGGGTTGGTGAAGGCCGTCTGTAAGAAGTAAATAATACACCGTGAGTGTTTAAAAGTTGTTAATGACCCGGGAATTGAACCGAGGTCCTTGTAGATGAAATTAACGCTTGCAAGTTCAGATCGTAGTTTTCTTATGTGATAATGGTCTTATAAGACAATATAAATAAATAACAATCCCTATTGTAATGTTGTATGGAAGTAGGATTCCACGAGTTTAATGAAGGTAACTAGATTCCGGGAGTAATCATAGTTTTTGACTTTGTCAAGTAATCTTTATAACTCTGGAGTACACAAGTATTTTCCCGATCACTATGGTGAATTTGTAAAAACTTGAGAGAGATGGTAAATGCTGAGAACATGTGAAGTGCCCAAATAATTAAGCAAAGTATTAACATGTATTTTAAATGTAATTATATATTTGTTTTGATGATAAGAAAAGATAAAAATAGTTCTTGAGGTGTACAAAGAATGACACCATTATTATTGGAAAGTATCGAGCCAAAGGAGCTCGTAATTATATGGAACTTTAAGATAGATACTTTATGGAAGTAAAAATAATTATGAATTGTTGGTTTTAAAGGAAACCATGTGTTTTAATATAATATTTGTTTAATTCTTATATGATTCCTTGTTCACTTGGAACAAGTAGAAAGATATTGGTCAGTAGTTTATTTGTTTTATTGTTTGTAGCGCCATAATTTTGGTTAATTAAATGTTTTGAAATAGGAGTTGATTTTGTTGTTATTTTTGCAAGTGTATCCTCTATTTAATCCAAAATGTGTAAGTCACAGAGTGGGAGAACATACTACAACCCCGAAAATCCCGAATTGAGCAATGCTGGCATACTGTGATTTGCATATTTCTTGCTGAAAATGCACAATACAACTCCCAAAATTATCCATCATTAAAAATATATTTTTAGTCTTCAAATATAGTGATCTCTTCAAGGGTAGTTAAACATCGAAGTTCCATAAAAGACATCATATTCTCAATTCGCAATAATCTCAATATCTCTGGTCCTTAGATACCTTTCACACATCAACAACAGTCTTTTCATCCAACTTGATAGTACTATATGTCCGACAGTAATACGAATTATCTCACAATCAATCACCGTCGTAACTTAAGATGAAATCAGACGTTTTGATTAATATGTATCAACCAATGTGATCCTTTCATCCCCAGAATTTTTCCTTTCCTTAATTCGGCCCGTCACACCAACAGAATACGTTAGCCTGTTCTTCATTGTTCGTCAACTTGGTTCTCCAAAAACATTTGCAGTGAACTTGACGATAATATCTTGTTCTCTCATAGGTCAAAATCATCACAGTCCAATGTTACATAATTAACACACTGCAAACATATACGAACGATTCTACAAATCTTCTTACAACATTTCGTTACTTTCCTTCATACCGCTTTCAAAACATCGTAACAGCTGATCGTTATCTCCCCACAACCAATAGTTACAGTCATAACCTTTAACCGTAAACTGCAAATGTATATCATCAACTTAAAGAATCTTCTTTCAATATTCTTCGTTACCTTTCCTAGGTACCTTTTTTTCATCCCCTTCACAGCTGGCCGTCAACTTATTATCCTTCATCGTTGTTGTCAATATTCAACAAAGTACCCCAGAGAACTCCCACGCAGTCCAGCAATACAATCATTCTAAGGGATCTAAGTTTTACGGAAACATCGAGTGAACTCTGTTTTCTGAGAGGCGATAACATGACATAAATTCTCCTAGACATCTACTCCATAGAGAACACAAGCTAGCATTTTCCTCATACATTACCACTCATCTGTATTCCACATATCTTTTCAACATAAAATAAACTTACTAGCGTTTCCAAAGCGTAATAGCTCCAGATCCATAATGCCATTACTTTCAGGTCACGCACAATCTCATAGGCCTACCACATATCAAAACTGTCAGTGGCCAAAGATACAATATTACTACTTCTAAGACATCAACATTTCACTTCCGACAGAAATGACAGTTCCCAAATAAACCATCTTTCATACTATCAAGAACACATGCTTAGAAGATAGTCAAAGTCAAAAAGGTCAGAAATAAACATTTTCAACATCTCACGAATAGAATGCACATTAAGTGCACTCTGGCGGTTTCATTTCAAATCTTACTCTCATAACTCCAATACTAGCACAAATGCTGCTACCTAACGGTAGACCATGAAATCAATGTACTTTAGCATTTCACAATATTCTCGCGGATCACTTTTCATACTTGAAGCGTAGAAGAGAGTCAAGAATTGGCTCAGACTCCCCGCCCTCAAACTTGTCGAAGGTTCAACAAACCAAGCCAACGTACCATAAAAGAGTACAACAAAGTCCCTAACAAATACCTCTACTCTACCTCAAGGGTAAATACACTTATCAGAAAACAAAAATATCCCAATCTTCAAACACAATAAAATTAAATAAGTACATCAAACAATTTTCTTCATAGTCTCAGTTGTAGTAGATACAGGTCCATACGAAGATTAAGTCCTTCGATCCAATTTTCATGTTCACCTAAATCTTCTCCTCACTCCACAATATCTCAACTCTGAAGCAGACCACGAGGCATACACTGCAAACAAAATATCCTTCCGACAGCAAAATATTCAGAAGTCTTAAATCTAACAAGTTACCAAGAAGCTAAAGATAACAAGGAGACCACCAAATTAATAATTTACCCCAACTATACGTTTCTACATCTTTACAATCAAAATAAAACTTCACCCAAACTTCATACACTACAATTTACATGTAAGTACAAATAAACAAATCAACCAGAAAAGGTAAAGATAATAACAGTTTTCAGAATTACACATGAACAGACCCTGAATGGTACATGGACACAAAAAATAATACCCGAAAGAGAAAAAAACTCAATAGACAATGGCATATGTCTGACATTGTAAATGTGTCCAACCCAAAAATGAAAATCATAAGAACAAGACAAACAAGAATACAACAAAAATAAGAAATAACGCCAAAATTCCAAGAAATAACTGGAATGAGACCAAAGTGAAAACTTTCAATCACAAGTACAGACAAACAAACACACAAATAACATACACACGTCAAATAGCACATCTGTCGTACATCTTTACGTCAAAACACAATCTCAACTAAACACAACATATACACACCACAAGACAGTTCAATCACCCACACACAAACAAAATTACTTACATACCAAAACTTACAGCATAGCACAATTCAGACAAATATGCGTAGAGGAAAAGAAAAATATATCCGGTACTCAAATTTAGGAAATAACAGACAATTACCCCCACCAAAAACAAATACACCAATACAAGATACTAGAAGAGGAAGAAAATCACACAATACGACAGAATGTGACTCACACGTGTAGACCAATAAGTTGCAAACGTTCTCAATCTTTCATCTAATTCACACAACCTTACAAACGCCCCCAAGGTAACAAATCATTAACCACCCGCAATATTCCTCAAATATTTCCAGAATATAAATAGACATACGTTGAGACATCGACATACACAATAACAATAACCCTCAATTAAACACACCGTAAATCAACATGTCATACTAGCCGCATTTTATCCTGGCATAGCATGATCACCCATCACCAAACAACATTTTCGGCAAGCACTTACCTTCATGAATCAAAAAGTAAATAGATGAACAAGTCATCACTTGGAGAAAGAAGTGGTTTGTAAATACCTACCTATAATATCTCAACGTGATGTCATTTTATACGTACGGCGTTTTTTACACAAATAAAGTTTACAATTAATCTAGAACCAATCCTAATCTTAATTCACACCAAGAAACAACAAGAAGACCCACCCGATTATAAGAACAAAACTAATTGCAATCGCTCACACTCATACACTCAAATACATTTACACAAGTTTGTCACTGTAGACCGTACACAATTTCGAAAAGAAAATACAGGAAGAAAAATTACAAATTTGCACGATTCAGAGAAATAGAAATTTCCTATACACAATTTAGAAAAATACACGACAACATTATTTCAAATTTTCATTTCCATTCTTAATAAAATACAGATGTACCCTAAAAATCTTCTTTTTAACCGGATCACTAACTAGGCATGTGACAGGAGTTGGGAAACTAACAACCTTAAAAGGTCCACAAAACCTTTCTCTCAATTTCCCTGACTCCTTTGGACCCACATCTTTCAAGGAAAAATTCTTCACGTATACCATATCACCTATTTTAACAGAAGTAAGTTTACGACCTTTATTGTACTTCTCAGCCAATCTCTCATGAGCAACCTTCATATTCCCTTTTGCTGCCTTCCAAATTTTTCTGATATCGTTAAAGGTATATTGTTCCGGAAGTAATTGATTCAAAGTCCACAGCTTTGAAATAGGAGAGTTAGGAGGAAAGGAGAACATAAGATTGAAAGGCGTGGTTTTATGTGATTCGTGAACAGCGGTGTTAAACGAATAAGTAAGCCAAGAAATACACGAGTCCCACCGACTGTGGTCTTTATGATGGCAAGCTATAAGAGCGGCACGAAAATTCCGGTTTACCCTTTCGGCGTAAGACCCCGTTGGGTAATAAGGAGATGAAGTGGCGTGAGAAATTGCCAGCTCAAAAAGAAAATTTCGAAAGATACTGGATTTGAAACATGGGGCATTATCCGTCACTAAAAATTGACAAGGACCAAACCATGCAAAAATGTATTCATGACACTTAATCACCGTTTGAGTAATCGCCGACCTGGTTGGAAAGATCCAATTGAATCTAGAAAAGCCATTGGTGCACACCAACGCAAATCTATTTCCAGCTCGCGACCTAGGAAACGGCCCTATAAAGTCAATAAACAACTTCTCCATAGGTCTCTTGACTAAATCACAGGCTAACATTCCAACTTTAGTATTTAATGAAGGTTTTGCCAATTTACACATATTACAATTATTTAGCAATCGACGAATATCATTGTCCATACCTCGCCAAATACAATTTTCCCTAATTCGCTGTCTGGTTTTAAACACACCCAGATGTGCCCCAATAGGTGACTCGTGAAAATACCTAAAGATTTCAGGAATTAAGACTGAAGGTAATACAATTTTCGCAAGTTGATCGGTCCTAGCAGTACAACATAATATGTTTCTTTTCATTACATAAGGTTTTATCACTTCACCTTTCTCAAGCTTACCTATTATTTCTCCTAAAATTGGGTCTTCTTTCTGATAACGAGAAACATCACCAAAAAGCAAAGGACAGTTTGACAAAATTACATTACATGACCCATCTACTATATACGCATTGTCAGCTTTACCCTCCTGATTACAATACTCAGAAGCTTCACCATACATCCGGCTTATACAGTCGGCGATAACATTGTCGCTCCCTTTTATGTGCTTTACAGTGAACTTAAAGGACAGGATTCTAGTAGCCCAGCGCGCTATGCGTCCTGTCTTCCGTGGTCTATCCAGAACCCAACTCAGCGCTTGGTTGTCAGTCTCAAGCTGGAACTCTACATGTTCATCATATAGCTTGAACTTTTCAAGCGCGAACATCACAGCAAGCCCTTCTAGTTCATACACCGAGTACTTCATTTCAGGATCAGTAAGCCTTCTGGAAGCATACGCAACAGGTAACCTGTCACCTTGATGTTTATGTAAAAGTACAGCTCCGATAGCCCTATTCGACGCGTCAGTTTGCACTATAAACGGTTTACTAAAATCCGGTATCACCAATATTGGAGCATTGATCAACGCCATCTTCAAGTCTTCGAAAGCTGATTCCTGGGACGAACCCCAAATAAACTCAGTTCCTTTTTTCCTAAGACTATTAAGGGGAGCAGCTCTATGGGCGAAGTTAGGAACAAACTTCCGAAAATAATTTAACATGCCAATAAAGCGGGGAAATTCCTTTACATTCTTTGGGGTCTTAAAAACTCTGATTGATTGAGTTCTGGAATGATCGACCGAGATAACATTAGAAGAAACAATATGCCCTAGAAATGAGATCTGAGATTTTGCGAATGATACCTTAGATGGCTTTACCGTTAAACCCGCTTTTCTAAGACGAGTTAAAACTTCTCTGACGTGTTCAACATGTTCATCAAAATTCCTACTGAATATTACAACATCATCCAAATAATGATAAACCGTCTTGAATTTGATCCCGTCAAAGACGTTATCCAACAAACGATTAAGAATTGCCGCTCCTGTCGATAGTCCAAATGGAAGCCTCTGAAATTCATACAAATTCCAGTCGGTTATAAAAGCAGTTACTGATTTAGGGGACTCGGCCAAAGGAATTTGCAAATGGGCCTTGTTTAGATCTAACACCGTGAATAGGTTCGCCCCCTGAAACCAGCCAAAACACGACTGTAAATCTGGTAAAGGAATTTGTTGTAGAACAACCTTTTTGTTTAAAGCCCGGTAATCAACAACCGGCCTAAACTCTCCATTAGGCTTGGGTACAAGAAATATAGGCGAAGCATACGCAGATGTCGATTTTCTAATTACCCCTTCATCCAAGATATCGTCAATAATTCCTTTTAACTCTTTCATTTTTGGTGGAGCCAAACGATAGGGTGATGACCTTACTGGAATGGAGTCCTACAGTTCAATTTCATATTCTATGACATTGGTCATTCCTAACCTGTCAGTTAACACATCTGAAAACTCATCACACATCTCTCGAATACAATCAGCTTGATCAGAAGTCAAATGACTCAGCTCCAAATCCTTCACTTTATCTCCATTAACACCTTTTTGTGCAGAATTCACATTTACCCAAGAAGCAAAATCATTAAACTTAATCTTTAACTGAGGTTTAAATTTAAACCAACAAGTTTGATTTCTTAAATCAATCATCAACCCTACGTGTGATAAAAAATCCGCCCCTAAAATTACTTTACATGAAAGGTTCTTGACAACCCATAATTTGAATTTCCATGTAAAGTTCGAAATTCTAATCTTTCCTCTAATATACCCCTTTATGTCCAAAGAGGACGAATTCGCTGACGTTACATGATTCTTTTCCTCAATCAAGTCTCCAAACTTACATACTGACTTCATACGAGTAAACCATTTAAAGTCCAAAAATGAACTTACACTCCCAGAATCAACAAGAGCGACAACAGGTTCATTATTTATATCTATTTCAATAAAAGACAAAAACCTTTATCCACGTAAGAAACCCGATTGCACATTCTTTTACTTTTAGCAAGGCCTCTATGATAATTAGGATCACGTGAATGTTTAGATTTCTTTTCCACTTTACATGATACTAAAATATTATTATCCTTAGATGCACCATTATAATGCTTACGATACTTATCAGAGAACTTAGCATTACACTCACGGCGTAGATGATCGTAAGATCCGCAGCAATTACATCTTTTACCTTTATCGTTGTTACCCAACTCGGGTCTCTGGACGAGTCGATCCTGAAAAGCATAATTCTGAAAAACATTACTATCCTGAGTTGTATTTTCCTGAAATACATTTCTAAAACGAACAGTATCCCGATGACTGTCAATCTGCTGCACCGCTTTACGCCTCTGTAAGGTACTCTGAGGATGAACATAACCTACATTACCCAAAACATAGTTACACTGCAAAGAAGTATAATCCACTCGTGACATGTTGGCTATCTTAACCTTTTCAGCAAATAAAATCAGTTCATCGAATTCAACGAAGGTTCTAGGTTTGGCATTCATGGTTAAATAAGCACGATAAATAGGATTCATCCCTTCCACTAAAGAGCTTACAATCTGTTCTTCAGTTAGATTAACCGCAAAAACCTTGGCATAAGTTTTGATGTCCAGAAAATTTTCGTTTAAGGTCTCTTCCATACGTTGAACTCTAAACAAATAGTCACGATGTAAATCAGACAAGGTACGTGGAGTAATGAAAAAAATTAAGACCTACATATGAAATTCATCAAGAGTACAATTAGCGCTCAACTTTTCAATTAATTTATCTCGTATCATACCCTCAGTACATGTGTATACCATCCTAAGAATTTGTACTTCCGAGAGACCAAATACACGGGCACTATCCTTCAGCTCAACTTACTAATTTCTTCAAAAACTTCACCAACAGGTCATTATCTGTACCATTGCACACATGAAAATCCTTCATAATCAGAGATAAAGGATTGGGCAGATTAAAAAATTTAATATCACTCACAGCACTTACCTTAATTGGAGAAACAACATTATAAGAGGCATTCTCATTTACTACATCATTCAAATTAACCCTATCAACCACTTCTCGAACACCAAGTACGTTATCTTCAGTTTGTACGCCCCTAGAATTATGCGAATGACCAAATCCAGCATTAATTAGAGTACTACCAGCGTTATGGAATGAAAAAGATTCAGTCGACTGGTTACCTCTTTCATTTAAATTGTTAGAGCTATCTGAGTTCAACATATATGAGTTCGACCTAACCTCAGTTGCATTATTTGGAGACTCACTCTGGTTAATTACCCCTGTATTAGATCTAGTTTGTAAGTAATCCGACTTCCTTCACTATTCTCCATCGCCCTAGATAGTAAATTATCAATACAATAATTATTCACACTCAAATCACACGAATCACAGCCATTAGAATCCACACTTTCCAAACATACAACCGATTCACCAGTATTATCCACAAAACCATCCGATGAAAACCGATTAAAACACTCAATAAGTTTGGAACGCCAACTAGTCAACTTAACAGAAACATCAACATCGCTTTTCGACCAAAAATCCTTTAATCTCCTTAAACGATGAATCCAATGCAAAGAACGATAACGCAATTTGTTCACACGATAAGACGAAAACTTTTCAACACTGTCCAACACTTCATATGATTTTAAAAATTCAGAGACACAATTTTCAATACCAGACTCACCTTTTGTCCAGTAAGGGTGATCGTCAGGAAGTTCACAAATAGGAATAGATTTCAATGATTTTAGCAGAATGACATCCAGTCCACGATGACAATTAGGTACGCCACCTCTTATTTCAATCTCATCACATAATTCTTCCTTCGATAAATAAGATATAGCTATCCTCAAATATTCGTCCATTCAGAGTGATATGTAGTCCATGAAACAATAAATACAACATTATAAAACATTATACACAAATACATCATAACACACTTGGAGGTAAGTTTTTTTGTTTATCGTTTCCCAGTCTGGCACTCACAACAACCTCAAACCAATAAAATGTGGGATAATTCGTCAACCACGCTACTGCATATGCACTGACACGTTGCCCCCTTAAGACAAACTCTCTTGATGGATGGTGCTGAACCATTTGCAATCATTTACCCTGGCTACCAGTTTGAAGCCGCTAATGAATACCAGAACTAGGAAATGATATACTGATATGACTGGTAGACATATGATGTATTCAACAACATTTGAACATCGACACACATAACATAACATGACATATGAGATGTAGAAACATTAATTAGGGTACTTACTTTTAAACAAGCCCTCCATAAAACTCCCAAAATTATCCATCATTAAAAATATATTTTTAGTCTTCAAATATAGTGATCTCTTCAAGGGTAGTTAAACATCGAAGTTCCATAAAAGACATCATATTCTCCATTCGCAATAATCTCAATATCTCTGGTCCTTAGATTCCTTTCACACATCAACAACAGTCTTTTCATCCAACTTGATAGTACTATAAGTCCGACAGTAATACGAATTATCTCACAATCAATCACCGTCGTAACTTAAGATGAAATCAGACGTTTTGATTAATATGTATCAACCAATGTGATCCTTTCATCCCCAGAATTTTTCCTTTCCTTAATTCGGCCCGTCACACCAACAGAATACGTTAGCCTATTCTTCATTGTTCGTCAACTTGGTACTCCAAAAACATTTGCAGTGAACTTGACGATAATATCTTGTTTTCTCATAGGTCAAAATCATCACAGTCCAATGTTACATAATTAACACACTGCAAACATATACGAACGACTCTACAAATCTTCTTACAACATTTCGTTACTTTCCTTCATACCTCTTTCAAAACATCGTAACAGCTGATCGTCATCTCCCCACAACCAATAGTTACAGTCATAACCTTTAACCGTAAACTGCAAATGTATATAATCAACTTAAAGAATCTTCTTACAATATTCTTCGTTACCTTTCCTAGGTACCTTTTTTTTCATCCCCTTCACAGCTGATCGTCAACTTATTATCCTTCATCGCTGTTGTCAATCTTCAACAAAGTACCCCAGAGAACTCCCACGCAGTCCAGCAATACAATCATTCCAAGGGATCTAAGTTTTACGGAAACATCGAGTGAACTCTGTTTTCTGAGAGGCGATAACATGACATAAATTCTCCTAGACATCTACTCCATAGAGAACACAAGCTAGCATTTTCCTCATACATTACCACTCATCAGGGGCGGCTGGCTCTAACGGGCCAGTGGGCCAGGGCCCTCCTTACCATTGACCTACATTAGTAATTCATTTTTTAATCCTTAACGCTCGAAATACTGGCCAATTTGTGCGCTCCTCACTATGAAAATGCCCCAGCATGTTTGAACAACGCGCCACATATATTGTCACGGAGTTCGCTTTGCTGCGGGCTACTCTGGGCCAAGGCCTTGGTGGGCCCAAGACTCAATTCAACTACAAACAAGGACAGGTCTATTGCGCGTGCGCGCAAACGCTGTTCTAACGTCGGCTATGGGCCCAGAGTTTGCGAGCCCACGGTTACAAGGATGAATAACAATTGGAGCAGTTGTATGGGCTGTGGAGAGAACGTTGGATTGCTGAACTGCTACGTTCAACTCAAACTTACAACATCTATGGCCATACCCTGCCCCTTACCACCCCTTCTTCCGATGCGGTTTGAAATGATTCGCAAGACGGCCACTAGATGGCAAACAGGGCACCACACTGGTGTCATTACAGTAGTTCCAAGGTTACGTAAAACGAGAACTAATGGAAGAATATATCTCCCCATTCCCAAATCTCAATTACTTAATGTTTGGTTACAACAATGGCAGGATTATACACGCACGAAAGCCAGGTTATATTATAGAATTCCACCCACCATCCTAAGACACCCATGATTTTATAATGGATCTTACACTCGACATCATATTATTACGATTATCCGTTTACGTTTTCATCATGCATTAACTCCGGTATATATGCCCCGCTGTAAGCTTCGTCCTTCGGATCTCTGCGACTGTTCTATGGCAATCGGTACTATTAATCATTTAATTTAATTTTTTTTAATGCCTTATTTATGACACTCACCGTGTCCCCTTTCTATACACGTTACGTTCGTTAGGTTTCCCCCTCCCTCTCAATATTTCTGTTCTCCATCATTCTCCAATTCCTTCTGTTATTCATGCCTTCCTTAGATTTCTGCAAGAATGCTCCCTTAAGTTTTAAATTCCATGCCCTTAAGTGTGACGATATCATGTTTGTGTTAAAGTAGTAAGCCACTAAGGTACGTCGCTTGGTGTGAAGATTAGAACCTTTCTGTGTCCTTGTATGTATGTGTTACATTTTTCCAGTAATTTTTAGTTCAAATATTGGATACTCTTCACGTGTAATAGTCTTTTTCGGGCTGTAACTGGGTTCAGTGCACGAGTGCTATGCCCATTACCTAACCTAAAAAAAGGAAGAATACTTCAAATGGTGCAGTGACAAAATCATTCATACCTAGTGTCAAGGATAGGTTAAAAAGAAACTTCCCATTAACTAGCAATGTAAATACTTTCTTAACAGGACATGTTAAGATAAATTCGTATTCCTTTCGTTTCAAAATAAAAGACAGCCCATTGTGGGCGTGTGGCAATGAACAACGAACAGTTTATCATTTGTTATTTACATGCGTGAAACTGGAAAAAGAAAGACAGTTGTTTAAGGACAATATGGTAAATAAACATTGAAAATGGACGTTCGAAAAAATTAAGCTAATGAAGCATTATATATTATAATATAATTTTATATTTTAATTTAATAGATTTAGAAAAAATGTCAAGCAGTTGAACAGATTCTTAATATTGGTGTAGCTCATAAAACAATAAGTTAATAGATATAGACAGTTCCTAGAACAATATATCACCAAACAAATAGCCATATAACAATAATGAATAATACATAGGTAAATGTATGTTATTAAAATTGTAAACATTTTGTAAACATAACATTACTTTAATTGTAATGGAACATGCTGTTAAAAATAAATAAATAAATAAATAAGGTTACGTAAAGAGGTCTCTTCTGGAATTCTGTGACAAGTGTTACCAATTAAATAATTTTGTTTTTCACCTCGGCCTAGAGTTTTTAACAAATGTCTTAGTGAGAGGCTATTATACAGTTCGAATTAAATAGCGATTTAGAGGGTCATTTAAATTATATTAAATGTACAACATAACATTTTCCCTAATGAGACAAAATTTAATGGATATTGGCAAACAACCAGCGTGCTAGCGAGTAATTTTTACTGTGCATGATAATTTATTGTGTGTGCCCTCCCAATCACTAAGACCACCAGCCGCCGCTGCCACTCATCTGTATTCCACATATCTTTTCAACATAAAATTAACTTACTAGCGTTTCCAACGTCGTAATAGCTCCAGATTCATAATGCCATTATTTTCAGGTCACGTACAATCTCATAGGCCTACCACATATCAAAACTGTCAGTGGCCAAAGATACAATATTACTACTTCTAAGACATCAACATTTCACTTCCGACAGAAATGACAGTTCCCAAATAAACCATCTTTCTTACTATCAAGAACACATGCTTAGAAGATAGTCAAAGTCAAGGAAGGTCAGAAATAAACATTTTCAACATTTCACGAATAGAATGCACATTAACTGCACTCTGGCGGTTTCATTTCAAATCTTACACTCATAACTCCAATACTAGCACAAATGCTGCTACCTAACGGTAGACCATGAAATCAATGTACTTTAGCATTTCACAATATTTTCGCGGATCACTTTTCATACTTGAAGCGTAGAAGAGAGTCAAGAATTGGCTCATTAAATGTGATGTTATTTTTAAAGCATTATTTTTCTTTTTCTAAATTTACTTTGGCGATAAATTGAGCATTATAATTGGTTGTGAAGACACGATATAAGAAGAGACAGGGCCAAGACTAGAATACAATTATACAGTATAAGAATAGTCCTTAGCAAGAAAATGACCGAACATTATTCGGAATAAATACTTGTGACTATTTAAACAACGAAACAGAATATTTTGGCATTACATGCAACATTGTTTGATAGATGTGTTAAGTCTATTTTTCATCGAGTGCGATATAGACTTGAAAATATAGTGATTTCTAGTGTGAACAATTACGATTTTTGGATTAGGCTTTTGCGATCCACGTTTTTGAATTTCTTAATGAATATATACACTTTTTCGAGTTCGTTCAGTTTTTCTATTTTCTTTATTCTTTTGGAATACTCCAACTTGGTTAAGCGTTTGATTCTAATGGATTATTTGTCCCTTATTAAGACAGGCTCTTTTCCATGGTGTAGTTTCTTACGTGTTTCCTTAGAGGAGGATCTCCATTTCGAATTTTGTTTAGGCGAAAACTGAATTGTTCTTTTTATAGTGATCACTCCATAATTCTTTGAAAGAAATATTTGTGAAATATGAGAGTACAATGAGAAATATTATTGAAAGAAAAGAAATTTATGTATAAAATATTTTCGTCATGAAACGAAATGACAATTTTGGAAAATCACAAATACTACTATTTGAACATGTGAATACAACATATTTAACACAGTTCTGATAAAAAAATTCCATGACACTCTAACTTCTGTCCATTATGAAACATGGTATTTTACGATTGTTGTATAAAAGCTTTTTCGATCTTAAAAATGTTTGGTGATTATTTATAGCTATTGAGAGCTAACATACGTGTAAAGCAATTAATGTTTGCGTGAATTGAGTTATATTGAGGCAGATATTAGACATCGATGGAGGGTCTATATCAGATTTCCAGTATTAAATAAGCTGATAATCTATTACTGAGTGAATTAATGTGTATTTTTGAACGTGAATTACAGTCACGATTTCAGTTACTAGAAAGCTAGTAGACTTTTGAATCCAACATTTAAAACCAAGTTATGCGTTGTAACAACTAATCTACAATGGATTTCTAATAGTAACATATGTTTCAGTGGAAAGTTACGATTTGAAAGACGTGTACTATTAATTGTATAACATTGTAATAATAATAAGTGAAAGTTTAAGGGATGATAATTTAAACATTTTGTGAATGATTTAAAATGAATTGTTATAATTTACTGAAGCGATATTATGTTCGAATTACTTCATTGTTCGTCGGATATGACCAAATAAGACTATAACAGAACTGAATAGAACACTTGTCAATGGATTAATGAATAATGTAGGAGAGATTCGAACAACGAATTAAATGTATAAATGTATATAGGTTAATACGAATTTATTAGGGTTTCTGTATTTGTAAAATTAATTTGTACGATATTGTAAAATTCAAGGACGTTTATTTTGAACTTCGTTTAGAATGCTTTACTGTTTGAGCAGCATAATTTAGCCCAATTTCAGGCTAACGTCACATTTGACTATCATGTGCTTCAGTGGAAGCAAACATATATTTTGTTGAGTAGAGAGAATTTCCACGAAGAAGCAGTTTCTTAAACAATAAACTGTTGATCCAATTTTAAATTTTCTTCGGATGACTTGGTGATTTATATTAGAACCAGGATGTGCTACGAGGACCAGTGTGTTATTTTATTGAATGCTTAGCCTTATGCCTGTGATTAATTTAATTTTTAAGAGTCTTGTTAGTTCATTTTGAGCTGATTTTCGTTTTGATTTCGTCGACCACTGGCATCTTCTTATCACATTATCTTATGTTGAGTTATCCTTATCCCTGGTTGATCCTAGTTGGTAGAGTTTTGGGGGTTATTTCATCCGGATACTTCCAGATTCTACGATCCAGCTTTTCCATCGGATTCCAACAGGTAAGTCCACGTGGATACGAGTACAGTACTGTACCCGAATTCGTGGTATGAGCTATGTCAGATTCGCCCACAAAATTTAAGCATGAAGTTTTGTAAATTTATTGAGGCTGGAAAGAGGACACTAGAACTGTTTTGTCGACAGGGAAGCGCAGTGAGAAGGTGTCGGACAATCAGAAATTAGTTGGTTAAAAATAAAACCTACAGGAGGAAAGAGCAAGTTATATTGGAACTCCTAAGAGGTAGACAGCCCACTCAACGAATATAGGTTAGCAAATGTGTTGCTTGTTACTAAGCAAAGATCATGTGACGACGCGGACCAATGAACGAATTTCTTGAAGCAATTACCCGCCTATGCAATTTATTATGATATTTTGAGTAATTATACTAAATTTTAGGCTTGGAATAATTAGAAATATTTATTTAAGAAAATGTTATGGAAAGATTTCCGTGGATATTTGCCTCAAATCGTCAGAAATAAAATATATAAAGATTCCCGCCAGATTCACGCGAAACACTTGAGTTCTGCAATAATCGGAGGAAGGGAGGAAGGAAGCCTTGGCAGCCGTTATGATAAGATTATTCGGACGACCTTTGAAGGGTCTTGGACGCTCTGTGGCTCCGTAGCGCACAAAGAAAATGCCTGACTGCAAATTGTTTAAGGAGAGGGCTTCGATTTAGTGATATATAATTAGAGATTCACGTGCAAGTGTAGTGTTGAATGCACAAGTATTTTGGCAACGTTTTGAGAGTGTTTTATGAAATATTTCTTGTGGGAAATATTGTTACCGTAGACAACGAAATTCACCTGTGAGGTGCTGTCGCGTAAGGTGAACGTTGAAAGACAAGACCAAAGTGAGTGTGGAGCGAACAAAATTGCAAGTATATATTGGAGAGATATTATAGCAGATTGAAACGTTGTATGAAGTTGAAAGCTTATTTATATATTGCTCATTATGAATATGGAAGTTATTATGAAGATATGGTTGAGAGGGAGATTGTGTGATTCTTCAATGAAGTTGTCGATTATGTGCTAAATATGCATTGGGAAATGTAGCCTGCATTATGGTCTCGGGAGTATCTATGAGTGACGTGACTTAATAATGTCAAGAGATAGACATGATATTTTCGTGTCCACTTCAAGATCACAGTGCTACTTAACATCATGAACTGAACAATTTAAAATCTGAGTTTGGAGTCCGACAACGGGATCTGCAAGATGCCAAGAACAGAAGAACGGAACGAGAAGAAGCACAAGAGAGAAGCAGAAGCCGGGATTCGAACCAGGAAGGAGTCCGTGGATGCACGAGGCGTTTCGACGGGGCGAATCACCGCGATACCGCCGGGTGTACCATCGTGGACCTGTGACGTTGTATCTTTTAGGAGTTGGCTAGGCATAACATCATGGAGCTGTGAGGTGTCCAGGGATGTTGACATCGAACCAAGGAATGTGTCCGAAGCTCAAAATGCAGCACGTATGATTATACGAATTTCTCATCGTTTGAAGAACTCTACCCTGCTCAAAGTAAGACAAGATGTCCTTTTATGTAGTTCAGTTCTATAATTAATTGATTTAGAAGCATATCTATGAGTGACCATTTCAATATTTGCCTATTTTAGCAAGTTTATATATTCGGCTTTTGAATTTATTTTGTCATCTTTGATGGATGTTCTTAGAGTCAGTTTTATTGTCTGGAGATATGTGTTTTCGTCATGGTAATTGAGGAGTCAATTTTTGGGAGGTCTATTCGAGTCCTCAGTTCGATCTTTGGGAGACTTCACTTTCATTGCTTTTGAGAAATGATTTTTGGATGAAGGATTTTCGCATTTTAGAATTTTCACATTTTGCGATTTTCGCATTTCGATTGAAGATCGTAATTACTTTTTGAATTTTAGAGATTTTCATATTTTTGAAAATTTTGACTTTTTTTGGATTTTTGGATTTTGACATTATCCGATTTGATAATTCTCGGATATTTAAATACTTTTCATTGAACATGGAATTTAATAGTTTGAATACGATCGATGGCAGATCGTATGTTGAAAGTTAGTTGTTACGACAATGTCAGAGAATGATTTTCTCACAAACAATCTGAGATTGTTTTATTATCTGGAGACTAAAGAAACAAATACGATTACTTTAATATCGTGAAATGAGGGCTGTAATTAAGGAATTATTCCAGTAAATGATGAAAATATTTTATGAAACAAAGATAAATGTTTTTGAAACTGCAGTACTAAGGAATGTCACGTTTGTTGTAGAATGCTATTTTTATTTAAAGCTTATTATATAATACCAGAGAATCGTAAGAGGTGATGTTGAGGTGTACATTAATCAGCTGTCAGTAATATTAAGAAGCAACGCATTATGTTTTATTGAGGTGTGCAATGAATCATCCACGGTTGAACATTGAAGGTGAGCAAATCATTCCCTGCTACTTTGCCTGGCAATTATATTAATAGAGAAACATGGTAAGTGAAATATTCTCTCGTATTGGTAGGAGTGTTAATCTACGATTGGAGTAAGTATGGCAACGTTGGCCTATATAGAGTGGAAAGTTACCGCGAAGGTATTGTAATTTGAAGGCAGTATTCCATTTGTTGAAACGAGGCAGGCCTAATATTGTGTTGTGAATTGTTTAAGAAAGGCCTAAGAGGTATTTTTGTATAAGTTGAGACAGCGTGGTGTGTGGTAAGTAAATATGAGTCACTCTTGGTGTGAAGACAGTCCCCAGTGCGCCATTTTGCGTACTTGGAGCAATCAGCTCTGAGTAGGAATATTAGGAGTACAGTCTGGAACATAATGATATAATCGAATAGCGTTCCTGGTATTTATTTAATAGTCTTATTGTTATTATTATATTTATTGTAAAATGGAAAGACTGGAAGGAAGTTCATTGTATAGTAGTCTGAGCTTTAATGATTGGATTACTCATCCCAATAAGTAACGAATCACCCAGAATTGGAAATACAGTTAGTGGAAACGTAAACATGTTTAAGGGGGGTCATACAGTAGTCATGCCATGTTTAGTTAGCACTTGACAAAAATGTGATTATTTCCTACATTATTTCAAGTAGTGCATTGAAAATGAACAGGATGATATATAACATCTTAACCTATTGTTTGATATAGTAAAAATGAAAATTTAATGTAAAATAGCCACATTATCAATTAATAAATGTTGATAAAATTATTAACCACATGATATGACAAAAACATGATAACTCTTTAAATATGAACTTAATGGTTGTTTTCTTTCTTTTGAATTGAAACTGACAGAATATTATAGAGGATGGACTAAGATGAAATCTCTTAGTGCATTGAAATTAATTTGGCAGATTTTTAAAAAATATACATATAATTTTTACATTTTATGACCTGTTTATATCATTATATTAAGCCTAAATTTTGTCTCAGTTCGATTATTTTAGTTCATCCTATAGATTTCATATTTGAACAACTGTGCAAAGTTTCATTTAGATCAGACAAATGGTTCTTGTGATATTACGGTTCTTGTTTGAAAAAAAAAAGTTTTCGGGAAATCGCATGTGAAGTTGTCACACACAGTTCTACTCAAAGTTCACCTTAGAAGGCTCCATTGGCATATGTTATACCCTCCTTCTGGATGTTCTTGGATTGTTCTTCCACTCTGAGTCTTCGCCTAGTCCTCCTAGGCTCCAAAGTTGAGTTTTTTTACTTTTTTCAGCTGAATTTACACGTACCTGGTCAAACTTGCTCAAAGCTTCCACAGTATTCTTCCCAATTTTGATTCCCAATGCGTTCAGTACTTGTAGACTATTGATAGCTCCACCATTAAAACTGGCCACTGCACTGTGGTTGCTATTTGTACAATTTTATTACCATTGCATGATGTTTTGGGACAAATGGGCCAAATTTTACAGTTGAATGACTCCTTTGCATTTTTGTTTCTCCCTTTTAATTAATTAATTTCACATTTCCGTGACACAATTTGCAAGACAAATGTTCACTTATATTATCCACTAAAGAATAATAATCTATAAACCCTATATAACACGCTGTCAGTATCCTTAGAATCACTGACATGTGATCTACCCTTTGGCCCAAGTTTCCTGACTGATGCACTAGGCGTAGGCTACTCGTTACGTCAATAATAACATTGCCATTATAACCTCACTCTTCATTAGAAAAGCGAATTCCAGCATATCTCCTCTTTTTCCGTCTTGCAACGTTCTCTTTCGTAGGCATTATGATCACAATTCAAAACACAATGTAATAAAAGCACGTGGAAAGATTCAAAACTAACTGCTACTACCACCACCGCCAAGGAGTGCACAACAGTATATGACAGTAACCTTGGAAACAGAAGTTCAAAGCTTTCCACTCTCAAATACAACTCACTAACCCATGGATACAGGCATGGCCTACGTGTATACTAACCATGCAGCCAGTGCTATAAGAAATTAACGAAAAGAGAAACCACGCAACCGTCTGGCGTTGTACCTTTGCATCCATTGCTACGTAGCCACGCCCGTCACAATGTGCAAGCTGCCACTAAAATGTAAATATCTCTGAAACTATGAGAAATTTTTACATAAAACTTCGTATCTATGTTTAGAAAGCCTCAGCCTTTCGTCTGAGATTTATTTTAAAAAAATGACATTTTTTAGTATAATCTACTGTATGATCCCCCTTAAGTAAACATCCGACTGAAACATTTGTGGTAGAAAATGTAACTTGTATATAATGTAAATAATTCATGTTTTCAAGTGTTAATATTTAATTAATGATTTTTATTTAAGGAAGTATTAGGATTCAGGATCCGATGTTTAGATTAATACATTGTAGTTGTGTTAGCGAGAGGCCGACGCTATTTAGCTTCATTTTAGTTGACAGGTTATGTATTTAAAGACATATTTTTGATGATGATCCTGAAATTTGGGGCACAGCAGGAAGGTGCCATACGTTTTAGCTTTTAACATTTTAAATGTTACACTGCCGGTGTTACTGAAGTTTAATTCATGTTTTTGAGTGTTGTAAAGATTCGTGTTGTTAATATTTAGTGTGATTCAGAGGCGTTTGACTTTTCTGAATAAATCAGCAAGCATGTATTTACGATTGCTTGTATACTTTTTATAGAAAATTTGCGTTATGATTTATGGGAGTGGGATTTAAGGTTAGATGCTATGGTCAGTATTCAGAGGCCCGAACCTACTTCCTATTCCCGTACGCCCGGGGTATGAGAGTTCTTAAGCTCTCGTTGTTTTTTTTTGTTTGATTCTTATTAGGGATTGACCATAGCATTTCTCTAGGAGTTGCATTCTATATTCCTTCTATCAGTGTGCGATACGCCAGCTGATTTGGTAGGTATTTTTAGCCGGGTACCACTAGATGCTGCGATCCATTCTACTCTGGGATTTTGTCTTTCATATCACTTGGAAATAAGGGCACAGCACTGAACTCGAATTTTAAGATGCCCATGATGATGAGAATTATATTTTGGAAATATTGATGAATTTTAGTCAAGATAGAAGGAATTTTAAGGATTGTACATCATCATGTATTTTCAATGTTGGAACAATGGATTCAGATTGAAGCAAAGCAAGGATAATGGCTGCCCTAGCTATTATTTGTCTTTGCCTCGTATCGTATAAATTGCGGGAATTGGCTTAGCAACAGAAAGGAATGAACGTGATTGGTCAATCCAGTTTATGGAAATGCAAGGAAAGAAGGGATGTTGCCGCCAAGAATAAAGCTCCTAATATGAGATTTTGGCTGATATTTCTGTATAAAAAGGAGTAAATGCACATCTGAAACAATGGAAATGTGTCTAAATTAATAAGAAATATTATCCGTACCTTTGGAATGACGTTTGGAGTCCATATATGAAGATTGACGTTAATATTCAGTTCCGGTCATTTGCCGCAGATTGGCAAATGAGGCACCTTGCCGTGAGCTAACGTGGGAGATGACGCGGGCTGGATGAAGGTCTTTTGGGAGTATAATTTGAAGGGGAAATAGACCGGGCCGCTTTTCTGAAAGACGATATGCAAGAAGCAAATCGTATAACATTTGGGCATCAGGACTTTTTAAGATAATTTGACCCTGATGAGTTCGAAAATGCCTGATGCCCACTCGAGAAATGGACCGGAAGTCCACAATTCAAGATGGCGGCTTTTTTCCGAAGTTTGTTATTTTGAGCTCGCGAGTAAAATCTATTCAACATTTGCGCCGTTTTTCTTCGCAGCTATGTAGAGGAGGCATGCAGCTATCTGTTACATACTATGGTTATCCTGAAACTTGGAATTTTAACCCCGGAATCGAACCTGAAATCCGACCTATGTTTTTTTTAAGTTACTTTTGTGTCGCTTTGATTACGGAAAAAGTACACGGTAAACGAAACTTTGGGACGGTACATTTATTGTAGTTCTAGCATTCAGCATTACGATGCGTATAGGCGTAGCCCGCAGCGTCAATTAGTATCTGCAGGAGGGCGTTGGTACTGCAGCCGCGTGGTAGGCTAAGCCGCTCGGCGACGGGGCGCTCGCCAGCCGCCCTGCGGACGTTACGCACCCATGCAAAGTGAAATATTACTAAGTTGATTTATTTGTAGGTTGAACGGAGGTTTGTTTGCTGAAGCGAAGAACAAAGTTGTTGTAGATAGCAAAATTATACTTTTATTTTACACTTTTATATTACAGGCATAGTTTATAATTTACGTCTGTTGCAGCAAGGGTCTTGCAACGACACGTCTTTTTGCATAAGAGTTTCCTCTTCTTGCAAACAAATATGTCGGTGGCGCATCCGGTCTCACACCCGCGCGTAATCAGATCGTCGCATTTCTTTGAAACCACCTCTCGGGTCATTAGTACAGCAGTCAACTCCCCATCCGTAGACTGCCATCCTGATTCCAATGGATTGGGTAAGACATGGTCGGGCATGTGAGCGTTTTTACAAACGCAAGCCTGCCAGAGAAACATGACAAATTAATTTACGACGAGTCACAAATAATTATACTGGCGTATTTTGTACGTCGAATACTCACTTGATAATTACATCTAAAAATATGAAGCCTCAGAGAGTCACTGGTCGAGGGAAGTCCTTCTTGATCCCCAAGACCAAACATTAGATACCTACTTTCATCAGCAGTACAGATTTCTAGTGGCACCTAAATGCAAGAAAAATTCTGCTTGGAGACTGTCATTTTCGATGGGGTTCGAGGAAAACTTAAGTTATGTGTGCTTAACTTGTTCATTTGCACGAAATACTTTTCCAAATTTGAGATTGTGGACTCCAGGAGCGGAAGCTCTCTGAGTCCGGAGAGCAGCTCAGCATGCTTCAAGTAATGAGTCCATGCTGCTGTTTTACTGATAGTGGCTAGCTTAGGGGTGGTGTCACACCCTGTGAGCTCATGGAACGCCAAAATTTTTCCCTTTGAATAGGTGTCAGTGTGGATGCAATGGTGTGGACCGGAATGTATTTTCTCTTATTTTTCGTTCCAGCCATCACCCACACCTCTGAGCATTTCATGCTGTCAAAATGTTGCACGGTCAGCAGGATTATGTCAGTGTCTCTTGCCATTATCACTTTGACAGGGAAGTCCGTGCGGGTAGCGTGGAGCACGACGTGCGCGTCCCCTTCCTCATGGGACGCAGTAAGGTGCTGCAAGGGAGTGCCTGGGCATGTAGATTCGACTCGTCACTCATTTTTGAAGCCCCCTGTGGTGACTACTTCCAGATCACCAAAAGGATACTTCATTAGTTCATTGCTCAAGAAATTGGCTAGGTCTGCCTTATTCTCGGGCAAAACCAAGAAGCCCTTCCAGTCTGGTGGTAATAGCACAGAAGCTTTGTCAATTTTTCGTCGTATTGGCGTTTTACCTTTTTCTCTTTTCTTGCGGGTTGATGATTTCACTGAAAAAGGCCTGTAGTGGTCAAATACGATATCAACCCTTGTGTAGGGCTTTCCCAAGTATTGTATCCTCTTTGCGAAACGGCTAGCAAAATCTCCGAAAGTAGACTGCGACTTAGAAGGCTTTCCAAGTGCAACTACCAGTGCTTGCCCATCAATAATCAAAACAGACGTATCGTTTGCGACGGGCATGGTTCCGGGGCAGTCAATTCCAGAAGTAATGACAGAAGTTAGAGTACTTTTACCACTGGCGCTTCTGAGGTCACCATTCATCTCGCAGAGGCTTATAGGAATCGGAAGTAGTTCGCGTTTCATAATGGGGCGTAGTTCAACCTCTAGTCCACCCTCGTATGCAACAAGGAGGCGGAGCATTGCTTTTCTGTCCGCCTGAAGGGCACTCGCAGTGTCCTTTGTGACATTGACCTTCTGTGCGCACGGCTGCACTTTCAACGCCCTCCTGCAGTACGTAATTGACGCAGTGGGATAAACGACTACGCAACGTAATGCTTAATATTGGGAATACAAGTATTATACAGCCACAAATGTTCGTTTACCGGGTACTTTTTCCGTAATCAAAGCGAAACAAAAGTAACTTAAAAACAAGGCCATAGGTCAGATTTCAGGTATGATTCCAGGGTTAAAATTCCAAATTTCAGGATAAACATAGTATGTAACAGGTAGATGCATGCCTCCTCTATATAGCTGCGAAGAAAAACGGCGCAAATGTTGAATAGATTTTACTCGTGAGCTCAAAGTAGCAAACGTCAGGAAAAAGCCGCCATCTTGGACGCCATCTTGAATTGTGGACTTCCGGTCCATCTCTCGAATGGGCATCAGGCATTTTCGAACTCAGCAGGGTCAAATTATCTCTAAAAGTCATGATGCCCAAATGTTATACGATTTGCTTCTTGTTTTCTTAAAAACGCAGTTTTACCCAAATGCGTCTACAAGGCCTGTGACGAAAGCGGTCCAAATAGCCCATTAATATAGAGTGCGTGCGATGTTACAGTTGACGGTCGACAAGCCGATCACACGGGCCAGCAACATAGCCGTGCTTCAGCGATTGAAACAATAGATTGCATAAGTGTTCAAATATTAGATTCTGTGCTAAATAACAGAGTGAAAGTACATTATAACTACAGTAGACCATTATATATACGTTTTAAGTTGATATTGCAACAGAACTTCGAATCTTTATAGCCACATTTGAGACAATTGAGACTGTTCTAACACAACTGTCTATCTCAGAACGCTGGCAGTACATTTGCAAGTGCGCGAAAACTCTTGGTGAAACGAGCTGTAGCCAAGCAGGAACACAGAGTCCGGGACATGGCTGAAATATATAAGTGCGTGCTACTAACATAGACTGTGAACTTTGAAATTGATATTATTCATAATCAATATATTTCTACGATGTTGTATACTCGAAAGTTGAGAGGAATGCTTGTCTGCATTTATAGGAAGAATGAGATCGCGACGGAAGCCAATTATGCGCAAGGAACGTGATATGTGCTGATGAACTGGAATGTCAGAACAACCATCATTAAGCAAAATTATAACAATGAAGCAATGTAAATACAATTCTACACATTACAACTACAAAACGGAAGGAAGCAATCATTTCAAACTATCGTTCGCAAGAATAGAAGAGAACCAGGGTATCCCGGTTTGATGAGTGAAGGTTGGTTCAGCCCCGGAGAAGAAGAAGACGGAGTTCGACGCCAGAAGATGCAGTTCGATTCTGGAGGACGGTGTTCGAGGTTCGACAAGGCAGTTTTCCCGGAGGAAGAAGATCAGTTATCCAGAGTATGTAATACTGTTCCTTACAGTATTTTCAATCATACTATTTCTTCTAGAGTCGTCGAAGGTAGAAAGAAGACTTCTTAAGTAGTTGTTGGTTCAGTAGATTTGCAGTAATTAGAATATTTTGGGAGCATATACAATTTCGACATTTTTATAAATTTATTTTTCAGTGAATGTATAGTAGATCTTCAGTATTTTTCCATGAGTAGTTTTTATTCGTAAATTTCATCGTTTTTGAAGATTTCATCTACGCACTGAATTTTATTGCATTCTTGAATTTTGACTTTTGCATTAATTAATTTAAGACTGGTTTCTTAATTTACATTAATTTATTTCGACTATGATTTAATGATTGGGAATTTTAATTTAAGAAGAACATTAGTTTAGGAAGAGGATTCATCGATTATAAAACATTTTGCTTATGTTTTATATTTATATCGTTTATCTTTGTAGCATATCTACGTTTATTAACAATGTTATATTTGATATAAATTGAATGAGACTTGAAGCTACATTAAATGTGTAGCGATTCGGACTATTGAACGTTGTTCAAGATTGAGTTCTTTAATTAGACAATGTTAGTATTGATGATAATTATTAATAATAACTTTTCGATATTATAATATAACTGATATAGGAGATTTTCTTCTATTATGTCGTGACATATCAACAATATTGAGGATTCTTTGAAAAACCTTTCGCAGCATTCAGATAATTGTTGTTGACTTTTAATATTGCCATATAGCAATAATTAGTAACGATCAGATATGTGTTACGAAACTGTATTACTATTAAGTATTAACGACCATTGTTTTTAAATCAGATTAGCCAATCAAGTAATCCAAATTAAAGGTCAATATTTATGAAATATTTTAACAACGCGAGGATTAATACACTGTCAACATCGAAATGAAGTATTTATTGTAACAGAGAATTAGTGCGACAGTTCCAAGGTTAAGTTGTAATGAAGAGTAGGTAAAGATTAGTAATGCTATGGTAGAGTGATAGCAGTTATGAGAAGCTCTGATACGCATTTTAGACGTATTATTGAAGAAGTAGTCGTTTATTGAAAAAAGTGGTGATGCATATAGAGCATGGTGTTATGTGAAGGTTCAGTGTCGATGCAAGAAAGAGTAGTGAAGTATATCAATCTATTTTAAATGACTTACAGTTGAATTGACAGAGGGAAAATTGGCGGAAAACGTGTTGTGAAAAGATTATAAGATAATTGGCTAGTTAATTTTTATTAAACTAGTATCATGAATTATAGAACTTTACGTATGGGCTTAACTTTAGTGTTTGGCCATATTAGCATGGAAATGACATAAAACCCCATGAAGTGTAGAGATGGTAATTAAACAAATGCAATGGTGATAAATTGTAAAGTTGACGCTAATGAAGAATACTAATGAAAATTGTATTGGTGATTATGTCGGCAATAAAAGTACACAATACTTGCGATAATAAATCAGTGTAAACAATATTAATGAAAGTAAATAATAGTTATGAATAATTATGAGAATAATGAAGTTAATTAAGCTATTAAACATATAAACGGCTGATTAGATGTAAATAAATAAACATTAATAATATTACTTATATTAGTTGACAGCATGCATAAATAAATATTTATAATAATAAATATTGATTCGCATTGATAAATAATTCTTGAACTTGTTTAATATTAATTGATATTACTATTTAACATTATTTGAACGTTAATTAATAATTTAATAATTATTAAAAATAATTATAGGGATTACTTGTGACATTTATAATCATTTATAAAACATTTGAAGCGCATTTAAATAATGAAATGATGGTTTGGAGGATGCATGTTCGAAGAACATTGATATATTGTCACTGTTTACATCGAGGATGTTTAACAATGTGGACATAGGTGGTCTTGTGACAGATCAACCTTTGATAGTTTGTGTAAATATTGTAAGTTGTGTGGAGAATGATGAGAAGAAAGGAACATTAGTGCAATGTATATGTTAAAACACCATCGGAGTTGTTTTATTTGAAGTAATGAAAGAGAGGTTAATGGAGATGTCAGGAACAGCTGATTGTTTGACAATTAATTAATAGCCAACTTAAGCTGTAATATACAACGGGAACATACATTCAGAGGTTATGTATAGAGCAACAGAGGACTATGTTAAACGACATATTATTTTAAAATATTTAATTGAGAATTTTCTTTTGCTAACTCTGAAACAGATCAGTGTTTAAATTCTGAAACAGCTGATTTATGTTTACGTTTTGAGGAGCAGTGGGCTGCTATTGTCGGATGAACATCATTAGATATTTCGCTTTATTGCTAAACAAGCGTATTTAGAAACGTTTTACGTAACTTAATATAGGATTTGAAGTCTATTTTATTACATTTAAATTGTTTTGTTTATTCTTGAATAAATTATTTTCGTTCGTTTTTATAAACAGGCTGAAGTGATTTATTTGATTTATGGAGAGAGATTGTGTTGTGCAGCGGAATAAGGTTTTAGTATAGCCCCTTGCTATGCCCCTTTTGCCCCGAGAACCGTAAGATTCTCGTATTCTCCAAATAATTGTTGGTTTTGCCCAGTTTCGTTCTCCATAAAACAATCGTAGAGAGTATGTGCGCATATTGTGCCCGTTAGAGGAGGTTATATGGTCCACCACCGACCGAGCGTGACTTCCCAGATGATCTTTTCCTCGAACACATATGGCCGAAGAGGATAGGAGTACACTCCTTGTGGGGCTATTCCGGCACAAGACTCCTCGTCTCAATAGGGATCAGGTTCCCATCATAGCATAAGTCAAAGACACCCCAAGGAAAATGCACCTCCAAAAGATTAACAACTACTATATTAAAATCCAGGCTTAAGCTAAAATTCATTAAATGATTTATTCAAATACCAAACCCCTGGCCTACCATCGGAGAGCAATAATCGGCTAATTCGCTGAATGAATAAAAAACATAACAAAATAAACAACCCCTAACTCTAATTAATTAACCCTCTCGACTGGTCCTAAATAGATAAACAAGACAATAGCAAGGCTTGGGAAGTGGTACAAAATAACCCTAAGTTAACGTACAATAGCAAAAGCATGATGTTTCGAGGTGAAACATCAGGTAAACGAACAGTCAATTCATGACAGAAAAATCTAAAATAAGCCGTGACCACCCAGTATTTACATTTAAATTTAAATAATCGAAGCTAAACCTGATTTTAACTGACCTACGGCGAGAAGCGTCCGTGGTAAAACAAAACTGAACAAAAGTTTAAGTGTGATTAACAGTCATCATTTACAACACAAAGATATACAGCAACTGTACAACAAGATCTACAAAGTAGAAGAAAGATGGGTAACAGTTGGGTTAACAAATCCCAATGAATAAATATGACACCCACAATAGCATTGTTATTAATCCTGCCTACAACACAATGGTTACTCTTTGTTTCTGGGTAGGATCTGTCAATGCGAGACCTCCTTTTTCGGGAAGGACTAGAAGTGAAGCTTCTAGTCTAATAAGAAAATGAACTTTACTAAGTAGGAACAGATTGAACATTGATGAGTAAATAGGAATGGAAACAGTTTGCCAATAACAGTGGTATTTTATTCAAAAACCAACTTTAAAAAGATTAACAATAAATAAATATATAAACATGTAATGGAAATGTGACCTTTGACAGGCCAACAACAAGCGAACAAGATTTCATAAGTTTGAAAAGGATTAACAATAAATATATAAATATGTAAGGGAAATGTGACCTTTGACAGGCCAACAACAAGCGAACAAGATTTCATAAGTTTGAAAAGGATTAACAATAAATATATAAATATGTAAGGGAAATGTGACCTTTGACAGGCCAACAACAAGCGAACAAGATTTCATAAGTTTGAAAAGGATTAACAATAAATATATAAATATGTAAGGGAAATGTGACCTTTGACAGGCCAACAACAAGCGAACAAGATTTCATAAGTTTGAAATGCCAAGAACCCTGAGAATAAGTAACCACTATGTGGCCAGTTAGTCTGAAGTAGAACTATGCAGGGTAAAATAGTGAGTAACTATAGTGCTCAAATGAAGGCCTACAATTTAGCCTAGGACTGCACACAGAGAGTAGGCTAGTTTATTTACAGAAAAATCAACATTTACATGCCAGTAGGGATAGCATCCCACTAGTTGCCTGATAGTTACAAGGCGAGGTTGTTTACAATTGAAATGGGAGCATTCCCAAGAACACTTTGATAGATTAAATGAAGAACTTCGTCAGATAGGTGAACTGGTGTTAAGCCCAATAGTTTGTACAAAAATAGAGAAAAGAATGATTTGTTTTGAAGGAAAGTTAACATGCGAAAGAGAGAGAACAGCTGTTTTCTCATAGCCTACAATTTAAAGGCATAATACATGCTTAAACCACTTAATAGAAAGAAATAAGTTGAGTTTGGCATAGTTTGACAAGTTGTTTAAGTCAGGTAACATAACCCTAAAAAGAAAGATATATTTTTAAGGTTTAGAAATTTTTGAGGTTATAATAAACACTTAGCTTGTTGGCGTTGGTGTAGAGGAATTTCCACATAATATAAATAGAGGAAGAGCGTGTTGATCACTTTTTTCCGTCTTGGAAATGTTGAAGACTTCGTGCCCAGCACAAAACTGACGTAGGCCAATCATCGATGTAAACTTAGATAGACTTTGTAGAACTCTGTTTTGATCACTTTTTTCCTTCTTGGAAATGTTGAAGACTTCGTGCCCAGCACAGAAGAAAATTTGTTTATCGTTTTTTGCTCACGACAAACTGACGTAGGCCAAGTATCGATGTGAACTTATATAGATTTCGTAGATTTTAGAATGCACTGCTGGTTTGACTAGAAGCATTTTGCGATGTATTAGCACACAGCGTTCAGACACATTCAAGCGTTGTGCAAACAGCGTGAAGACAGCTGACGACGAGTGACTGGCATTGTGATTTGCTGGAGACAGACGAGACAGACTGTTGATGTAGGCCAGGGCAGGCTATATACCGGAGATCACGCGGAATGCGTGATGCGGACAGGTGGCGTCGGCCAATCCGAGAGCATGGAAAATTCTCGAAAACTGCTGAGGCCAATCAGAACAAGGGGCCAACTGAAAATGAACCTCGTGACCAACATTAGTTCCGGAAATCATTACAGTGTCATGGAACACGTGCTAGCAAGAACAGATTGAAGAAAAATGGAATGACATGACAGGTGAGAGGTTATGTTATAATAAAAATAAGTGAACTTTGTAAATTTCACTGAAAAGTGAACATACTGCCAGAGGGGCAACAGAGAAAAAAAACAAAGATAACATGAGAGAGAAGAGCTAGAGTGGCAGAGGGCAAATGACTGAAATAGGACGAACACAGTGTCCTGATGAAGTTTTAAGTTTGACCACTCGAACTCTAGCATCTCTGCCATAATAGCATTTTATAACACGACCAGTTTTCCATACAAGAGGAGGACTTGGGTCTTTGAGAAGAAGCAAATCACCCTCCTGAAGATTAGGCTGAGAGAGCTGCCACTTGTTCCTCCTTTGGAGCGAGTGAAAATACTCAAGTCTCCATCTCTTCCAAAATTGAGCCTTAAGGGATTCTATCTTTCTCCACAAGATAGGCAAAGACAGATCAAGTTTACGATCAAGCAACGGAGGAGACGCAGCTAAGGAACTGCCCACCAGAAAATGACCTGGAGTCAAAGGAAGGAAATCACAAGGATCGTTGGAAAGAGGAGAAAGAGGTCGTGAGTTGACAATTCCCTCAATGAGTATAATTAAAGAATTGAATTCTTCGTAAGTTACAATACTAGAGCCTAGAGTTTTCTTTAAATGATTTTTTATGAGTTTCACACAAGATTCCCATCGTCCGCCATGATGGGGAGCGTAAGGAGGGATGAAATGCCATTTGAATTGGTTTAAGTGCGAGTAATTGGAGATTTGTTCTTTCGCACGAGAGGAACAAAGGGCTTTATACCATTGCTGCGAAGCTCCAACGAAGGTTTTGGCATTATCAGAGAAGACTTCTGAAGGAATGCCTCTTCGTGAAATGAATCTAGAGAAAGCGGAAAGAAAGTATGAGGTGGAGGCACTAGTTACGAGCTCAAGATGAATAGAGCCAGTGACCATACAGACAAATAGAGAAACGTACAGTTTTCCAAGGATTTTCCTTTTAGCACGGGGGTGATTTTGTTGATACACAAACGGACCGGCGTAATCAATGCCGGTGAAGGAAAAAGGCCTGCAGGGAGCTGAACGAAATGGGGGAAGGTCAGCCATGAGTTGCTGATTAGGTTTAGGCTTAGCTTTGAAACAAGTAATACATTTATGTATAACAGAAGTGACTTCGTGTAAACCATTAATAGGCCAGTATTTTTCCCGTATCAAGCATAGAAGGGTTCTAGAACCAACATGCAAGTTTTGATAATGAAACTGACGAATGATTATCCGAGTAACATGATGTTTAGACGGAAGGATAATAGGGTGCTTTTTTTCATCGGAGATGTCAGAAAGAGAAAGTCTGCCGCCCACTCTTAACAAACCATCGTCATCTAGAAAAGGGCATAAGGCTAAAAGCCTGCTGTGTTTCTTGAGAGTTTTACCTTTAGCCAATATGTTTATTTCGACTGAGAATGCCTCTCTCTGGGTGAGCCAAAGAACTTTGATGGTGGCAATTTGCAGTTCAACAGCCGAAAGAAAAGGCTGAGGGAATAGAGGTTGATCTAGTACTAAAAATTTCCATCTGAGCACATAAGCAGTGACGCGCACTAGTTTTTGAAAAGAAGAGTAACGTTCCAACAAGGAAGGAGTGTTGGCAGTTACAAAGGCAGAAGCTTTTTTGCTGATTTCAGGAATATCCTCTAACGGGAAATTAGAGTTGGAAGGTCGGTTTTGAATTCTTTCAGAAAGCCATGAAGGGCCGTGCCAGTACAAACAGGATTGAGATAGTGACTTAGGTGAACAACCACGAGAAATGAGGTCGGTGGGGTTGTCTTTGCTAGAAACATGGTTCCATTGTTCTGGTTTAGAAACAGTTTGAATTTTCTCAACTCTGTTAGCTACAAAAGTTTGCCAATTAGAAGGAGGTTTAGAAATCCATGCCAAAGCAATAGAGGAATCTGTCCAAAAATATGTGTGAGAGAACTTACAGTTGAGTGTTTGTTTGAGTTTGTTAGCTAATTCGGCAGCAAGTAGTGTGGCACAGAGTTCAAGACGAGGTAATGAAACGGGTTTCAAAGGCGCAACCTTAGATTTAGCACATATCAAATTGGAGAAAAAGGGGGAGCGGCTTACAATGTAAGCACAACATCCGTATGCTTTGGTCGAACTGTCAGCGAAAAGGTGCAAATCCAGGACAAGAGAGCAAGATAACGGAACTAGCACTCTAGGAATGTCTATTAATGAGAGATCACAAAGACTGTGCCGAAAGGTAAGCCACTTCTGTAAAAGCGAAGGAGGAATGGGATCATCCCAATCTGAGTTCAATGACCATAGCTCTTGCATAAAGATTTTAGCTAGAACAATTACGGGTGCAATGAACTGAAGCGGGTCATATATCTTAGCTATTTCTGATAGCACTTGTCTTTTGGTTTGTGGAGGTGAGGAAGACAAATTTACTTCGTAAAAGAATGAGTCAGCTTTAGGATACCAGTGTATTCCCAAAACTTTAGTAGCATCCTCCAATTTACAAAGCTCTACTGGAGTATCAACAGGACAATGTGGCAAGAGATTGGATAGAAGTTCCTCAGAATTTGAGTTCCAACGATGAAGTAAGAATCCTCCTCTGCTAAGTAAAGTTTTTAAACTTTGAGAGAGTTCGATAGCCTCAGATACATTCTTGAAAGAAAAAAGAAAGTCATCAACGTAGAAGGAATTTTTTAACAAAATAGGAGTTTCAGAAGGAAACAAATGACCATCTTGGTCGGCAAGATGTTTCAAAGTACGAATGGCAAGAAAAGCCGATGGTTTAAGCCCATACGTTACGGTTTTTAATTTAAAGATCTTGATGGTTTTGGTAGGAGCATCACGCCAGAGAATTCGTTGAAGATTTTGTTGTTCGGAACTAATCAGAATTTGTCTATACATTTGTTGTATGTCGGCTATGATTCCAATTGGAAATAGACGAAAATTTAAAAGAATAGAAGGGAGATCAGACTGAATGGCAGGTCCAGATAGGAGAGTGTCATTTAAGGAAATGCCATTGGCATCAGGGGCAGAACCATTAAAAACAACTCTTATCTTTTCTTTGGTGGAGGGATTCTTCCAAACGGGATGGTGATTTAAATACACTGAATCTAAAGAAGGGTTGAAATCTTGAACAGTCTCCATATGGCTTGAAGCTTCATAATCCTCCATGAATTCAAGGTATTGTTTGCGAGTGGAAGGATCTTGCTTGAGTTGATTCTCAACTGCAAATAAAGCTTTAAGAGCTTTCGGATAGGAATCACATAAAGAAGGAGGAGAAGAAATGCGGGGCATTGTGACAATAAATCTGCCATCTGGGTTACGAACAGTGGTTTCTAAAAAATGTTGTTCACAAAATTCATCTTCTGATGAAAGAGAAGGAGTAGATTCAATGGACTCGATTTGCCAAAATTTTTCCAGACGCTGATGAAGATCTGCATTAGTGAAATGGCATTGAGAGGAACCTTGAACAGTTTGAAGAGGAATATAACCTGTGATAAGCCAGCCAAATTTAGTATGGTGGGCGTAGATACCAGATGAAATATTAACCCTTGACGGAAGAAGATTTTGCCAAAATGTGTTAGCTCCAAAAAGAATGTCAACGTGAGAGCTTTTATAGAATTGAGGGTCAGCCAGTTTTAGATCAGAGGGAAATTTCCATTCGTCAATGGAAAAAGAGCGACTGGGAGTAGGACTGCCAATACTCGGAATGGACAGACAGTTTAGATGAAAGTTAGTGCCATATTGGACTGAATCTTTCACCTGCAGCTTGACATAATTTAAGGAAGTAGACTTGCTGTTGTTGATACCAGATATTTCAATATTGGTGGAGAGAGGTTTGAGACCTAACCTTTCAACTAATGATGAAGTTATGAAGTCATGAGTTGCCGCATTGTCGAGCAAGGCTCGTACTAAGTGCCAATTGCCGGAAGAATCTTTAACTTGGACCTGGATCGTAGATAACAAAACTTGAGCACTACGCCATGAGGGGGTTGTTTGATTGTAGGATTGGGCAACGGTATTTACAGTAGAAACAGAAGAGCTAGGTGGAGAAGCATCACTAGTGAGGCTCAGCGCAGGTTGGGCATTAGGATTTGAAACTGTTCCAGAAATAGACCGTGGCTTTTCGAAGCGGTGTAAGGTAGAATGATGTCTCAGCTTGCAATGCATGCAAACTCCTTTTGAAGGGCAGTCCGCTAAGATATGCTTTGAAGAGAGGCAGTTGAAACAAGATTTGTTTTGCGACACAGCTTTTCTACGATCGTCAACTGAACGGCCTTTGAAGGTATTGCAGAAATATAAAGGGTGAGGACTATTGCAAAGAATACACGAGGTTTTATTACCTTGTATAGAGAAGACATGAGAATGTGAAGACTTTTCCGAGAAATGCTTGGTGGGTTTACTTTTGCTGACATCGGTGGAACCTTCAGCTTTATTGATTAAAGCAGAAAGAATTTGACAACGTTTCTTTATGAAAGAGATCAACACTTTAAATGTGGGTTCAGGTTTGTCCACTAAATCGGATTCCCATGCTTTACGAGTATTAATGTCAAATTTGGAGGTAGTGAGATGTATAAGAAAAAGATCCCAATGTTCAACAGGTTGTTTAAGATGTTCTAGGGCTCTTACATGAAGTTCAACGGTGTCTCCCAGACTTCTAAGGGATGATAAATTATCAGGGCGTGAGGCTGGTAAATTAAACAAGGCGTTCATATGGCGTTGAATCCTAAGTTTGGCATTGCCATATCACTGTTGGATGAGGTCAATAGCTACCGAGTAATTTTCGGTTGTGAGAGGTAAAGCTTCAATTAACTTTAAGGGAGGACCCTGAAGAACAGACTTTAAATAATAAAATTTTTGAATCTCAGGGAATGATCTATTATCATGTATTAGAGAAGAAAAAAGTTCAAAAAAGGAATCCCACTGTTTTTCCTCCCCTGAAAAGGTAGGAAGTTGGATTTTAGGAAGAAACGGTTTGCTAACTTCGGTGTTTTGATGGGTTGCTAATTGCTTAATTAAATCCTTAGCTTCGCCATACATATTGTAATACAGTTCTTCAACAGAACTACGATCCTGTTCTTGATCAGGTTCGATTGTTTCAATTTCGGTTTGCAACACATCATACTCTTGAAAATGTTGCTAATTAACGTTAAAACGTTGAACTAGAACGTCATAATTGTGATCATCAAAAGATTTGGAACCTAAAAACTGCTGAAAACGAGTAAGTTTGTTTTTACAGGCGGTTCTTTTGGCTACAAGCTCTTTAGGAAGAGACATGGCGGACCTTTGAGTACTTTCACTCACCGATCTGCTAGACTGCCGAGCGTCTGAAATGGTAGTAGTAGTATTGGTACTGGTAGAGGTGGTAACAAGGGACATCTCCGCTCACCCCAACACAGCTTTCATAGCGATAGCTGAAAAATACAATTAGCATTAGTGACAGAAGTGAAAAGCTGCAATAGCTTATCGAATGGCTTGGCAACCTGTTTCATACAATAAAAGATTATGAAGGTTATTTAAAGGTCCCGGGTTTCGGCACCAACATGGGTAGGATCTGTCAATGCGAGACCTCCTTTTTCGGGAAGGACTAGAAGTGAAGCTTCTAGTCTAATAAGAAAATGAACTTTACTAAGTAGGAACAGATTGAACATTGATGAGTAAATAGGAATGGAAACAGTTTGCCAATAACAGTGGTATTTTATTCAAAAACCAACTTTAAAAAGATTAACAATAAATAAATATATAAACATGTAATGGAAATGTGACCTTTGACAGGCCAACAACAAGCGAACAAGATTTCATAAGTTTGAAAAGGATTAACAATAAATATATAAATATGTAAGGGAAATGTGACCTTTGACAGGCCAACAACAAGCGAACAAGATTTCATAAGTTTGAAAAGGATTAACAATAAATATATAAATATGTAAGGGAAATGTGACCTTTGACAGGCCAACAACAAGCGAACAAGATTTCATAAGTTTGAAAAGGATTAACAATAAATATATAAATATGTAAGGGAAATGTGACCTTTGACAGGCCAACAACAAGCGAACAAGATTTCATAAGTTTGAAATGCCAAGAACCCTGAGAATAAGTAACCACTATGTGGCCAGTTAGTCTGAAGTAGAACTATGCAGGGTAAAATAGTGAGTAACTATAGTGCTCAAATGAAGGCCTACAATTTAGCCTAGGACTGCACACAGAGAGTAGGCTAGTTTATTTACAGAAAAATCAACATTTACATGCCAGTAGGGATAGCATCCCACTAGTTGCCTGATAGTTACAAGGCGAGGTTGTTTACAATTGAAATGGGAGCATTCCCAAGAACACTTTGATAGATTAAATGAAGAACTTCGTCAGATAGGTGAACTGGTGTTAAGCCCAATAGTTTGTACAAAAATAGAGAAAAGAATGATTTGTTTTGAAGGAAAGTTAACATGCGAAAGAGAGAGAACAGCTGTTTTCTCATAGCCTACAATTTAAAGGCATAATACATGCTTAAACCACTTAATAGAAAGAAATAAGTTGAGTTTGGCATAGTTTGACAAGTTGTTTAAGTCAGGTAACATAACCCTAAAAAGAAAGATATATTTTTAAGGTTTAGAAATTTTTGAGGTTATAATAAACACTTAGCTTGTTGGCGTTGGTGTAGAGGAATTTCCACATAATATAAATAGAGGAAGAGCGTGTTGATCACTTTTTTCCGTCTTGGAAATGTTGAAGACTTCGTGCCCAGCACAAAACTGACGTAGGCCAATCATCGATGTAAACTTAGATAGACTTTGTAGAACTCTGTTTTGATCACTTTTTTCCTTCTTGGAAATGTTGAAGACTTCGTGCCCAGCACAGAAGAAAATTTGTTTATCGTTTTTTGCTCACGACAAACTGACGTAGGCCAAGTATCGATGTGAACTTATATAGATTTCGTAGATTTTAGAATGCACTGCTGGTTTGACTAGAAGCATTTTGCGATGTATTAGCACACAGCGTTCAGACACATTCAAGCGTTGTGCAAACAGCGTGAAGACAGCTGACGACGAGTGACTGGCATTGTGATTTGCTGGAGACAGACGAGACAGACTGTTGATGTAGGCCAGGGCAGGCTATATACCGGAGATCACGCGGAATGCGTGATGCGGACAGGTGGCGTCGGCCAATCCGAGAGCATGGAAAATTCTCGAAAACTGCTGAGGCCAATCAGAACAAGGGGCCAACTGAAAATGAACCTCGTGACCAACATTAGTTCCGGAAATCATTACAGTGTCATGGAACACGTGCTAGCAAGAACAGATTGAAGAAAAATGGAATGACATGACAGGTGAGAGGTTATGTTATAATAAAAATAAGTGAACTTTGTAAATTTCACTGAAAAGTGAACAGTTTCCATTGGTCATCTGAATGTGTACATAAGAAACTGAAAGTACTGTTCGATAACAGTTGAACTCACTAAGATTCACGGCCCACGAGTTGAAAACTCTAGGTAACCAGTGTACTTTGTCCGTCGATAATGTCAGCTGCTAAAATATTCCTCCAAGGAATCCACCTGGCAAGCGCAGTGCAATGGTTAGCAAGATTGCAATTGTCGATCAAAGTTTAACAGTCGATTAACAATTAACGAGTATTTTAACAGTCGTTTTAAATAAAGTAGATTTCATGATTTAATCTGTGATTATTAGTTTGTAATCGTAGGTTTAAGAGTGCATTAATTATGACGATTGACTAAATTGCAAGCCTTCCTAAAGAAGTGGACTACCACATGTGTACAACAAAGTACACTCAAACTTCACTACTCTGAGCTATCAAATGCTCAAAAAACCATACTATCAGTAACCTGCCTGGCTCAATGGCACTATCAATAACGTACTCGGCTAGACTTGTGATATGACAGAGGTCTACCGACCTTCACAAAACATGGGTACCACCCCTAACATCCTGTAACAACACGGCAACAAAACATTTACATCATGTGAGAAAAATATAGCCTTAAGGAAAAATTGTCAATAGCGTCTAAATGCAACTGAGATTAATTCAACAAAATATAATTAGACAATACCTCGCTTACAACATTTGCTAGTATCATAAATATAACTGGTGACTAGGCTGTCACATTGTATCCTCGTATTTCAAAGAATTGCTGATACTATGACCAAATTACAATACAAGCCTATAAAGCTGGCTCGTCTAGAAAAATCCCTTCTACAGAACTGTTAGCAATTAATTTGTCAAGTGTCAATGGTCTCATTTGAGATCTGGTTTGGCATCACACTGTACCGCTAGTATACTGCCTTCACTCACTAGCCTCACTGAATGAGTTTCTTTGGCAAGCAGTAAAATCTAAAATGTTCGTTTCTTGACGTATTTGGATTCACAAAATATTGTCCTATACGTGACCCTACATTTGCAGTTCAAAATAAATACACTTTGTAATGCTAGTAACGTTGCAATAGAATATAAAAAGATATCAACCTAGATGGGCTTGCCTTAGCAAAGCAAAGAAGATTAAACGAGAGTTATTCCTCCTTTAATAATGTCTTTGACAAAAATGTCACTCACTGCGGGTTGTGAAAATTATAATTTCGTTCACTCAAAGCACGTTAAAGAAGTCAATAAACATTCTCACCATCTAAACCTATGGTGTTAATTTGAAATGATACTTGTTGAGTGTGAATCGGGATTATGAGTAGTATTTCAAAGATATTCCACTCCTTCACACTGATATTAGAATCAGCTCGAATCACGTGGTCTTCTTGCCACTACAAAAATGTATTTACAATAACTATAAAGTGAATGGGTAAGCTCTCCCATCAAATGATACGCCCGTCAGTGGTGGTCTAACATTATACACAAATTGGGAGCCTCAAAAGTGAAAAATATCAGCAACAGCTGATTCCAAGATAAATTACCGCTCCTTCAAAAAATGACACAATCTGTTTTCCATGATGTGGACATCATTATTACAATGATGCACCGTGTGTAAACACACTGTTCTGGTGACTAACTTTGGAAACGAAACATGTCGTCGTTCGTGAAAAGTGAAAATGCCATAGACGCTACTAAAAAGAAGAACAACTAAAGTACCCTACCTAGATGACTGAAAATCAGAGTTACAGTCGCTAAACTAATCCACCAAGACCCATCATCTTACAAATGGACATTAGATCATGACTCACGGCGTCTGTTGATCACCTCATCCACAAAGGAATAAATCTGAGGGGTAATTTCCTTCCATAAGTGTTTGGGCGAAAACTTCCATCGCTCGTCCTCAGACATCTTTATCCACTCTTCGGCTTCCATTTTATTGTGCTGCTCGGATGTTCGGTATCTCTCCCATCAAGTAGCTTACGCCATCATCGACTGCATAGTGAACGGTGATGAAGTTCTCAGCACGTGGCGATACTCTGACATATTGTATTCTATGTAGTTTCGACGATGAAACACTGCTTCTATAGTAGTTTAAATAAGCAACACTGCTGTTATACTTATAATTGCAGACTGTTAATGCACATTCAGCATTGACAGTTTCGTTTCTTTTATTCTTGATCAATGGTTGATGAGAGGTCGGATGCAGAGATATATTAGTCATGGAGCCCTGCATTGTGAAGGGAGAAACTAGTCTAGTACAGTAAGTGTTTCCTTGGAGTCAGTTACCATGGGGATCAACAAGATGTATGGGTACGACAGTATTACTTCCATGATATGTATGTAGCAGTGGCAACTAAGTGGTGCAATAAACCAATGACCGGTGTGCTTTATTTGATTTCGATTATATTACATTTCATTATTTTCTTAATAACATTTAAGTGGTCCTCCACAAATTACTTTTAATAAACGTAATGTTTATATGCGACCACCAGAGGTAAGGTTCGGCCGTGAGCACGCACTCTATTCGCGATCAAACATTTTTGGTCTTCTAGCGGGCCGGATATTGCAATTTACATTTGTTACAGTGACAGTATATTCAGTGCATATAATAACCACAGTGTTATGCCAATATTACTACGATCTTACGACGCCAAATCGTGCCTACCAACCGAGCTGGTCATAACTGCCGCGCTATGGAACTTATAACCTGTGGACATTTTGCAATGGCAACCCTGAGTCATTGAAGCAGATGGATTTTTGATGACAACAAATTCTTCCCACACCTTACAAGGTCAGATCCAATTTATTCTTATTTTAATTTCTATCCTTTCACTATGGCAGAGGAGAGTATTAAAATATTAATACGCAAACGAGGTATAATAAAGGGCAGCGTGACACGTATTAAAAGCTTTATAGATGGGCTTAACAGTGAGCAAGGAATTACTGCTATCACATCACGTAGAGAAAGTTTAGAGGAATTGAAACAAAAGTATGAGGAGGTTCAATGTCAATTAGAAATCAGTGAAGAGGGTGAAACGTACGCAGCTAATAGGGAATTGTTTGAAGTCACATGTCATCAAATAAAGGTCGACATAGACAGAATAATCACCCAGCATGAAATATCAAATCTTTCAAGGCACTCCAGTCAAGGGGATATCTCAGTTAGAAGTAACTACATTGGGGCCCACATCAAATTACCTACCATTACACTGAAACCATTTGGAGGCGAATATGAAAACTGGGGAGGATTTCATGATTCCTTTGTATCTATGATCCATAACAATCAAGATTTGCATGACATTCAGAAATTCCACTACTTAATTAGCAGTTTAAGAAACGAACCTCTTTCAATTGCACAGAGTCTTCCACTATCTGCTGAAAACTACAGCATAGTTTGGCAGAGGTTAATTGACAGATTCCAAAACAAGAAATTAATTTCTGCAATTCATATAAAGCGTTTATTAGAGCAAGACTCAATCCAGAAGGATAATGCCAATTCTCTCAGAGAGGCTATAAACACAATTCAGGCCAATGTGAAGGCATTACAGGCCCTTGAATTAAATGTTTCAATTGAAGATTTTTTATTGTCACAATTGTTAACCCCTCAAGCCGGTTGGCCGTACACTCTACGTCCGCTGGATTCTACTCGTCCAGCCGGTTCGACGTACCACAAACGCTGGTGCAGGCGGATGTTAGAATGCCTATTACACATGAACCACTGCTGCTTCGCGAGATCCGTTTGCTCGTTATGAACCGAGTCGTTGTGTACTTTCATGCCATCTCTGTTTCATAATTAGAACTAATACTAATTTGATCGATATCCGTTGCTTTTGACGACTCATATCGATCAGCGAAAGAACTTGAAACGCGCTCTATTGAGTTTCAAATTAGTTGCTTTAGAAGGTATCATGGTCTCTTCTGCCATCTCGAGAATGTTTTGTGAACTATGTCTAACTTGACAATATTTGCCACTTTTGAAGGGGAAGCACCAAAAGCAAATACTACGTAGATAATTTTTTGCTTCGTAGGCTTGAGGCTACTCAGTCGCGGATAAATAATTGCCGGTCTGTCTCATTATCTTACGGGTGCAGAGATTATTCGTTTGATAGATGACAGTAGTGGAAGTGATGTATAGGGAAGCGATATTTTCGGTAGTGATACGGACTATGCACACACAGCATGATGTTATTGGGGAAGTGGCAGACAGCGCTGGTGAAGAGAAATAGCTTCAGCTGTAATAACAACGACCGCTGTTCAGTGTTTGTGGCGAGAGGTTCACGGGTATGCCGGGAACAGGAAAGCATTTCACGTCTGTTTTAGATTCTATTTTGCTGTTTTTCGACGACAAATTGATTGAACTAATTGTTTGAGAAACAAATATGTACGCGACAGAATGTATAGTTGGCGCGCCCTTGAAACCAAGGTCGCACACCAGGTAGTGGGAGTTAGTGACAGGGGGCAACATTTATGTGTTCTTGGGGCTTGTAATGTTGATGGGGAAAATGCAGAAACCTACGCTAAAAAGGTATTTCACCAGGGATGAATTTTTAGAAACCCCTAGCCTGTATTCCCTCAAACAATGCCAAGCGACAGGTTTGAACTAATATTGCGATATTTACATTTTGTTGACAATTCTACACGGGATTCATATACGGGGCCTAAAAACTCTTCAAAATTCAGCTTTTCCTGGAAATTATACCCGAAAATTATGTAGATTGAGCATTATCATATCTTGTTTTCATTGTAAATATACCTGAAACAAATACCAAAAGTGGAACTTATCAAATTGTTATATTTTTGTAAATATTGCGTGTGATCATGGACAACCCTGAAAAGCAGTCGTTACATATATTACTGAGAAACATTGGACATGTTATCGGTAAGTATTCCTAAAATTTTCATTACGTTATATTTCGTAGTTTTTACATGATTAATTTTTTACCTTGTTGGTGTCTACACCTCTGCTGAGCTTCAATTTAAATACCGCCGGAGAAGGGAATACCTCCAGATTAAATAGCCGGCCTGAAGGGTTAATCAACAAATTAGATCAAGCAACTAGGAAGGAATGGGAAATACATACTTCAGGTTCTGAGTTGGAATCCCTGGAGGCTCTATGGACATTTTTAGAGAAGAGATGTTTAGCACTTGAGGCAATCAAGCCAGGTACACAAGTTCAAGTTTATCAACAGAGTAAACAGCCAAGTAGAATTACATCCAAACATAATGTTAGCAATGTGCATGCAAGTGTTGATTACCAATGTGTATTTTGTAAGGGCTCACAGTACATATATAAATGTGATTCATTCAAAAAACTTAATGTCCATGACCGACACAATGTTGTAAGAGAGAATAAACTATGTTTTAATTGATTGGGCAACAGACATAATGTCGATCAGAGCCAATCCAGCTCGTGCAAGATCTGTGGTAAATATCACAATACACTTCTGCACGATGAGACGAGACGTGATCACACCCGGCCAATGGCAAGGTCACGTGGGAATGAAAGCGAACACATCTCTCGCCATACAGCTAATCACCACACAGCGCGTCCACTAGATGTCACTCACTGCGCTGTAAAGGAATTCAATCTGTCAACAGTTGTGTTATCAACAGCAATAGTAAAAGTCAAAGACAGTCATGGTAATATGCATGAGGCCAGATGTTTTCTGGACTCAGGTTCTCAAACTAATTTCGTGAGCGAAGAATGAGCTCAATTATTACATCTTAGGAAACAACAACACATTACATCAGTAGCTGGAATAAACAGAGCAGGGGTTCAAACCTCACATTGCGTTCAATTCATTTACAGTCTGCGGTCAGCTCGTTCAATATAGATGCTACATGCCTAGTGCCATCGAAGATTACCAACAACCTACCAAGTAGAAAAATTGACATTTCAAGATGGAATTTACCCGGCAATATACAATATGCTGACGGAATTTTCAACATTCCAGGCAAGATAGATTTGCTACTCTGTGCAGACATATTATTTAAGGTCATACTAGAAGGTAAGAAAACTCGTGATGGGTATCCAACCTTGCAGAATACGCAAATGGGATGGGTAGTAGCTAGTCAGGCAACCCTGCAACAACAACAAAGGGAAAATGCAACGTCGCTATTCATTCAAATAGACCAACTAGACAAACAGCTTAAAAGGTTCTGGGAAATTGAAGAATTGCATACGTCACCAATCACTAAGGAAGAAAGAGATTCCGAAGAGCACTTTACGAAGAATACAACGCGTGATGCTACGGGAAGGTTCCGAGTTCGACTACCCCTTAAACAAACTTCATCACAGCTAGGGAATTCATATCCACAGGCAGTAGTGAGATTCCACGCCATTGAGAAAAAATTACGCCATTGAGAAAAAACTTAATCGTGATCCTAAGTTAAAGGAAGAATATTCAATATTCATGAATGAGTATTTACAACTTCGTCACATGAAACCAGTACCCACGTGCACCGGAGATGGAGGATACTTCATGCCACACCATGCAGTATTCAAACCGACAAGTATCAGCACTAAAACTCGTGTTGTCGTTGATGCGTCCACAAAAACTGACAGTGGCTTATCTTTAAATGATAATTTACTCGTAGGCCCTACGATACAAGACGACCTGCATGCTATTGTACTACGTTTCAGGACACACAAGGTTGCTCTTGTCGCAGATATTACAAAAATGTACCACCAGATTCAAGTTGTCAAAGACACGAAGCTACAACGAATACTATGGAGGAACAATAGTACAGAACCACTGCAGTGTTATGAACTCACGACAGTGACTTATGGAACGGCAAGCGCTCCGTTTCAAGCTACGAGATGCTTACAACAGTTAGTTGATGAAGATACGAAGGAATTTCCACAAGCAGCAGCTGTCCTCAGAAAGGATTTTAATGTTGATGACCTAAGCGGAGCTAATACTGACTTAGAGGCTATTCACTTACAGCAAGAATTAGATACACTACTGTTAAGAGGAGGATTTGAACTTAAGAAATGGTGTTCTAACAGCAGTAAGGTCATGTCAACAAGAAAATAGAGAATCCAAATCGCCAATTCAACTCGACAGTGCAGACACGGTAAGGACATTGGGAATAATCTGGCACCCATCAACAGATCATTTTCAATTCGATATAACTGTCAAAAAGTTTGTTCACGTAACCAAGAGAAATGTACTCTCGTCTATTGCTGCAATTTTTGACCCTTTGGGTTTATTAGGTCCAGTTATCCTCTCCTCTAAGGTCTTTATGCAACAACTCTGGTCTCTTCAATTACAATGGGACCAAGAACTACCATGTCAGCTTCTTAACAATTCGAATGCAATTTACTCGCAACTGCCAGAACTTAACGATATTAAAATTGACAGGTACATTTTAAGTGATAACAAGATTATAAATTATCAATTACATGGTTTTTGTGACGCCTCTGAAAGTGATTACGGAGCTTGCGTATACATTCGTACTAGAGATGAACAAGGGATTATTACATGCAATTTAATGTGTTCTAAATCAAGAGTCGCGCCACTTAAACAATTGTCAATTCCACGTTTAGAATTGTGCGGCGCTCTCCTATTAGCAAGGTTACTGAAGCGAACATTCAAGAGTCTCACTTTGGATATTAGTTCTATTCTTGCCTGGACAGACTCAACAATTGTCTTACAAGGGATTTCTACACCGTCGTCGAAGTGGAAAACATTTGTCGCCAATCGGGTCTCTGAAATCCAGGACACGGCAGAGACATGTACATGGCATCATGTATCTACACAAGAGAATCCAGCTGACGTATTGTCACGAGGAAGCGGACCCAAAGCATTAAAATTAAACGACCTCTGGTGGCACGGGGTGTCCTTGTTGTGCCTGCCTGAAGAATTATGGCCAATTACTACCGTGGAATGTACCTCAGAAGCACTCGAAGCTAAAACCACAGCATGTGCAGTCACCAGCTGCAACAATGAAGGTATCACTTCACGGTTTTCCTCATTGTTAAAATTTAAACGTGTCTTAGCTTTCTGTAAGCGATATATCTACAATCTACAGCACCCTCGTACGAAGATTACAGGGGAATTAAGTACTGAAGAATGCAACAATGCACTACTTTGCTGTGTACGATATATTCAACACCAGGAATTTCAAGGGGAAATTCAAGACCTCCAATTGAGGAAGGAAGTTGACAAGAGAAGTCAGTTAAAATCAGTCACTCCATTTCTCGATAAAGATAGATGTCTCAGAGTGGGCGGGCGATTACGCAATGCAGACGTAGCATAAGATGATGATGATGATGATAATTGTTGTTTCTAGGGGCCTAACATCTAGGTTATCGGCCCCGTAGCATACGACCAGAAACATCAGTTTATATTACCAGCGCATCACCATGTCACAAGATTGATTATCCGTGACGAACACTTAAAATTACTACATGCTAGCACACAGCTGCTGGTTGCTTCATTAAGAATCAAATATTGGATTCCTCACGCTAGGACAACTGTCAAAGATGTCATTCGCAAATGCGTGACATGCTACAGGTTCAAGGCTAATAGCTCATCGCAATTAATGGGTCAGCTGCCTACTGAAAGAGTTAAGCCTACTCGTCCTTTCCTTTCTACTGGAGTGGATTTCGCGGGGCCATTATTTATAAAACAAGGTTCTCCACGGAGTAACACGAACGTTAAGTGTTACGTTGCACTTTTTGTCTGCTTAGCCACCAAGGCCATTCATTTGGAACTTGTAAGCAATATAACTACCGGAGCCTTCATTGCTGCTTTAAGAAGAATGATAGCCCGGAGAGGGAAAGTACTTCAAATTCACAGTGACAACGGTTCGTCATTCATCGGAGCCAGAAATCAACTTCGAGAACTTCATGAGTTGTTCCAGTCAGAGCAACACCAACGACACATTGAAAGGGTTGGAATTCAAGAAGGATTTACCTATTCATTCCTCAACAAGCACCACATTTTGGAGGGCTTTGGGAAGCTGGGGTAAAATCTATGAAATTTCATCTTACTATAGTTACCATGCATGCTCACTTGACATTTGAAGAAATGACTACTCTCCTCTGTCAGATAGAAGCCATTTTAAATTCACGACCAATCACTCTCCTGAACAATGACCCGAATGACACCTCATATCTGTCACCAGGACACTTCCTGATAGGAAAACCCATGATGGCCATTCCAAAACCAGATTTAACCTTGTCAACCACTTCCAGGCTTTCCAGGTGGCACCATCTTAAAAAAAATGAAGCAACCTTTTTTGAATAGGTGTTCATCTGACTATCTGGGCAGCTTGCAGCAGCGCATGAAGTGGAGGTCGGCACAGCCCAGTGTGCCTACAGAAACGGTGGTCCTTATTAAAGATGACCATATTCCACCATTGGGCTGGAGATTAGGCGTCGTTCAACAAACATTCCCAGGCAAGGACTGCTAGGTGAGAGTCGTTGATGTCCGCACGCCTTCGGGAGTTTATAGAAGACCTGTGCACAAGTTGTGCCCACTCCCAATTGACGAATGACTTCAGTGTATGCTTCGTCAATATATTTGTGTATTTGTGTAATTATGTGCATTGACAGTTTTAAGAGGGAACTCGATACTAGTGATCTTTATTTTCAGGGGACTTATTTTTCATGGTTTAATTGTATTTCTTAGTAAAATATGCGAGCACATTTTAAGTGGGCCGGTATGTTAATGCACATTCAGCATTAACATTTTTATTTCTTTTATTCTTGATCAATGGTTGTTGAGAGGTCGGATGCAGAGATTTATTAGCCATGGAGCCCTGCTTTGTGAAGGGAGAAACTAGTCTAGTTTAGTAAGTGTTTCCTTGGAGTCAGTTACCATGGGGATCAACAAGATGTATGGGTACGACAGTATTACTTCCATGAAATGTATGTAGCAGTGGCAACTAAGTGGCGCAATAAACCAATGACCGGTGTGCTTTATTTGATTTCGATTATATTACATTTCATTATTTTCTTAATAACATTTAAGTGGTCTTCCGCAAATTACTTTTAAGAAACATAATGTTTATATGCGAGGAAAGGTTCGGTCGTGAGCACGCACTCTATTCGCGATCAAACACAGACTATGTTTCAATAAATGGCCTTGTCTGCGGCACAGAATTTAATAGACACAGCACGTGTCTGCTCACTTCGACAATCACTGTTAGTGAAAATAGCAATCGCATTTCATCAGCGACATCTTGTTCTTATAAATTAGGGCTTTGCACAGCTCGGATATTTCTCATGTTATTCACACTGTTATTAAATGAAGCACTTTGCAACATTGATGATTCACAGAATTTACACTTAGTAAATGGCACAATAGTCGGCCATGCTTGGTCTGGAAAAAATGTGACCATGTGCAAGATCACAATCGTGGATATTTTAATATTTCCTTCGGGAAATAGTTCACTCACTTTAGTAAAATACGGTAATCACTAGCACACATCGTGCTTAAAATATTCTTGATGTCTTCCGATTTTCACAAGGATGTAATCCATAATTGCTTCTATCATCGGTCAACTAGACCGGACTTGCAATGGCCTCCACGTGCTACACTCGCACGCTACAGGTAGAGGAGTGAATTCTTCACGGAAGCGGGCGTACCGGCTTCTTGACAAGTGAAGTCGTTGAGTGACTCTGGACATTCCTTTTGCATATCCGCAGGGTAATACCGTCGTCTCAAACGTAAAATATATATGATTATGCCATTTCCAACTGGCAAATTAAGCAGAAATACTGTAGATTATATATCCAAATATGCACATTAAAGAATACATTCTTTAATCATGAGAAATAAATATTAGCAGCTTCTTGACGAAGTCAGAAGTGCGTCTGCATCTTCCTAGATGCGTCCAAAAATTCTTCCACATGGAATTTCCACATTCACATAAAAATTATCACCAGCATGAGTGAATACGGACTCATTTGTCTCCTCGTCGGTTCAAATAAAAATGCTAGACAGGCATTTTATTTGCTCATACAGTCTCTTAAATTCTGGTGATATTTTTTAGATTGGCGGCGTTGAAGATTCCAATCCGCTCGCCTGTATTTAAGTCAGCAATGACATAGCTTCAATTATTCAGTGCTTCCAGTACTCTGTGAGGTCCATAATATAGGGACTTTAATTTAGCGTATACCCTCTCCATGGGGTTAGAAATACCGGGACGTCTGATTAAGACTAGATCTCCCTCGATGAGTGGTTGCCTGAACCTCTTATTCCTTACTCTTCTCAGGCACTTCGCTGCCTAGCGATTCATCTTGTCCCTCGCTGCTTCAATGCGACTAGCATGAGATGGTTGGATTCTGGATGGTGTGATAATCACTCTATGCCTTATTCTAACTGGTGCCTGGCTTAAATGGAGCACACATGGAATCTGTCCTGTGCTCTCGTGTACAGAGGAGTTTATACATTTTGTTATAATGGCCAAAACTTCTGTCCAGCGCCAGTGTTCTTCTGAACAGTATAATCGACAGAATGTTGCCAAAGTAGCCATAACGCATTCAGCTGGATTGTTCTCTGGGTGGCGAATCGAAGATAGCACATGACCTATCTGAAGTTCCTCCGTGGCATTTGCGAATTCGGCAGAAGTAAATTGTGACCCGTGGTCGGTTAGCAAAAATTGCGGCTTTCCTTCCTCCGGAATCACTTGTTCCTTTATTCGCTGTATGACCTGCTGTGCCGTTGCCTTCTGGATCGGATGAAGCATGGTGTATTTAGTAAAGACGTCTATCGTGACGACCACAAACCTATTACCTCGTCGTGCCTTAGCAATAGGACCATATAAATCCTGAGCCTACAGCTCTCGAGGTTGAGTTGATAATATAGGTCCTGGCGGTTCCCGCAGCATGTGCGACGTGTACTTGTTACGCTGGCATGCGTCACAAACACGTAGACACTTACGTACGGAAGTACCTAGGCCCTTCCACGTAAAAGACTCGCAGATAGTTGCGATCGTCTTGTCTGTTCCTCCATGACCAATGGATCGGTGGGCTAAATTAATTAGGTCGTCTTGATATCGTCTCGGAATCACAGCATGTAGCTTAGTATGATCTGAGTCAACATACTTGTATAGCGTCCTCTGAAGCATTAAGCAGTTAGGTGCAACTGCAGCGGTAGCTGCGTAATCTTCATCCTGCACATCCATGTGGTTTTCTAGGAACCTAATAATTTTCCTGAGTTCGTCATCACGACGTTGACCTTGTGGTAGATATTCCAAGCGTTGAAGATAGTCTTGACAATCTCCCTCGATGTCCATGGCATGTATCACCGGCTCAGGGTTGCGACTTAAAATGTCGGCAAGAAACTTGTCCTTCCCTGGTCGGTGTACAATAGTGAGGTCGAATTGCTGGAGAAAAAGTGTCCATCGTATAATTCGGTCACTTGCCAGTCTTGTCTTGAGGTTGAAGGTCAGGGCATGGTGATCGGTGCGTACCAAAATACGTTGCCCAAAAAGCAATTTCCGCCATCGCTCTAAAGCATGAACGATGGCTAAGGCTTCCAGCTCGGTCGTGTAATAATTGGTTTCATTAGGTCTGAGCCTTGGCTAGGGAACGCGATGCAGTGACGTCCTTTTGCCTCGTCTTCTTGTAATAAGATAGCACTGATACCAATTTTGGAAGCATCGGTTTCCTGAATGAAATTCCTTGAAAAATCGGGATATTCCAAGGTGATACTTTCAACCAACATTTTCTTAGCATTTTGGAATGCTACAGTGCACTCATCTGTACACGACCAGCGAGTGTTTTTCCTCCGAAGATTCTGAAGTGGCGCTACTGTTTCAGAGTAATTAGGGCAGTGCGCTGCAAAGAATTGGGTTATCCCCAAGAACTGCCTTACGTGTTTGACACGTGTCGGTATCGGAAATTTTGAGATGGCCTCAATCTTGGCCGGGTTTGGTCGATAACCTTCTCCACTAATTATGGCCAACAAACTTGATCTCTTTACAGAAGAATTTACATTTTTCTCGATTGACTTTGAAATTTACAGTCCTCAAATTCTCGAACACTAGACGAAGAGTTTGCAAGTGCTCTTCGACTGTCACTGATGCTATTAGGATGTCGTCCACATAACAAACAATCCTCTCATTGACCTCAGGAGTTAATGTGTCATCAAGTGCTCGAATTAATGCTGCCCCAGCATTTTTTCAAACCAAATGGCATTTTACAGAATACATAAGTGGTTTGACCAAAAAGAAAACCAGTATATTTCTGAGTGTGTTTAGATATCTTGATGTGATGGTAAGACTGGACAAGGTCTAACGAAGTCAAGAATTTCTTTCCCTTCAACTTTCGTAGAATGTCATGGATTTTGGGCGGTCTGTCGTGCTCGGAATTCAGGCGCTCGTTGAGTGCTCGTCCATCGAGACAGAGTCTCAAACTACCATCTGCTTTCACCACGGTGGTAAGAGGATTCACATACGACGTAGGAGCCTTCCGGATGATGCCTTTCTCTTCCATTTCTCGGAGCTTCTGTCCGGCTTCTTCCAAATGCTTATCTGCAATGGGATATATTTTTCTCTGGAAAGGTGATTCATCTGTGACAATCAGATCATATTCAAAATCCTTGATTTCTCCAGGTGTTGTATCGAAGATGTTGGCGTACTCTTCAAGTAACTTCCTCAACCATTCTTCGATATCTCCTCTCTCTACAGGCTCGTCCTTGCACTTTTCCTCAGTGCTTTCTATGTTTTCCGCATTCAGCGTGTCTATGGCATACAAATCCTCCCTCTGGTCCTCTTCTTCCTCAGTGATGTCCATGGGTACTGCATCATAAGGCTTGAAGCGAGTGGTGTTTGCTCCCATGTCAATAATCCCTTCATATTTCCGGATGAAATCCGCTCCCAAAATGGCCTGAGATTTCATGTCTTTCAACACAAGAACTTGATGAATATACTCGTGTCCTGCAATTTTAAGTCCGCACATCACCTGCAACTTACATTTGATTGATTTTTCCGGTATAATCCATCGGACTTTAATAGTTGAAACAGGAAGTTCTGTGAGCTTGGTCTCGGCTTTCAAACTAGCGTAGAAGTCTCATGACAATACGCTTATCATGGCTCCGGTATCAATTAAAGCAGTCACTGGACATCCATTGATTGTTACAGAAATCAGTGGTAATTTCGTAATCGGGACGTCGTTCGTGGTTCGTCGTTCGTAGAGCAGATCCTCTTGGATTGACTCCCAGAATAAGATAACCACAGTTATTCCGGAGTCAAATTCCTCAGACGTTACTGCGTTCTTGTCGTCGTTTTTTTCCTGTGATGCCCTGTATTGAAGTCCCAGGCTGGTTTATGTCCTCGGGCACTTCGTCAGGTACATCTTGCGATTCCCTCGGCGATCGAGTTTGTTCTCTTTCTTCTCGATCGTGGAGTTGGCGAATATATTGGCGACTCTCTTGAGCTCGCCCCCTCCAATCACGATCATTCTGATATCGCGGGTCCTGGTCTCTTCTGTAACCCAAGGAATATCTATAATCTCGCCTTATATTTGATAGATTTCGATTTCGAGCTCCATTTCTACCTTCGTTTCTTGGGTTACGCCTATCCTCATTGGGTCTGTCAAATCTGCGTTCCCAAGAGTTCTGGTTATTGGTTTGCCGATTTCTGTCCAACTGTCTTGGGTTCCATGTCAACGATCTGGTCCCGTGTTATATCCTTGATAACGACTTTGTATCACCGCTCGAGGTTCGGTCGTTTTGGCTGACCTTTTCGACCGTTGTGAGATTAATCCGTCTCGTGTCATTACGGTTCTCATTTCGCGGTTTGTGTACGACAAACTGTTCGTTGCTGTTGTCCAATCGACGCAAGATCTCGTCACATTGAACAAATAATTTGGCATCAGCCGCAATCAGAGGACGTTGTATCTCTGGCGGATACTGTCTGATAATGGTTTGAATCAGGTCACTTTCAGTCAAAGGAGGTTGGGGACACCTGAGACGTGCTAGCTGCGAAGAAAAGTAATTTGCATAGCGCGTGGGCAAGGTAGAGCTATACCTCTTGGTATACATTTCCAGCCTTATCCCTTGTTGAACGTCGCTCGAACAATAGGTGCAAAGCAACGTTTCTCTGAAGTCTCTGTAGCCACTGAACGAGTATCTGAACGCGCGGAACCACGTACTAACTTGTCCGTCCAGTAAGCGTTCTATTACTCTGAGCTCTCGTTCAGGAGTGACCCTGGTATCTCGTAAGTAGGTTTCAACATTATTTAAAATTTCGACAGGAGTAAGGCCTCCGCCGGTCCCTAAAAACGAGCGGGCTGCTCCTCTCTAGATCTGATGATCATAACGTTTTGGTTTGCCTGACCTCGCGTAGGAGTAAATGTGGGTGCATTATAGTTAAATGAGCTGGGTTGTTCCATGGGTGTTGGAAAACATTGGCTCACTGTTGTAGTTACCTTTGGTGTGCTCGTCATGGTTGACATACCGGTTGTTTGCTGTCCTATAGAGATGTGGTGTGGTTGTGTTCCCACGGTGGAAGTATTTGTAGTTAAAGACTGCCAGTGATTAGACATACTGGGCTCCTGAAAAGTTGTGACAGGACTTTCCTCAGTAGTCATCACTGTGTTAGGATTCAAACTAGAGGATGTTCCAGGAACAAAAGTTGGTGTTCGGAAAGATATCGTTTTAACCTGATCTTCGATTTTCTCAATGAGTCGTTGTTCGAGCTCCTGAATGTCGGATGAGTTAAGCGGGTCGCTTGGCGTCCTCAAAGTGTTTAATTGTAGCTCAATACGTTCGATTTTTCCTCGAAGACACTCGTCCGTTTCCTGGACGGTCTTCCTAACTTCTCTGAAAGATTCCAGTCGCTCGTGGATAGCTACTTCCTCAATCCGTTTCCTTAATTGATCCACCTCTTCTTTTAATTCTGCCTTATGATCGGACATATCTTTCTTAACAGAGTTCATTTCGACAGTGATCTTCTTAAAGTTTTCATGCATGTTATATTTTAAATCCTCGGCGTTTAGAGTAAGTTCGGCGACGGTCCTAGTACTGTCTGTTAATTCGTCGCGAAATCGTACCATGTCTTTTTGGATTACCTTGACGTTGTTATGTATAGCAACAGCTACGTTCCTCATAATTCGCATACTAGTGCTTACAGTGCTTACTTCGCTTCTGACTCCCTCACGGAAACTATGACCCTCTTCTATCTTCTCTTCGAGAGCAGAAACTCTTAACTCTAACTGTTCCCTAACGTTAGCGATAATTGTTTGCAGTTCGTTCTTTCCTTCCTCAGTACTTTCATCAATAGTGTCGAGCCGTGTCTGCATCACTGTCCTATTTGTGGCGATATCGGTTGCCAGATTTGCAAAACGCTCGTTTGCTTCCTCCTGATTATGAGTCATGTCAGCGCGAACATTCTTTAAACCTTCAATTAAAATATTGTTTGCCTCCGCACGGTTCGTTTCCAAGTCATCCCTAACTTCTCTTAGGGTACCATTAATATGAACAATATTGTTATTAATTTCCTCCTTAACTCCAGCTATATCACCTCTAACATTTGCAATATTGTTATTAATAGCTTCCGTCAGGTCGCCCCTAATAGTAGCAACATTATTTGCCATAGCTGTGTTTATATTAGCTACATTATCTGCAATAGTGGTGTTTATGTTAGCCACATTATTAGTAATAGTAGTGTTTATGTCAGCCACATTATTAGTAATAGCGGTGTTATATTACCCACATTAGTTGCCATGTCCCCCCGCACATTTTCTTGGCTATCATTAATAGTGGCCACATTACCTGCCATATCACCCCTCAAAGTGGTGTTGTTAGGGGTTAATGTTCTATTAACATCGGTAACATTTCTCCGAACAATATTCAAATCGTCCCTCAATGTGGCAGTATTATCATTAAAATCTGCCCTCAAAGTGGCAACACTTGCTTCCATACCAGCATTAATCTGGGCTAGTATTTGCCCCATCATAATGCGAAACCTCTCCTCATCCATAATTCAAAATTCCAATAATGAGAAAAGAGAGACACCTTACACCTACCTTAGCACTGTAAACAGGAAATGGTCTAGGTGGAAATCTTGAACATTCCAATCAATCATTCATGAATACTGTTGGATGTGACAATCAAAAGTGATTCTATATTTACATTTAATAACAAGCAAAGCAAATACAAAGTTAATAATTACGATCCTCTTAAAGAGGACATGATACTGATGGTTCCCATGTCTGCATTGGCCACTACAGTTGGGCGCCAAGAAAGAATAATAGGTGTATGTGCCCGTTAGAGGAGGTTATCTGATCCACCACCGACCGAGCGTGGCTTCCCACATGATCCCTTCCTCGAACACGTATGGCCGAAGAGGATCGGAGTGCACTCCTTGTGGGGCTATTCCGGCACAAGACTCCTCGTCTCAATAGGGATCAGGTTCCCATCATAGCATACGTCAAAGACACCCCAAGGAAAATGCACCTCCAAAAGATAAACAACTACTATATTAAAATCCAGTCTTAAGTAAAATTCATTAAATGATTTATTCAAATACCAAACCCCTGGCCTACCATCGGAGAGCAATAATCGGCTAATTCGCTGAATGAATAAAAAACATAACGAAATAAACAACCCCTAACTCTAAAGAATTAACCCTCTCGACTGGTCCTAAATAGATAAACAAAACAATAGCAAGGCTTGGGAAGTGGTACAAAATAACCCTAAGTTAATGTACAATAGCAAAAGCATGACGTTTCGAGGTGAAACATCAGGTAAACAAACAGTCAATTCATGGCAGAAAAATCTAAAATAAGCTGTGACCACCCAGTATTTACATTTAAATTTACATAATCGAAGCTAAACCTGATTTAACTGACCTACGGCGAGAAGCGTCCGTGGAAAAACAAAACTGAACAAAAGTTTAAGTGTGATTAACAGTCATAATTTACAACACAAAGATATACAGCAACTGTACAACAAGATCTACAAAGTAGAAGAAAGATGGGTAACAGTTGGGTTAACAAATCCCAATGAATAAATATGACACCCACAATAGCATTGTTATTAATCCTGCCTACAACACAATGGTTACTCTTTGTTTCCATTGGTCATCTGAATGTGTACATAAGAAACTGAAAGTACTGTTCGATAACAGTTGAACTCACTAAGATTCACGGCCTACGAGTTGAAAACTATAGGTAACCAGTGTACTTTGTCCGTCGATAATGTCAGCTGCTAAAATATTCCTCCAAGGAATCCACCTGGCAAGCGCAGTGCAATGATCAGCAAGATTGCAATTGTCGATCAAAGTTTAACAGTCGATTAACAATTAACGAGTATTTTAACAGTCGTTTTAAATAAAGTAGATTTCATGATTTAATCTGTGATTATTAGTTTATAATCGTAGGTTTAAGAGTGCATTAATTATGACGATTGACTAAATTGCAAGCCTTCCTAAATAAGTGGACTACCACATGTGTGCAACAAAGTACACTCGAACTTCACTACTCTGAGCTATCAAATGCTCAAAAAACCATACTATCAGTAACCTGCCTGGCTCAATGGCACTAGCAATAACGTCCTCGGCTAGACTTATGACCTGACAGAGGTCTACCGACCTTCACAAAACATGGGTACCACCCCTAACATCCTGTAACAACACGGCAACAAAACATTTACATCATGTGAGAAAAATATAGCCTTAATGAAAAATTGTCAATAGCGTCTAAATGCAACTGAGATTAATTCAACAAAATATAATTAGACAATTCCTCGCTTACAACATTTGCGAGTATCATAAATATAACTGGTGACTAGGCTGTCACATTGTATCCTCGTATTTCAAAGAATTGCTGATACTTTGACCAAATTACAATACAAGCCTATAAAGTTGGCTCGTCTAGAAAAATCCCTTCTACAGAATTGTTAGCAATTAATTTGTCAACTGTAAATGGTCTCATTTAAGATCTGGTTTGGCATCACCTGTACCGCTAGTATACTGCCTTCACGCACTAGCCTCACTGAATGAGTTTCTTTGGCAATCAGTACAATCTGAAATGTTCGTTTCTTGACGTATTTGGGTTCACAAAATATTGTCATATACGTGACCCTTCATTTGCAGTTCAAAATAAATACACTTTATAATGCTAGGAACGTTGCAATAGAATATAAAACGATATCAACCTAGATGGGCATGCCTTAGCAAAGCAAAGAAGATTAAACGAGAGATATTCCTCCCTTAATAATGTCTTTGGCAGATATGTCACTCACTGCGGGTTGTGAAAATTATAATTTCGTGCACTCAAAGCACGTTAAAGAAGTCAATAAACATTCTCACCATCTAAACCTATGGCGTTAACTTGAAATGATACGTGTTGAGTGTGAATCGGGATTATGAGTAGTATTTCAAAGATATTCCACTCCTTCACACTGATATTAGATTCAGCTCGAATCACGTGGTCTTCTTGCCACTACAAAATGTATTTACAATAACTATAAAGTGAATGGGTTAGCTCTCCCATCAAATGATACGCCCGTCAGTGGCGGCCTAACATTTTACAAAAATTGGGAGCCTCAAATGTGAAAAATATCAGTAACAGCTGATTCAAAGATAAATTACTGCTCCTTCAAAATATGACACAATCTGTTTTCCATGATGTGGACATCGTTATTACAATGATGCACCGTGTGTAAACACACTGTTCTGGTGACTAACTTTGGAAACGAAACATGTCGTCGTTCGTGAAAAGTGAAAATGCCATAGACGGTACTAAAAAGAAGAACAACTATAGTACCCACCTAGATGACTGAAAATCAGAGTTACAGTCGCTAAACTAATCCACCAAGACCCATCACCTTACAAATGGACATTAGATCATTACTCACGGCGTCTGTTGATCACCTCATCCGCAAAGGAATAAATCTGAGGGGTAATATCCTTCCATAAGTGTTCGGATGAAAACTTCCATCGCTCGTCCTCAGACATCTTTATCCACTCTTCGGCTTCCATTTTATCGTGCTGCTTGGATGTTCGGTATCTCTCCCCTCACGTAGCTTACGCCATCATCGACTGCATAGTGAACGGTGATGAAGTTCTCAGCACGTGGCGATACTCTGACATATTGTAGGCTATGTAGTTTCGACGATGAAACACTGCTTCTATAGTAGTTTAAATAAGCAACACTGCTGTTATACTTATCATTGCAGACTATGTTTCAATAAATGGCCTTGTCTGCAGCACAGAATTTAATAGACACAGGACGTGTCTGCTCACTTCGACAATCACTGGCAGTGAAAATAGCAATCACATTTCATCAGCGACATCTTGTTCTTATAAATCAGGGCTTTGAACAGCTCGGATATTTCTCACATTATTCACACTGTTATTAAATGAAGCACTTTGTAACATTGATGATTCACAGAATTTACACTTAGTACATTGCCCAATAGTAGGCCATGCATGGTCTGGAAAAAAATGTGACCCTGTGCAAGATCACAATCGTGGATATTTTAATATTTCCTTCGGGAAATAGTTCACTCACTTTAGTAAAATACCACACGGTAATCACTAGCACACATCGTTGTTAAAATATACTTGATATCTTACAATTTTCACAAGGATGTAATCCATAATTGCTTCCATCATCGGTCATCTAGACCGGACTTGCAATTGCCTCCACGTGATACACTCGCACGCTACAGGTAGAGGAGTGAATTCTTCATGGAATAGGGTGTACCGGCTTCGTGGCAAGTGAAGTCGTTGAGCGACTCTGGACATTCCTTTTGCATATCCGCAGGGTAATACCGTCGTCTCAAACGTAAAATATATATGATTATGCCATTTCCAACTGGCAAATTAGGCAGAAATACTGTAGTTTATATATCCAAATATGCACATTAAAGAATACATTCTTTAATCATGAGAAATAAATATTAGCAGCTTCTTGACGAAGTCATAAGTGCGTCTGCATCTTCCTAGATGCGTTCAAAAATTCTTCCACATAGAATTTCAACATAACATAAAAATTATCACCAGCATCAGCGAATACGGGCTCAATATGTAGCTCCAGTCCGTACGATTTTCAGGTTTATCTGGCCGGGGACCTTCAAGATTCTACAATCCAGCTGATCTTCGGATACGATGAGCGGCTTCTCATGTTTAAACATATAGAGTAGTGACCCCGAATTTTAATTTCGATTGGAGATAATCTCAATATTTTAAACCAATGCTAAGTATTTAACTAGCAAATTGGATGTCTGGAACTGTACAAGAAACCTATTTCCGAGACTGTGTGATTAAAGTCGTATGGTTGGCAACAAGGGGAGATTTGGTTCGCGAGAGAACAATAGAAGAGAGAAAGAAAATGGCTAGAGGTGACCTTGACATGTGCTCATTATTAGCGCGAATCTGATGTGTCAACTAAAGTTATAAATTACGTGATAGGTTGTCGCAAGGAAGGTAATGAGCCCGTATTCACATCTGCGATGTGACATCCATGGCTCATGAAGAGTGTAACTTCTCTGGACGAACCGAAGACTTCCAAGGAGAAAGTATGACACTCTCATTTGATGAACTACGAGTTGCCGCGCCGCCAATGTGAATTATATTTTATTTTTATTGTAGATTGAATTGTTATGAGTTATTTGTACATATTTCGATGCACTGGAAGATTATTTGATTTTTGTTGATAAGAAGAAATAGAGATGAAACTCCGCTGAGAATGTGATGAACATTTATAGTTGTACCTTTGACTGATGGCAGGATCGGTCATCCGGCATTTTGTTAAGCACCACTTCTATTGCAGGCGAGGTCCTGTTCAGACGTTGTTTTTGGTCGTCATCTTAATCGACGAATATCACGTGTGGAAAGTATAATCAAGTGAATTGTGATGTGCTCATGCACGCAGCAAGGATGCTAGATCGATTTAAGACTATAATTTGAAGCAAATTCACTATGTTCGTGGAATTCATAATTTTCCGCCGCGCCGGAATCGAACATGCCGACAAGCACGTGTTTGCTATACGCATACAATTTGTTCAAAGTGTTAAAGCATTGCCAGGTAAAAATGTACTGTGAATAATGCAAAGCAAAAGGTTTGCGTGTAATTAATACACCAGTTTTAGTGAACATAGTAGCACAAGCCACTACTTAAATTCTGTGAGCGGATGAACCCATGGCCATTTCTTGCACTAACCCGCTACTCAAATGCAAAATCAGTGAGAACTGTAAATCGATACTATAATCAAATTAGAGCCAGTGAAAACCACGGATATCTTATCACCATGGAGCTTACTTCATTTATTCTACATCCTGAAGACACGATTACTATTCCAATTATAATGGAGTCTAGAATGGAATAGAAACCCCAAATTGGAGGGGTATAGTGATGGCTGAGACTTCCTGAAGGAAGGACGGAGTTCCATGGCTAATTACCATCATTTCGCAGCATTCGCCACCGAAACCAGGCGAATGCATACACTCTGGAGGCGTGAAGGATACACGTGAGTCCGACTAACAGTCGAACATTTTTATGTACGATCATGGTCAGGGGTATTAGTAATAGCAGACCTTACTCAGCACATTCCTAGGTAGGTTTCATCGCTATATTTTCTAGTGGTTTGTTTACCATCACATTATTTCGTATCATTTGCCAGAGCTTGGGACAAACGCTCTTGCCCTTATTCTTGTAAATACATATTTTTAGTTCGAAGCTGTGCATCGAACCAGAGCCCATTCACGTAGGGATATCTTAGTTATATAATCACGTCATAACTGCATTCCACTGGGACAGTTAACCCAGTAACCACATGTTTGCCAAGGCCATAGCAAAGCCAATGTCATTTATGTCGACCTTGTTGTCGCGAACGCAACGCGCTCTTTAATACAGTGATATTATTAGAAGGCAGTGAAATGAGAGCTAGCCAACACCTCGTGAAACCTGTTTAACGCTACATGAACACTTGGGAGTGGTTTTTTTTGTTTATTTTCAACATTGACAATCTGACTACTATGATACAATGATGTAATTTGTAAGATGAGCCAAGCAGGCTATCTTGGGTTCGATGTGAGAGGTCATTACTTACTGTAAAGTTAAATGTTAGAGGTGACACCATCATAACATATTTTTAAACTTATTGTGCAGTAAATGTAATGAATTCCTTGCATTGTAAACAAGTAAATATCCTTCTTTGCTGTAGATTCATGCTTGTATTATTATTATCATTGCATCTGCGAAGTAATTGTGTAGGGAAGGATTATGTGTCATTCTCTTAGCTTTGTTTATTGACTTCTTCATTTTTAGTAGGACTTAGAGAGGCTTAAGTTTTAGAATTTTTCGCACGGAGACAAGTAAATTAATATCTCCATTGTTTAGCACGGATTAGCCGTTTTTATCTCTCTGAAGTAGGTTAGGGGTCTGCCACTTTTGAATAAATCGAGTGCGATTTAAATGTAAGCCTGGCCTCTTTATTGTATTTTGTGTTTGTATTCGTCTGGACTGGTAGTTTTGATCTCTCATTATACCCGACACCCCCGAGTTAAGTCTCCTTGTGTATTCCCAGTCCAAGAATGAATTCCTCCCCGTCCTATATGTCTTCTCGTTGGAGGAGGGTTCCAGAAGGGTCATTTAAGGTCTATGGCTCCACGAAATCCTCGTCAAACGGGCACATATAAGGAGAAGTTAATTGGCGTCCGAACGTGAAAAGCTCGAATTTGAGAGGTCGAGAGGTCACGTTTGGTTTTTTAGGGTATTATATAGCATCTGCCAGGTCAGTGACGAATTTGGGATTCGTACTGCCGATTAGTAGTTGCATGGCACTCATGTTGAAGTAGGACCATGAGGTCAGATGGGAATAATTTCAGTAAGTTGAGGAATTTTCATTTGCAGCCAATCTGATCTTAAGTAAAGTAATTGTTTGTTTTTGTGAGTAACTTCCGTTAGGACAGAGGCGCAGCAATGGTCCCTTGATTTATGAAAAGTGCAGACTTTCCTCCAATCCTGATCTTAAGATCCTGCGTAGTAAGTAAGCATCAGTGGAGCTTTTCCCCTCCTATTCTAAAATTGAAATTTATCCTAATGGCGAGTGAAGGAGAACTGGACATCATCGCAACTCTGCCGGAGTTGTTGAGAAAACTGCGTGTGTCCATAAACAATGTTCAAGTGAACATGGCTGGCATGCAAACAAACTTAAATGACATGGGGGCTAACATTCGAGCCGAGATCCAAAATAATACTGAAAATATAAGGGCTGATATGCAGACTAACACTGATAATGTTAGGGCTGATTTAAACGAAAGCATAAACAAAGTTAGCGCTGGCGTGCAAGCTAACACTGAAAATACGAATACTAGTATAAACAATATTAGGGCTGAGATCGTAGCAATTGGTGACAACATGAACACTAACATTAATAATTTACGCACTGAAGTCAGAGCTGATGTGGAGGGCCTGAGAACTGATATTAACGACATGCAGGCTGATTTAAACAGAGTCAGGGGTGACATTCAAGCTACTTCCATTAACCTTAGGGCTGCTTTCGCGAAGGAGATAAAACCCAAATCACTAAGGCAACCGACAATATCAGAGCAGAAATTGAGACAGATCGTCGTAATTCTGAAGTTATCTTAGAAGCCGTTAAAACGGAAATTCGTACTAACCAAACCGAAAACACTCAGAAGCTGGAAGAAATACGTACTGCCGCAGCTGAATTCAGGGTCGATTTTGACATCATGGAAGGAGATTTAAACGAGAGCCATAGAGATATCACCAACTTAGAGAAGAAGATGGTTGACCTCATCATTGAAACTACTAATTCAAACGACAAGACACGCGAATGTGTGTGCAAAGCGATTGAGGAACTTGGTGAAGAAATGGAGGAGAAATACAAAGATCTCGACGGAATTTTCAGAGGAAAGATTGAGAGACTGGAAATCCAGATGAACGCTATCTGTGACAAGCAGGAGACGAAGTCAACCTCAGTGGTACTAGTACCAGTAAAACCGACTTTGAAGCGATATTTCGAACAGAGAGGTGCTGATACTACCCAAACATCGAGGGAAGAAGCGCAAATGGATACTGGCGAAACACCCATCAGAATCAATATTCCTACTTTTAATAGGACGCATAATGTCATCCAGACTCCAAATTCTAACGTAGTCTTGTTGAAGAGTCATGATGACCGCCCACATAAATACACTGGAACAGGATCCCAGACACCTGTCGAATTTCTCCATAACCTGGAAAATTACATGCGCGAGACATTAGTAACGCCAGACAGAGAACTTCGTGTTGTAGAACGCTTGTTGGATGGACCAGTTTTAGTTTGGTTCAAGGCATTCAGTTACTCGTTTAGGAATTACAAAGCGGTCAAGGAAGCCTTATTAAGGACATTTTCATCAACAGAAATCCAGCAACGGATTAGGGCTGAAATATACAGCAAACGATTCGCTAGTAATCTTTCTACCAAATACGCTTCATACTTCGCGCAACATCTGGCACGACTTCAATGTCTACGACCACCTTTATCCGAGCAAGAACTAGTACAAACTATCATCAGGAAATACCCAGGAGACGTCCAAAAATCACTGATCGCTTCAGGGGCGAATACGTTCGTAAAATGTGACGATATTCTGCGCAGATTAAACTACAGCAATGAACAATTTGCTCCAGTTAGACATCGTGCGGAGACACGTCAAGTCAATTTGACACCTGTAGATCGGATGGTACAAACCACCAACCGCACCGACAGAGACAAGGATAGAGAAGCTCGTAACCGGAACGCAATTAATCCGAGGAGAGATAGGATGCCATATAAACGTCATAACCGAGTAGAGGAGTGCAGTCAGAGGCGATATCAGGCCTTGAGAAATGATCAACCTAGGTGGAATCGTGGTTCAAAGCAGAGTAACAACAACAACAATCGTTACAACCGCCGGACGCAACATAATAATCCGAGGAGAGATTACCGATACAGTGGAGGCTATCGCGGAGATAGGGACCCCAGGTATCAGGGTAACGATAATAATCGCAGGGTTGAACGCGCAGATAGAGATTGGCAAGGCAGGGATGTAGAGAGCCAACGATATTTGCGAGAACTTCGAGGTAGAAGAGAGACCCGAAGTGAACCTCAATCATCGCGGGATATAACAGGATTGAAAAAGTACCTGAGAATTATGATGAGGGAGGAACGTCAAGTGGCAACTCAGGAGAAAAAAAACTACAAATTCACAATGAATCCCACAGTAACTAATTCTCCCATAGTGGTAGCGGATATATTACTTTGGCAGCCGACAGCAGGGAATTTGCTCAACGAACCACGGACTACTGACCGCGTGCAACTGACACAATTGCCAGTCATTTCCGCGAGCATCAATAATATCCATGATCAGTGTGATTTCTGGCGATTTATACAGCCAACTTAAATTCAGTGATGATCTTAAAGAATAGCCAGTCTACAACATAAAAATAAGAGGTATTATCCCGGACGGCACTATAAGGTGTAAAGTGCAAGTATTATGTTTTCTTACGATTGGCGGGCACACTTATACGCATGATTTCCTTGTGGTGAACAATCATAAGCATGCAGCGATACTTGGAGCAGATTTCATACGCCGATGTGAGGGAGTTATCAATATGGGCACTAATACGGTACAGTTTCTCGAATCTCCACCAGTACACCATGAAACTACGATGCAGGGAGATGTGGCTCACCTGAATCTACTCACTAGGATACTATACGAACTTCACATTTCCAATGTCATGGAAGAAAGGAAAGCGGAACCGCACTTGGAACTACAAGTGCATGGGGCTTTGGATAACTTGCTAGCGGAATACCAGGCGAGATTGCCAACTTTGAGTACGCTCTTAATGTACTAGATGACGCGCCATACCAGCGTAAAATCTATCCCATAGCGGAGAAATATTTTGAGAAAACTCGAACGAAAATCTTGGAAATGGAAAGGGCTGCTGGCATTATCAAGAAAATGCCCACGTCATATTTGAATCCTATTACCACAGTAGTGAAGACTGATGACAGTCTTAGGCTATGCTTGGACGCCAGGGCTTTAAACGAGCGCTTAGCGCCGGAACATGACCGACCGCCTAGAATTCGGGAGATATTGCGCCGATTCAAATCCAAGAAAATGTTTTCATCCATAGACCTGGTTTCTTCATACCATCATATTAAAATTTCAGAAGCAACTAAGATGTACACTGGTTTCCTATTTGAGCAAACCACCTATGTGTTTTGTAAACTTCCGTTTGAAATTGAAACGGCAGACGCCGCCTTGATTCGAGCGATAGACGCTAACCTTACTCCCCAAGTGAAGGAGAAGGTGATACACTACTTTGATGACATCATTATTGCGTCAGAGACAGAAGCCGAGCATTTTCAAACATTACTTCTTGTATTCGACAATCTGCGAGCTGCCAACTTTAAGGTAAACAAGGCCAAATGCAAGTTTTTCAGAAAGGAATTAGACTTCGTGGGACATATCATAGACGGAGATGGTTACCGCCCGAATCCTGCAAAAATTCAAGCGATTGCTCAGTTTCCCAAACCTACCAAGATCAAACATGTGAGATAGTTCTTGGGAGCTTGCCAATTCTTAGGCACACATTGACCGACCTATTCCAAGACAGTAGCACCTCTTCAAAATTTACTGAAGAAGAATTCCCGATGGGGTTGGAATCAGGAATGCGATATTGCTTTTGAGAAAGCCAAAACCATGCTAAGCAACAGCATCACCCTAGAGTATCCAGTACTCGAAAAACTTCATAGTTGAGACGGACGCATCGACGATTGGTATCGGGGCTATTTTATTCCAAGAAGATGAGGGCCGCAAGCGACATTACATCGCATTATTGTCTAGGAGATTACGTCAGCATGAGGCTAAATATTTTACCACCGAACTGGAAGCTTTGTCGGTAGTTTATGCATTGGTCTACTGGAGAAAACGTTTATGGGGCCAACGGATTATTGTCAGAACGGACCACCATGCTCTTACATTTTTGCTAAAGACAAGACCGGATCACCAGTTGGACTTTGTTTATACAACAGTTCGACCTCATAATCGAACATCGTCCCGGCAAGGAGAATATACTAGCAGATATCCTAAGCCGTAATCCGGAACCTACTATCAACGCCATTGACATCGTGGGAGAATGTACCGAGCATTTGAGGCGACTTCGATATTTGAAGGCAGGCCAGAAACGTGATGCAGAACTCCGAGACATAATTCGATTTTTGGAAAGGAGAACTGATGCTAATGACCCAGCATACGTGAGGACAGCTCGTCTAGCGGATAACTATGTGCTTAACCATGTTCTATTGTATAGGTTTGTTGACCCAGACCACACGCAACTTCTCGCTGTTGTACCACAGAGATTCCAGAAGTTAGTTATTGAGCTAGCACATCTTACGACAGGACACTCTGGTACAGACAAGACGATTGTAGCGATTCAGGAGACATTTACGTGGAGTAACATGGGCTCGTCTGTCCGTCACTGTTTCAGATCTTGTGATTCTTGCGAACGGAATAAATATAACTCAGAAGTGCTGAGGGAATTTCCGCGACCTTTTTTGCCGCGTGAGCCTAGAAAGTTGTATGCTCTGGACATTTATGGTCCAATTCCCAAGTCAGGAAGAGGGAACCGCTATGTCGTCGTGACACTGGATGCCTTCACGAATTACACAATGTTACACCCAATTCAGAAGGCAACGGCGAAGCAAATTATCCAACGTATCAGGAGAAAAGTGATCCCAGAGGCTGGGAAACCTCAATTCTAATTAACGGATCATGGTTCACAATTTACGTCGGAAGAATTTTCAAAAGCTATGAGGGATCTTGAAATACAACATATACTCTCATCAATCAGACACCCAGACAGTAATCCAGCGAAACGCCAGATGGCCGAACTTGGAAAATACTGTTGCCTATACTGTGGATACCAGCACTGGAGATGGACCTAAGTCCTGGTTGTTATTGCCAACAGCATTAACAACACACGCCATGAGAGTACTGGCCAAATACCGGCCGAACTGCACCTCAACCGGAAGCCCACGAAAGCATGGCAACATATTGTGAGTATTCCACCATGCATTCAACCATCACAGGCGAGTAAGATCACCGCAGCTCGTGAAACGATGGAAAGACAAGCTGTGAAACGTCTACGAAGAGTGAGAAACCAACGCTTCAGAGGAGCGCTTAACTTGAACGATTTGGTCCTGATTAGAAGACCTGGAATCTCAAATCCTACTGAGAGAGTGTACCATAAAATCCAACCCCTGTTTTTTCTGGCCCTCACCGAGTCGCTCACATCTTCGGTAATGGTAGTTACGCTGTTAATGACAGGTATACCGATGAGCGCATTGGGATCTATAATGCTGCCAATTTGAGACGATATTTCGCTGATTGAGGGATTGTAACTAACGGAAGGGCATATGAGCCCGTATTCATATCTGCGATGTGACTGACATCCATGGCTCATGAAGAGTGTAACTTCTCTGGCCGAACCGAGGACTTCAAAGGAGAAAGTATGAGTGACTCTCATTTGATGAATGGGCCGATAACCTAGAAGTTAGGCCCCTTAAAACAACAATTATCATAATCATCATAATTTGATGAACTACGAGTTGCCACGCCGCCAATGTGAATTATATTTTATTTTTCTTGTAAACTGAATTGTTATGTGTTATTTGTACAGTAATAACCAATTGGAGGCGAGGTTCCTGAAAATCAACCTTCTCGAGAAGTACGTGATTTCGAGATATACTTAATGCAAGTTCAATTATCCTCCATTTATATACAGGGTGTATCTTAATTATACCGACAAAAAATCAGGGACGCTCTGCCTATTAAGTAAAAGACGATGCCGCAATCGGATTGACGGGGAAAATTTTTCCCTCCGAGAAAATGAGGTTACTTTGTTACTTCCGGGCACGCGATTCAATTCTGCGAACTCGCCGTATTTTCTGAGCCAGGCAGCAAGCCGCTGGCCACTGCTGTGCTTCAGGCAAAGGAAGGGAGTGTGATAGAAGGAGACAGAGATATGCTGGTGGGCATGTGGCAAGCCGAGGCGATCGAGGAAACATGCGCATGCCCGCCAGCATATCTCTGTCACCTTCTATCACACTCCCTTCCCTTGCTTGAAGCACAGCGGTGGCCAGCGGCTTGCTCTCTAGCCCAGCAATTACGGCGAGTTCGTAGATTTGAATCGCGCGCCCGGAAGTAACAAAGTAACCTCATTTTCTCGGAGATAAAAATTTTCTTCGCCAATCCGATTGCGGCATCGTCTTTTACTTAACACGCAGAGCGTCCCTGATTTTTTTTGTCGGTATAATTAAGATACACCCTGTATATGAAAATGTGCAGAATGTAATGAAGTATACTTCCATTATTTTTGAGAAGAAGTTTGAATACGGAGTACGAAGAATGTAAGCATTTTATAATGTACAGCCAAGCTTCCCCGTGACTTTAGAAATGGCGTTGGTAGGGGGGTGATGGTGCTTCTGCTTCAATTTAGAACCGACATCACCCCACTACTAAGCCTCAGCCATGTAATATTCGCGATAGCTCAGGAACCCATGGTCGAATTTTGACAAATGAGGTGTCGTAGGACTCGGTATGACGCCCTCTTTTCAAAGAACCACTTGTTATATTAAAAAAATGATTTTATTTTGTTTTTGAAAGTAGGCGATAGTTTGAAAACCAAACATGATAGAACGTTGTGCCATAGTTCAAACCAATGATCTCTATGACCTTTATTTTTTATAATAAAACTTTTTTATTTTTTACATTTTTTTGAAAACATCTAATTTTGAAATTCCTATATTTTGGAAAGTTTACAAAAAGTTTGTTTGACATAAATGAAAGGCCCCAACACCCTTTATCCAAAAATACATTTCAAGTCTCTAGGACAAAAACTTGTAGTAGTGCTGTGAGGAGGGTTCTGAGTCGCCGCTTACTTTCATATAAACTTTGCCGATATCTCCCGAACGCATGATCGGATTTTAACGAACGAGGTGTTGTTGACGTTGGGGTGACGCCCTCGTAGCTAAAAATGTGTGATGTTTTTTTTAAATTGTTGGTTTTGAAATTGGCGCTATTTGGGAAACGGTGAATTTTAGAAAAAAGTTTGTTTGACGTTAATGAAAGGATCCTAGGCCCTTCAGGGGGAAAGCAAGTTTCAAGTGTGTAGGGCAAAAACTGATAGCCTACTTTCTCGCGAACATTGGCGTTAATTTTCGAACGCATGGTCGGAATTTAACGAATGAGGTGTTCTTGGCGTTGGAATAACGTCCTCTTTGCTATAGACCACTGATTATATTTTTTAAAATTGATTAAAAATTTTGTTTTTGAAAGTAGGCGATAGTTTGAAAACCAAACTTGACAGAACGTTGTCCAATAGTTCAAACGAATGTTCTCTATGTCTTTTTTATTTTTATAATAAAACTTCTTTTACATTTTTTCGAAAACAGTCCAATTTTGAAATTCTTATATTTTTGAAACTAGGAATTCTACAAAAAAGGTTGTTTGACATAAATGAAAGGTCTCTACCCTCTCTACTCCCAAAATAAATTTCAAGACTCTAGGACAAAAACTATGCATTTTCAAACGTTTTACCTGTTTTTTTTTACTAAAAAAAGAGTGGTCGTAGACAGAGAAAAACGATACCGATGTGGTGTGTTACAACGAGACTATCACCGGCCATGCTGAAAACAGAAAATTGCTATTTCGAGGGGCGACAGTGCGAGGGGTCGCTTTTCGATATTTTCCTATGACGATCGAATAAAGGCAAATATTTCGAAAATCCCTCATGACGATCTTTAAACATGTTAGTAATGAGTGAATTGACAAATGATAATAATAATAATAATAATAATAATAATAATAATAATTATAATAATAATAATAATAATGGTATGAGGCGAATGAAAGCAGGGCGTTTGATAGTTGTCAGCAACTTGAAGAACTTGCTTTGTATGTTTGACTGGCAGCCAAGAAAGAAAAATCTGCTCGAGGCATGGCTGGCCGGCTGAGAGCCGGTTAGCAGAATGTGCCTTCTTATCACGTTTCAGGAATGTGAACGAGAGCTGACAACAGGCCAATGGAAAATTACAGTGACATAGAGGTCACTTGAAGGCCAAACAATCTGACAACTACGTCAGAGCGATAATGGAGTAAGCGACTACAACTCCTCCCCCTACCATTGCCACAGCCAATTGCCGGGCAAGGGTGGTGAGGAGGCCTGAGGGGGCGGGGAGAGGTGAGGTAAGAGAGTGTTGAGCTTTTCATGGCACATTGCGCGTCATTCCTGTTTTAAACGTTACACTATGCACATAGGCTGTGTATTAACCGTGTGAAAGTGATTGAATTAGTGTGCACAACTCTAATGAGTGATCATACAAACCTAACCCCGTGGCACTACAGCCCTTGAAGGGCCTAGGCCTACCAAGCGACCGCTGCCCAGCCATTCGGCCTGCAGATTTTGGGGTGACGCGTGGTCAGCGCGTCGGGTCCCCTCGGCCGTTAATCTTGGTTTTCGTGACCGGGGCACTGTCTCACTGTCAGACAGCTACTCAATTGTCCTCACGAGGCTGAGTGCACCCCGTTCCAACCCTCACGTCAGTTTTAAAATCCCTGACGGAGCCGGGGATCGAACCCGGGGCCTCCGGGCGAGAGGCAGGCGCGCTACCCCTACACCACGGGAGTGACCATACAGGATACATTATATATTAGAGGTAAGTTCGAGATTAACACTCTTTAGTTTATTTTAATGCTAATCAATGTTTAAATTATTACTGTTTTACCATTTTATTGATGGATTGTTATTTTTGTTTTAAATAATCTGCATACCTGTGGGGTAAAGGAGGACGAGACAGACAGTCAGACAGAGAGAGAAACCAATTTACTTGAGTCTACGACAAGGGAAAAGCAGAGCTTTTTACAAAGCAAAGTAAGGATTTGATTTCTTATATATAACCTATTTTATTTTATTTATTTTTGTTTATGAAAGATGCTATTTGAAATAGATATACTTATGATGGTGTATTTTATTTCTTTTTTTAGAGTGTTGGAAAACGTTTGACCACTGCTGAACACCAGGAACGTGTGTGTTGGGGATCATTGTTTACCAGGCAGTCTACGGCTGAAAACACTGGTGAGATTGTTTTTTATAAAAATCATGCATTTTGCCACTGCAGATAACTTAACTTGGGAACCCCTTGTGTCCTGTTTCAAGTCACGTGTCTGCTCTGGCCGCGTGGCGAATGTTAGAGAGAGTTTAATCCCAAAAGACTTTATCGACATTTGACACTTTTAAAGAACAAATTTGTACAGCGCAAAGGTGAAATACAGCTTTAAAGGTCAATACACAACTCATGTGCGATTTAATATATAAAAACAAGGACGGTGAGCATAAAAACATTTTATATTGGCAGTAAAATGCGATAGATTTTGATAGCAGATAATCTGAACGAGTGGTATGAATGCCAAGTGCAGAATGCCTTGCTATGAAAATTTGATATACTGCAACAAGGACCCAGTGGATCAGCATTAGACAAAATCCAACACCTACAAATCAACATTTGTCAATTCAACCTGTTGAATGCTGGGTGTAGCTTTATTAAACACCACCAGCAATAGCTTTGAAAAAGGCTGTGGTGAATATTGAAAATAAAGACGATATATATTTCCTGTGGGCTGTGGCTGCCTATTTGGAGCCAGAACAAGACCGAAATGGTTCTCGACCAGGAAAGTACAAGGTCAAGTTTCAAGAATTGAAACGAAATTTAAATTTAACTCGAGTGTCGTTCCCTATGGACTTAACGGAAATCCATAGGTTTGAACAAGATAACCAGGACTTTTCGTTCATGGTGTATGGCCTTGATGCTGATCAGATTGTGGGTCCTATTTATGCTACAAAAGAACCGAAACGACACCACATTCATCTTTTATATCTGTCTTACAGAGAGGTGAATCACTTTTGCCTTATTAAAAGGCTGAGTAGATTGCTAAGCAGTCAAGTGTCTAAGCATGCTGGTGTAAAATATATTTTTGTGATCGTTGCCTGCAATATTTTACAACCCCTATGCTTTTGGAACATCATAGCGTAGATTGCGTTTCTCAGGAAGCGGTAAGATAGATATTGCCACAAGGGGACAATGCTATGTTGAAATTCAAGAACATTTATAAGCGTAACACTGCCCCTTATGTGGTGTATGCAGATTTCGAAGCTCTCACCACACCCATTGCGGGATGTGAAACAGATCCCGCCATCAGCTCAACCACACCCATTCAAAAACATGAGCCCCTTGCCATAGGATTTAATGTGGTGTGTGCCTATGACCCCACTCAATCCTTTTACAAATCACGTGAGGGCCCAGTTTGTGCCAAATGGTTTTGGATGAACATTAAAGTTGGCTCATCATGTACAGGGATTACTGGACCACCCAGTACCCATGGGCACATCTCCAGAACAGCAGCAGCAGTATGAGCATGCCACGACATGCCATATTTGTGAAAAGCCACTGATGAGTGCTGAAAAACACCGTTTGTGATCACTCACACTTTACGGGAGAGTTTCGTGGAGCAGCGCACAGTAAATGCAATTTGAACTTACCACCTCCTCGTTTTATCAGTGTCTTTTTCCACAATCTGGCGAATTATGACATTCAGTTTTTGATTCGTGAATTGGGTCATGTCAACAATGGCTCGTTTACCATGATCCCTCAGAACCATGAGCGTTTTACAGCCCAGACATGGCAGTTGGGCAACTTAAGCATTCGATTTTTGGATTCCTTTTTAGTTTATGGCATCCTCGCTAGACGGTCTTGTGAATGGCTTGGATGAGAAGGAATTAAAAACACCAGAAAGCATTTTGAAAATCCTGAGCAATTTCAATTGTGCATTCGGAAAGGTATATTCCCATATGATTTCGGCAACAACTGGGACGTGTTATAGCAAAAATCTCTCCCACCACAAGACAAATTTTACTCGAAACTAACACGCAGTACCGTTTGCGATGAAGACTATGCACATGCATGTCAAGTTTGGCGAGTGTTTGCTATTAACACGCTAGGTGAATATGCTATGCAATACCTAAATCCGGATGTATTGCTGCTCACCGATGTGTTTCAAAAATTTCGTGAGTTGTGTCAACACATTTACGGTCTTGACCCGGCTCACTATTATACGAGTCCTGGGCTCTCGTTCGATGCCGCTTTGAAATACACTCAAGTGGAATTGGATTTACTCACTGATGTAGACAAGGTTTTATTTTTTGAAAACGGCATTCGCGCCATGCCGAACAATGGCTACATGTCCGATTATTCACTAGACAAACCAGAATCGTACTTAAAGTAAATAATTTGTATGGCTACGCCATGAGTCAGCCTTTGCCCTATGGAGAGTTTGTTTGGCTCACTGACAAACAAGTGTCAGAATTTGATGTGAACATGGCTAGTCAGGAAACAGGCCGTGGATATTGAATATCCCTCATCCTTGTATGATGAACATGCCGATTTCCCATTCTGCCTTGAGGAAATGGTTCCCCCTGACAGTAAAGTGAAAAATGAAAAACTCATGGGCACACTTTACAAAAAAATCGGTATGTGCTACATATCCAAATGTTGGCGCAATGCCTAGCCCAAGGCTTGGTGTTGAAGAAAATCCACAGGGGTATTTCCTTTGCTCAAAAACCATTGCTCAAGCCATACGTGCAACTCAACACAGAGCACCGAAAAATGGCGACACAACAGTTTGAAATCATTTTTTTTAAATTAATGAACAACTGTATCAATGGCAAGTCCATGGAAAATGTCTGCAAATACCGTGACATTAAATTGGTTAATGAGTGGGAGGGGCAGTGGGGTGCCCGGTGGTACATTGGCAAGCCAAATTACAAATCGATCAAAATTATTGATGAGAATTTGGCTACTATTGAAATGAGTAGGGCCAGTGTGACCATGGATAAGCCCATTTACTTGGGACAAGTCATCTTAGACTTTCCCAAATCGGTCATGTATCGATTCCACTACCAGTTTGCCAAACAACATTTTAAGGACGTATCTCTTTTGTATATGGATACGGACTCTTTCATTTACCACATTCGCTACTGCAACCCCTATGACGTCATTAGGCAGCATAGTGACTGGTTCGACACCTCTTCTTATAGTGCTGACAACGTGTTTCAAATGCCCATAAAAATAAGAAGGAAATGGGCGTTTTAAAAGATGAATGCGGTGATTCCGTCATGACGGAATTCGTAGGGTTGGCCTCTAAAATGTATGCTTATCGCACACTAGACTGTAAGGAAGCCAAAAGAGAAATAGGTGTTTGTAGGGCAGTGGTAAAATAGCTACGTGTAGAAGACTACCTGACGGTTTTACGCACTGGCAAAGGTATGTCTCATACACAGTGCAGGATACAATCCAGCAACTATCATTTATATCTTGTGGAACAGAGAAAACGCACCCTCGCCACCATGGATAACAAACGTGTGTGGGCTGTTGACCTGCTCACCAGTCTACCATGGGGTTATGACCGCAAGGAGGAGGAAGAGGAGTGATTTCACTGTTTAATTGTTTAGGGGCATGGCTTTTGTTTTGTAACTCGTAGATTTAGTAATTTTTGTATTTTGTAAATATTGTTTTTTGTCATTGTAAATAGTGGATTTTGTAAATAGTGGCAACCCATTTAGACCTTTTGCTCTTTAAAAAAGTTCCATGCAACCTTATTTTTTAAATTTTTGATTGGTAAATAGTTTGAATTTTTTAAACGCTGTGCAAAAGTGTTATTTGTTTTTTTTTGTGTAAATATTCAATGAGTAATAGTTTTTTTAGTAACTTTAATTATTCTTTTTTGTAATGGTAAAATGTTAAATGGTAAACTAAAAAAGTACTTTTGGGATAAGTGTGCATGTAGAGAATGTGCTTTTGGGGATAAATAAAGTGGTTGTGTTTGTTCCCAAAGATAGGTGTAAATGTATGAGTAGATACAAAGCTGGTGTGAATGTATGACCAGAGCAAACACGGTGAGGTAGCGTGGGTGGGGATGGGGAAATTGTTACTTATATATTAAATGGTCAATAGTCATTTTGTTTTTCAATAGTTTTGTATTTTCTTTGAAATGTAGCGGCCAATAGAGATTATTTTTTTTAAACAGTCTTACCTGCAGTAGTCGTAGACCTCTACGTTTCCGCAATCCCATAAACTCACTGCATTATCATCATTATCATGGTCAAACACTCACATGAACATTATTGACAAAAATGATCTTTGGACATACACCAAATGGAAAAAATGTGAAAACAGCAAAATGGAAAATTTATGTTTCGATATCACCAACATTCAAACACCTAAAACTGTCATTTTAAAAACTGGAAATGGCCATGTGTGAAATATGAAAATTCAAAAAACTTCAAACGGACATTTTAAAAAGTGTAATCAACAAAATGGAAAATCCATATCATCAAAAACCTAAAAACTTCAAACGGGCATTTTTAAAATACTGTAAATTGAAAATGGCAAATGGCAATATGTGAATTGGTCATGTCTGAAATGTGAAAATGAAAAATCAGTCCATCAACATCATGGTTTTTAAAATTAAAAATAAACATCGTGCTCTTGTAAACCTTGTTTCTATTTCATAGTCTTGGTGGATGGACAATAGAAAATACAATACAAACAAATCCCAATTCCTCAATCCTCAATTCCTCAATGTTCATGTCCATGCATTATATACTTTACTTACATAGCACTCATGACAATCAGGACTGCCATCCTCTCACCCACTGAGGCATCACAGGATGTGAAACGTTGTTTAGCTTTTTTCAACAACAATTTATCTGACACATGTCTTAAACCAGGATGACTATGGCTGTAAGAAAGATCGTGTTTTTTACATGCTTGATCCAAAAGGTTAATGGGTACATCACCACGCTGCAAACGTTTTTCAAGATGAGTTGCAGGGCCACAAAAACGATAACCTTGAAGATGGATTTCAAAAGGTAAGTATTGAATCACTTTGTCAATGACGCCATTGCCAGTACAGGTCTGGCATATCCTTTTCCATTAATGGTGAAAAGGTTTGATCTTCCTCCTCCTCTATGGTCGATGCATGTGTTTGTTGTTGTAGTTGCTGTTGCTTTTACTTGCCATGACAGCCTTGGAATGATTCAACAAAGCCATTGCATGGACTATTATGACCATGATACAGATTCACCAGCTGGCAAGTCGCGCAATGACGCATAGAGGGTATTTTTGCCATGGCCACTTGCTTATGGTGATCGTAATCCGTACAGGGTTGCAATTCACTCAACACAGGATCTTGAGTCCATGATTTTGGTACATGTTGCCAGATTTCTTTCACTGCGTTGGCGGCAACATAATAAATGAACGACTTGGGCAGCGCCAAAAGTTCCTCTTTGGTAAAACTGTCAAGTTTCTCTTTGCACACAAAGAACTTGCCGATGGCTTTGTCCGTAGCATTGCCTTTCTCCATGATATAACGTGCTGTAGATGTTAACACGTCGCTTGTAGAAATATGATTGGCGTCATTTACAGGTAAATCTTGAGTTTTAATTTTGTTTAACAACTCCCAGCAGGCATTAGTGGTTAACCAATGAAATAGATGCCACTCATGCGCTAGGGCTGTATGGGTAATGTTGCCACAGGGACAAGTATTCATGAGCGTTTGCAGGGATGGGCAGCCCACGTCCATGAGGTCGATACATTGACAGTAAGACGCCAAAAATGGTTGCAACCATTCACGTTTTTCATTACCTTTCACAAATACCACATTGGCCAAGGACAAGTGCGCTTTCGTTACTGTGTCCAATTATTTATAGAAAATGGTTCCTTGATTCCAGTCTAGTTGCTTATGATTTTCAATCCACTGGGTTTGTTTACGATCTTTTTCACACAACATTCAAAAGCATGGGGCGGTTTAAATAGCAAATGCGTAGCTTGCGATATCCAAAACGTGGTACAATCGATAATGGCCACTTGTTTAAATATAAATTTGTTGTCGCCAATTTTAAACCCTTGGCAATCCACAATGAGTGTGCGCAACATGTTGACGCTTGTCTGGATCAAGTTCAACTGACGACTGACTGACAATCGACCACTAAGGTATGCCCATGACATGGACTCACCTGCCATGCTAGTTTAAAAAAATGAGGTTAGGGTAGAACAGGGGGACATGAAAAATAATAACAATAACAAGAACAAACACCTAAGTTTATTACATCATTTTATTGTGATAACATGTCTTACAGGCTTTAGTCATTATGGGATAGGGGCGATACCAACTCATACAACAATACAGTTTTTTGTGATTTTAACGTCCATAACACCGATGATGTCCCAATGTTTCTAAACTGGGTGTTTCTGACGGTGAGCTGCTCAACGAAGCACCTTGGACACCATACAGTCCACTCGTATCGTAACTTGGTTGTTCATCACTCAGAGGCACTAGTGAGGGATAGCTTGAATGGCAGGGTATATTTCCCAACTCCATTCTGCACAGGTAGGGGCAGGCAGGTGACCAGCGCTGATGTGCCTGCATGGGTTCATCGGTCTCTTGCCATTGGTATATGGTGATGGCACAAAAGGCACATTTCACTTCATCTCTTGTATTTAAATAATAGTAGCCAGCGGCCGCCAAGGCTTGAGGATTTACGAAAGGCACAGGCCACGTTGCAAAGGTCTTGAAACGTTGTTCCTCAGAGTTGAAATTCATGGATATGACAACTCTTGAGGCTTTAAAGCAAAGCATCACTGAGCGGCTTGACGTGGGTTGACCTGTTATTTATTCACTCGTCACTTGGTTGGACAGTGGATAATAGTTGACTTGTTTGTGATGAATAATCAAACAGTAGGCCGTCGTATTGGCTGGTACATTGTCATGCGCTTCAAAATTTAGTCGAATGTCAATATAGGAGAGCTTGACAGACTCTTCCAAGTAAGAACAGTCAACGAAAATTAGTGGCGCCCTTGCCTTAAACGCTTGTGGTGACAGCATGGGGCTGTTCTCTTTTTGATAATACGACCTGTGCGATTTGTTTTCTAAATTTAGATGGTCGTATTATCAAAAAAAGAACAATAAGCCCCATGCTGTCACCACAAGCGTTTAAGGCAAGGGCGCCACTGTCCAGTCCTTCATTGGGAAACACAGCTCCGTTGAGGAAAAGACGTGCATTTCTCAATTGTAGGTGATCAAATTGCGTGGCATCTTTGGTTTGTTGATACTTGCGATTCGTTTGAAAATCAACGATTATGTAGAGAGGTCTCTCTGTATAGCGGGCTGTTTTTACAGACCAACAGGGTGTGTTGGTGGTGGGCAATAGCTGGTACTCATGGAGAGCCCAGCTTCTAAATTCCATGGGTAGAGGCATACCTCTCTTTACCATCTTGAATATGTCCGTTTTTTTGCTAGCGTCTAGGGTCACATGGGGCAATTTCCATAGCAAGCGTTGTTCTTGAATTTTTGAATCTATGGGTGCATTGTCGACTCCCCTGAGCGCATTATTATCACACCTGTCGCTCACCAGATAAAGCACTTGCCTTGCGTTGACCACAATGCGCTGGTGATCTTCGGCAAAGCCTAAAATCAATTTAAGAGTTAAATATCCAGTAAATATCAGTGTATACCATCCAGTCATTGGTCGAGTCGGGACACCAACCCGCCAAGCAAAGTGTTTTATCTTCTTCCAGACTATAAGAGGGGTATAGTTTCATGACACAGGAAATACCCACATTTCGAGTGCTATCCACCACGATATCGTTAATCACATATCGCACCTCAGAAAACAGAAAGGCAAAAGCATGGTTGGCTAACTTGGATGTGGTGGGTGTAGAGGTGTTTGAGCTTGATAGGAATGGGGATCAATTCTTACCATCCCTGGTTTCTCCTCCATGTGGTTCGCTACTTCTAGGATAGAATTCATCATGAGGGCTGACGTGGTAACCCAAATGCTGCAAAATCTGTTTGTCCTTAGATGTTAACGTGTATTCACGTGGCAAACAACTAACACTATTCCTAGATGGTGTTGTTGCTTTATACACCAACTTCATAGCGGCTTTAGCACCAACTTGTAAGTTCTAGTTGAATGAGTTGTTGCTCTCTATTGATCAGTCTTAATGTTATATTACTAATACCATCGACAGCCACAGAATGAAAAAGCACCACTGGAGGGTTTTCACGAATAATATAGCCATTGGGCGATGACACAATAAAGTCATAAAGCGAATGCGATGGTTCTTGATTGGTGTACACTTGGCTAATAATATTACACGTCACTGACACATTTTGGTCCTCAATGAATTTCACTTCATTGGCTGATTCATGATTTTTGTTGGGCTCTAACACGCGAGGTTTAAATCCTAGTAATGGACCAATGGAATCGGGGTGTGTTTTAAAGTCAATTTTGAATGTGGAGAAAATACTGCAGCGATGAGTGTAGGTATTTCCTACAAGTTCAAACTTGCGCGTTCCATCGAGAAATGACTTTAAACCATATTCATTGATCAACACCACATAAATGTGTTCATAAATATCATCTCTCGTATATCCACCAGAGTTCAGGGTGAGCACAGAATCATCATAGTAAAACTTGTTGTTCACATTTTCACGTATGTTGTATATTCTATTGTGGGTTTCAGTTGAAACAAGTCCTAAACCATAAGGTCTTTCACTCAATTCGATAGGCGGGTAAAAGTCTAGGCTGACTTCAGGTCCACGTCCATGAAGTGTAAACGTTTTACTTTCTGCCGACATACTGATGATTTTTTGCTTATGATGTGTCTTATATAAAAAAATTAAACACAAACGTCCACACTGTTGGCTGTTAAACGTTTGCTCACGTTTCACATTATAAGTACTGTATATCTTGATCCTGTTTCCAAATTAGGTCACTAGTTCCATGGGCGGGGGCAAATTCCCAAAACTGTCTAAGTACCACACGGTGGATCCCTCTTTGACATAAGCTACATAATGCGTTCCTGGTCCTCGGTGATCAGCCAAATTGACAACAGCACATTCCTGTGTCCAGGGTTGTGGGGGTAATTGGTTCCGAATAAGCACACCTCGAAAATGAGAAAGCTTTATTTGTTTAGCCCAGCTTTACACTTGTTGATGGGTGATGGCATGTCTTGCTATGGCTGAGGCTAATGTTTTTTAAATTTTTATTTCGAAATGGTAAAATCCCAAATCCTTGTTGATAAACGGCTGGCTTTAAATTGGCATTTCTAGCCCCCATAGCAATCGCTTCCATGGTTTCATTTTGTCGCTGATTTTCTTTTAATTGTTGCTTACACTGCTGTGCAGCTTTAATGGTTTTCGCCACCGCACTAGCACCACCCAAAATTGAACCCAGATTAGCCAGACCGGCAAATAATGCAGGTAAATATCCCGCTCGTTTGTGGACGGGAATCACTCGCCCTTGTTTTGAACCCATTCGCGGACGTTTTGGAATAAAAAGTTTCTGTGCTGCTCTAAGGGCTTTTTTTATGGTCAACACGTTATTTCTTATTTTTTGTTCTTCCGCAAGGGCTTGTTCACTAATGCCTTAAGCCCATGCTTTGCCAAGGACAGAGTCTTATTTTTAGTCGTTTTAGTCTTTCTCACCACATATCTTTGTTTCACCATGATGATGACCATTAACCTTTCACAAGAAAGTGTAAGTCACAACTAATGGTAGGTTGTTATTTCATGGCTGTATATTCCAATTCCACATAAAGTGGGAAATCGTTTATGGTTTTTCCCGCTTGCTTTTCATCCCATGTCAACATGAGATGAGAGGTTAATTCGTCACCTGCATTGACCATTTCATGGTTATCGACCAACATCCTATGACCATTTACCTCTATTTGTAAATGGTTCTCATCAGGCATCGCGTATTTCATGTGAATAGTTTCATCATAGTGCAATCGATAGTGGCTTAAACCCGAAGCAAGCACATAGGTCAGGTGATGGTCATGGACTAGCGGTAAATGGGTTTATCTTTCACAGATTTTTCATTTGTCAGATACACTAAAATTACGGATGGGATAAATTTATAAAGCCCTTTCATTTCATAGGTCACGTAACGTATCGTTGGTGCATTCTTGGAATACACGGTACCTGAGATTATAATTTTCAATGTTTTTGCATGTTCTTTCCTTCCTCTTTGTCAGACACCAACAGTGATCTTCTGTTCTCTCTTAGGGGTTCAGGTCGCTTATATTTTGTATGAGTCTGTTCCAGATATATATTCTGTGACCCACCTAGCGTCATATAACAACGAATCTCTGAAGCTCTTCAACTCTTCCTCGCGCAAGAGGAATTCCATATCCATTTGGCTACCAGATCCTGTTACCATCGCCAGCTATTATCTCCATGAGCAAGAGGACTACGTCTACCTCTTTACTCACCATGCTGTGCTAGTATCAACTGTTATCAACTCTTTGAATACCAGCTCAGCAAGAGATCATTTTTTGTTATAATATTGGCAATACTTATATGTTCTCCTTTTGTCTCCTACCCCCCACTCTTTTCCCTTTCCTTTGTCTCTCCGTGCTCCGTTGAGCAGCACTCACTTCTCAGTCGGCAGTTGACTCGATCAGTCAAAGCTCCACTCGAGCTAGCCTCCTCAAACCAAGAGGCATACTCTCTTCTACGCCATGTTGGCAAAGTAATTATCGTCATACAGAACTTCGCCTTCAACATGAAATCAAGATAAGTACCATTTTAAAAGTTTTAACCTCATCTTCATGGTTTTAACTTCCACGTGCTTTAATGATACTTTTATAGACAGTGTGAAAGTATTTATTTTGGGGCAAAAATCATTCTTCGAGGGAGTTGCTATGTTGAGCTTTTGTCTGTCTAAGCCAAACTCAATAGAAAGTAGCTTTTCCTACGCTAACTAAATGAGAAATCTTCTCACCACGTGGGATATTATCTAAATACCCGCTGTCTGTAATTCACCAAGCTAGTTCCTCCGTTGGATTTTCATTAGCCCCATTTTTCTGCTAAGATCGTTCTGGAACCTTCCAGATCTTGTACTTTATCTGCAAGTCCTGCCGTCATGTATTTCTCACTTACTTGTGAGAATGCTATTTAAAATTGAAGAATCTCACTTCTAAATTACTACAATAGTGAATTTTCGTCCACCGCTGGAATTTCCTATGGCACATTTAATTGTAATTTACAACTTTCTCAAGAAATAGACTCTCGCCTACCTAGTGAAACCAGATATTTTCATCATTGCAATAACTTTTTTTGTCATAAACTCTCGTGTTTATACAGTGAACATCTCATATATTTCAACGAACTATAGTGAAAACCAGTGCTTGCTCAACTTTTCTACCGCGTCGCGATCGTCCGTTTATATTCAAACAAGGCCATGAACATTTTTCCTCAATCCCCATCTCTCTTTCCTAAACCTCTTACTAACAATCCGTAATAAATTTTTAATTTTAGGTCTGTTTCAACGAGGTGTCAATCTATAGATGTGCCCTCCCATTTTTTCTCATGTGTAATTAATTAATCTCTGTATAATTACGTGTCCAGCACACGTTTCAGACTTACATTGTTTCTCCCTTCAAATTAGGGAAAACAATTCTTTCAACTCTTGAGTGAGTTATTTTTAGGTCTCACGAAATGTAAACTGCCCCATTTGGCTCGTGATTTCTAATTAAACATAGGAAGTCTAGAACCTTCTTTTTGATTACCTCTTCAGGTTTCACAGTAAGTGACCTGCCCTCTTTTGTATAATTCTCATAAAGTAATTCTGTTTAAATATAAGAAGTTGTAGTAACTTCTATTTTATGCTTTATGTTTTCCTTGTTAATATTTTCGAATTTGTTATTCTCTCTAGAATGTTCTTTCAGAAATTTCTTATAGTACACTCCTTGTACTCAATTTAATGTTTAAACTTTAATCATTTCATTGCCCTTTTAAAATCTTATCAAGGTTTTAGTACTAGGTTTAAAACCTTAAGAATTGTTATTTGCCTGGAGCAATTTCTGAATGTTGTTGGAGGTCTGCGACCCCAAATTGTTAACAAGATTGCAAAATATTTAATTGTCAAAAATATTAACTTCTTTAAATTGTTAAATAAATTAAATATTTGTTCTTGGATTCATCATTTCTCTGATACTACAGTTAGGCAGGATCCTGGCTTTCCTAGCTCTTCCTAGGTTTATGCCCTCGTTCATACTCAATAAAGCTTTTACTATCTGTCTGGCCAGACCATCACCCTTCCCTATAGTACTTTTATACATGCTTGGGAGGAAATATACTAAAGCCTCTCTCTTGCAAACCGCCCAAGTCCTAGCTGCGGTTCCCGTTAGCCTCGACCAAGCTCGTTCCTATTTTAGGTATCAAAAAGTTAAATTTCAGTGGCAACTGCCTCTAAGTGTATTTAAAGTTAAATTTATAATTTTTGTGGAACTCTCATCCTATTTTTCTATCCTTTTTCTCCAGTCCGAAACCCACTTCCTTTTCTTAATCATCTTCCCTTGGTGGGTGGGTTATTCCTCAGCCTATAATCTACCCAATCGTGCAGATATCGTCTTCGTCTTGTGGGTCTTCCACGTGAATAATGCGGTGTTGATTAGCGGCATAACCATTCACCGTAAGCTGAGGCACTTTGTCATAAAACTCATACACCTTGTTATCCACATACTTTTTTGTAGTAACGTCTGTAGACACTTGATGATGTTTCACATGGGTTAACCGCTTTCCCTTAAAGTCATAATCTCCCTGTTTCGTGCGAGGCACTACAGACCTATCCACACAGTGTTTATTAGCAGGATCTGTTTCTTGTTTAGGATCATGTATGGGAACATACCTAGCTTTGGCCATCAAAGCACGTCCAAAGACATCCATCCTCAAGCTGTAGTACGAGTCTACTCTTTCTATGACAAGGCTCGGTTCCATGTATATAGACAGCCTGCTAGCCTCTCTAAGCCTTAGTTGATATGAAGATTATTAAGCACCAAGAGTCATTCCCCGTGGGGGACATGGTTTCCCATCACTATCCCACATCACGTGAACAACGCCATGGTTCACTGTTTCCATCTTCCATTCGCTACAACATTGTGGTATGTTCCGGGTGTGGAAAGACCAATCTTTTGCTGACGCTCATTAGAGCGCCCAATGGTCTGCGTTTTCAAAATATTTATATTTTTGCATAATCTCTCGACCAACCCCTCTACGTGTTTCTGGATCAAGTAATGTCTGGATTACAAAATGAGAATATGGGTTATTTCACATTTTCCATGCGAGAAAATATTATTTCCCCGTGCGAGGTAAAGCATGATTCACTCATGATTTTCGATGATGTATCCACTGATCCACAAGGATTATTCAAAACTATTTCAGCATGGGGCGTCACAAACATATCGATTGCTTCTATCTTGGACAAACGTATTCCAAAATATCCAAACAGTTGATTCGTGACAATGCCAATATCATTGTTTTATTTCGCCAGGACGAGAGGAACAGTCGTCACATTTATAATGAACATGATGAACCCGCTGAGCTATGGTTCATGTGATATTATTTATAACAGAACATTTATGATGGGATGTAGTACCTTTGAACACACCCAGAAAGTCACGTGGAGCTGAGAGATCACGCTATACTCTTTGAAGTAGCGGTGAATCGCACTTTTGACTTTGGTGAAATCTGCTAATTATTTATCTGAGGTCTTATTAATTAATTTTATCTTTCCACGAGACTCAGAATATTCCATTTCGTCATGCTGCATTATTAAAACATTTTGGAGAATGTTTATTTCGCTTAAGGTAAGGTAATACCCTTGCAGATACGCAAACAGGAATGTAAGTAGTCGCTCAAAGTCTTCGTTTTGACGACCTACTTCCTAGAGACACTCAGTGCCTTGCAATACGTCTGGAGAATCCGCCCCGTGTAGGCGTGAAATTGTATCTGTCCTACAAGACGTAGAAAATATCCGCTGTTGAGCGTTGAAAGTGATTATCAGGTGCCATCGAGCACGCGAATACTACAATTCACTGTTGTTTAAGCACAGTGAGCTACCAGAAACATATTGGGTAATAATAATTGGCAAGTATAGTGATTTGCATAACATTGCCGTAACGCCACATTTTTGTACCCACGTGTTTGTGGAGGGCCAAGTGCCTAGTGGAAAATATACAGGTAAAAGTGTTAGAACTATCTTGAATAAGTATGATTATGATTGTATGACATATTTAAATTGCCAAAATGAATATTTCAATTCAAAAACGACGCATAATTCACGGATGCTACGTGATATAAAAGTGGCGTCATCACACGTGCAGAATTGTAGAAACAGTGTTAGCTCACATGTTAATTCACATCGACGAAATAAAGGCTGTGTCATCTACTACAATCAAATTCTATAACATTTACGACGAACATTGTATTTTTGAAAGTGAAAGAATGAACTTCATGATTTATTTCACCACCCACGTGATCAGACTATTCTTCACCATGTTTGAGACCGACATCATGGGCTAATACCATCACGGTATGAGGGTGATGTTTCTATGGGAACCAGCATGATGGTGGAACTTCCAGAACAGCGAACGAGAAGGAAGGAACCCAGAATGCCATTTCCAGGCATATCCATTACATCCACGAAGTTGTCGACAGGGACAGATCGAACCCTGGTCTTTGGAGGAGTCCAGATGGGAATCCTGATGAGGATGATACCGTTCCAGAGAGCCAGAGATGATTTTGTACAACCCTTGTTGTTGAATAGAGGGCTGAGTGAGAGCTTCTCCATTTCGTGAGTTTTTGGACACCCCTTTCTTGTTCTAGTTTCTGGTGGTATAGTAGGTTAAATGTAGTTTGTGAACCAACCGAATTCAGTGTCAGCCATTTTTATAGGTAGGGAATGTAACTAGTTTAATTAGATGTCATTTATTTCAGTTAGAGTGAGACACCCTTGGGTCAGACATTTTGGTCAGCCCTGGTGCAGCCTGATGAACGTCGTAGAACGTCAATGCCTATCTTTTGCTGAACGTGACCGTAGTCATTTGAGGCTACTTTGTTCAACCCTATTTGGGGTGATTTTTCAAGTCTTTGCTGACTTTAGTTATGGCAATCAGATGCCATGGTTATTAGTTAACTGCATTCTTTGCAGCCAGTCTTTGTTACACCCCTGACTGTCGTTAGAACAGTCGTATCAGTTAGATAGTCGACTGTAATTACCAGTTTTGTAACTGCATTATATTTCATTTTAAATAAGCTCAGAAGCTATTCTTGGTCAAGTGTGGACCTAATAATTAGAAGGAATGATTCGTTGTCAAGCATCGAACCCAGTTCCCAACGTATCATTAAGCAGATCCAGAGTGTGGAATCTGCGCCACAATTATTATTTTGTTAGTGTCATGTGAAGACACGCAGTTATTTGATGTTGTACAAGCAACTACTGAATTATATCCTTGAGAGCAAAGAGCTCCAGTAATAGTGACATTACTATCATTTAGACGTCTTTGGTCTGGAAGACGGAATTATATTATTGTATTCAGATTTATAGCGTGTTTTTTATACACGTATTCTTCGAGGTTCATAACCTATGGTAAAGTTTTTTATGAAGAGGCCAGATGTATAGTTTTATTTTGTTTAAATCGCCGGCCTTGATAGTCAATGTGTTGTGTCAGTGGAGCGCAGGAATGTTGAAACCTGCCAGCGACACAAAACTGGTTTGTAACCCAGTGCCCTTGAAAGCACGCCTGTATTGTGAGACAGAACTACTTTGACAAGAGAGAGAATACGTTTTGTATTCGCATCTTCTTTCATTGCAACTTTGCTTATGGAACTCAGTGTCCATCCTTGTATCTGATCACATGTTTTATAGATTTATTTTTGTTAGTTAAACGCACTGTTGCGTGTACCGTCGTTTGACGTGTACAGTTATGTCAGGTTTTCTATAGTACGTTGTAGGCTACCATGTTATAGCAGGAAGTTATTGTATGAAGGTAATTTCTGTATGCCTTGTCCGGGATTGTTCCCATTGACCAGATGTTATTGGAGGGTAACTGTAGTGTGCAGGCCCGTCCCAGAGTTATTGAACGCGAGCTTTGCGCCGCTGGTAACTTGTGTTATTGTGTGTCCGAGTTGTTATTGCTCGTTGATTATATTCCGACTTTTGAGTCGAAGCTTTTTGGTGGAGAATGATCTCAGTGGAGACACTCCGTGCCCAGGCTATTGTCAGTATTATTCGCCATAAACCAACGATAAACCTAAACCGACATCTTAATAATAAAACGCATAATTTTGGTAAAACAAAAACTAACTAACGAATTCTTTCTGTCTAACTTTGTTCTTTTGCATTTTGAACCTGTTGACGTAGCCGTGCTGATGAAGGTATTTTCCTTTTGTGGAAATGACTAGGACAGCTGACACTATTGTAGCGACCTGAAGCATGCTCGAACCTTCTGTTCGTAGCTTGTGGAGCGCAGGCCATGCCATGTTAGACGTAGTCTTTACTACGCAGTCGTCACCGTAACCACACACATTAGATGACTATGGCTTACAAAGAGTAAACCAAGGTGCAGGCAGGCATTTTAATAAAACTATTGTCTATTTCATTACTTATTTATGATGTACAAGAGTATGAATCCTACATGTTACCTTATTGAGTGCTGTTAGCACGTAGTTTCTAAGAGTAATTAAATGTTTTTTTACATGGCTGTACACTTAGATTTGAATGTAATTGTTTTCTGTTACGGACGTCATCGCCGTAAACTTTGTTATTAATTGATAGGACTTAGCTAGATGAATTAACGTTAAATGTGAATGTGGAGATGGTATCATCCTAACTTAGATTTGTTTTGCTACCCTGTTAAATGTAAATTCAGATATTAGCTTGACCTTGTAACTTGAACTAGGGACTTGCGTAGTACCAATTTCCTAGTGTTGCTGTTGTTGCTTTATTATTGTGAGTTAGATCTTTCGCGAGGGTTTTCCGTAACTTCTCAGGTAGGGACCTGCTCTTTATTTTTGTTTGTTTATTAGCTTGCGGACTAGCCGATTGTAACCCTCCGAACTTGGCTAGGGGCTTGTGAATTTTATCAATAAATTTTCACGGTGTTTTACATAAGTCTGGAAGTTTATTTTCTCAGTCTATTTTTTAAGGTGAACCTTTCCTTAGGCAATGACCATCGTCACCATGTACCACGATCCCTGTGGGCTACGGACTCTCGTGCCGCTTTAGCCTATTTGGAAGTTCACCTGATCCTAAAGGCAATTCTATTTTTTATGTCCGACGGGTGAAATGTTAGGGAAGTCATTGCGGTTGTTGGCTATCCTGGCAGCTCCACCGACGGTCGCATAAAATGGCGCCCAACGTGGGGCATGATGGTGGTCGCATAAAATGGCGCCCAACTCATTTGCCGACGTTAACGTGGTGACCGTCAGTTCCTTGTTATTTTGGAGGATCTTAATGTTGATTAATGGTAAGTTGACAGGACTGGGACGAACTTAGAAAGTCGTACTGCAGATCAATTGACCGCATCGCATTCATGTTTGATAGAAGTCCATGGGGTGAGGCTTTAGTGTTGGATAAATGAAGGATTTTCTTTGATGATGCGTCATCCTGAGTAAATGTAATACTTTGCATTGCTCGCCGTTGTCTTTGTAAATGTAGAAGCACTTAGTTTGCGTACTCTAGCTGTACTCGTTATATTTATATAAATGAAACAAGCTTTATACCACCAAGTAACTAATCATAGCTGTAAGTTCCAGTAGAGATTGATCCCTCACTTTCTCATATATATTTCTTGTCAATGGATGAGGAAACTATTCGTCGTGTGTTTGGAGAGATGATGGCAGGTGTGAATGCCAATCTTCAACAGATTACTGCTGACTTAGGTCAGAATACTCAAGCTGTCAACACTGTGAGTGGTCATGTAGACCAAGTAAGACAGGACTTAGAGGTTAATACCAGATCTATAAACAATGTTAGACAGGACTTAGAGGTCAACACTCAGTTGATTAACAATGTTAGTAGTCATGTGGACCAAGTAAGACTAGATTTATTGGTTAACACACAGTCAGTTAACAATGTTAGGACTGATTTAACTCAAGTCAGGGCCGACATGGACACATATAGAGTCGAAGCTAGAAATGATCTTACGGCAGGTTTAGCAGCTGTTAGGGTTGATGTCATACGACACCATCAGGAGGCTAACCAGCGCGTAGATTGCTTAACCGACCTGATGAATAGAGCTAGGGAGGATGTGCAGACCCAATTGGAGGAGCACACAGCTCAAATTCAAACGACAATAAATAGAGTCCAGATAGATATGAGAGCCGACCTGGAGCACACTCGGGAAGAATTTGGGACTCGATTGAATCACGTCGAGGGATTTATGGACAATGTGAAAAAGGACATGGCAACCATGAACATTGGACTGATCTTAATGAGAGGTGCTGCCAATGCTGTTAATAACAACGTAAAGACGATCGTTGATGGCATGATGGAAGTCAAAGACGAACTCAATACCAACAGGAGAAATATTACTGAGTTGACAGAAACCATAGCAAGTCTACGTGAAACAGTTGATGTTCATCGTGAGGAACACAACATCGATCTCATGTTATTGAGGGGTGACCTCAACAAACACAAGACCACAGTGGAGGCTAAGGTAGCAGAGGTCAGAGACGATGTTGGGAAGATCCAAGAGAACGTGTCGAGAGTTGAAGGAGAAATCGATTCCTTACAAAAACGATTTGAGGAAGTCACGGTAACCGAGAGGTTAGACCTCAGCTATAACCTCAGGACGGCCATACGCGAAGTAGACACGAACCTCAAGGGAAAAGTCGATAGGATCGAGCTACAACTGAACGACTTAGGCAACAAAGTCACAGCCAGAACTATTCCAGGACTTGAAGTCATAGAAAGACGTCTTGACAGACTAGAAACGCTTCCTAGAGAGAGACACTTACACTCACAGATGGGAGAATCCCAGGAAACACCCGTATCTCAATCCGCAGGAATGATGCCTACCCATTTCCAACCCAGCGCATCTACAGAACCACAGCCATCCCAATTCACTGGTTCAGCGCAAAGTCAGACTTTGAACTTTGACGCCCATCCGTTTCAACCAGCACCTAATCGACTTAGTCACGAGACTAACACACCTACGCATAACTACATGCAGAATACATTTAGACCCGCGCATACGCAGGGAAATGTCACTATAATTCGTTCGAGAGAGGAGCAACCAGCTCGCTTCTCAGGAACTGGAAGTGGTGTTACTCCAGTTGAATTTCTGGCCAACGTCGAAAGCTACTTGAGAGAAACTATGGTAACTCCAGAGAGGGAACTCTGAGTTATAGAGCGTTTGCTAGAGGGGCAAGCCAGCACCTGGTTTAGAGCATTCAGATACTCGTTTACAGGCTACCAGGACTTTAAAGAGGCTTTATTAAGAACGTATTGGTCGAGCAACATCCAGCAGAGCATCCGAGCTGAGATGTATACTCGCAGGTACATCTCTAATACACCGACGCGTTATGCGAATTACTTCGCGATACAGTTTGCGAAGCTTCGTTGTCTTCAGCCCCCTTTGTCTGAACAAGACTTAGTGAACACCATCGTTAGGCAGTACCCTGCAGACGTGCAACGTGTGTTGATTGCTGCAGGGGCATCCACTTTCCAGCAGTGTGACCAGATCCTGCGAAGGTTGGATGCGAACACAGAACAGTTCCCGACACACCGTCAGCAGAAGGCTGACAGGCGCGAGGAGAGACATGTCAATTTGACTACTGTCGATGAAGTGAGCCAGACGCCACAACAGACGCAAACCCAAGAGAACTCTGGGCAACGCGATAACAACTACAACTATAGCAGGAGAGAATGGAACAATACTCCATATGCTCGAGATCAGCAAGATGACCGTCGAAGTCATTGGAACCGGCGATTCGATCGAGGGACGAACGACAACTGACGTCATGAAAACGACCGCCGAGGGAATAATGGTAGAAAACCACAGCACGGAAGTATCCGTAGGGACTATCGATACAGTAGAGGATATGACAGAAATCCAGACCCTAGATACCAGCCAGATAGAGATTGGAGAGGAAGAGCACGGGAGAGCCGTGAGTACCTTCAACAACTCAGAGAACTGCAAATCCGAGAAGAGGGAGAACAGAACCCGACTTCGAGGAAAATAGAAATTCCGCGCAGGAGACGGAGCAAAACCAGCCCAGTACTTCTCGCCAGGACAGAAAAAAACGCCGAAAAATCAATAGATTCTTGTTCGGTTGAGCACCGAGTAACTGCCACCATATTACTCTGGGAGCCAATCCAAGAAGGCTTGTTGGACTAACGACGAACGACGAACCACAACTATGAATTGACGCGTCTGCCCAAGATTGTAGCCACGTTGAATGTATGCAACGTAGTCATTCTCATCAATACTGGGGCGATGATTAGTGTCATTTCCGCCGATTGCCATGCCAGACTGAAAGCAAACTCTGAGGTGACAGAGCTGCCAGTTTCTGCTGTAAGAGTCAGAGGAGTCATACCTGACCGAGTTGTAACGTGCAAAATCCAGATTCTATGTACTCTGAAGATTTCGAGCCACGTGTACTTGCACGAATTTCTTGTAATGAAGAGCTTGCATCATGATGCCATATTAGGTGCAGACTTCATTAGAAAATATGATGGAATCATTGACATGGGACGTAATACGGTAGAGTTCAAGCCGAACGAACCCATACAGATGAACTTAGTTGAAGAAGAACCGGAATTCCTATCCGAAGTCGACGTTGTCGAAAACTTAAATGGCAAGGAAATTGAGGAGACACTAGATGCCGACGAAGAGGCAGAATCATTATCAGCACCCATATGGGAGAACCTTGATACAATATTGAACGAATACAGGGACATATTTGACACCACACCTGGTGAGATATTGGACTACGAGTACGATCTTGTGTTACTGGATGATTCCCCATTCCAGAAGAAGATTTATCCTATCGCCGAGAAACATCGCGAAGAAGCTGCTAAGAAGATCCATGAGATGGAAGCAGCAGGCACAATCAAGAAGTCACCGACTCCTTTCTTGAATCCTATAACGCCTGTGGTTAAGGTAGATGGAAGCTTGAGTCTTTGTCTCGATGCAAGAGCCTTAAATGAACGCCTAGCTCCTGAGCACGACAGACCGCCCAAGATTAGGGACATTCTCAGGAAGTTCAAGGGAAAGAGAATATTTTCATCATTGGACTTGGTACAGTCTTATTGCCATATCAGATTATCTGAGCATACTCAGAAATATACAGGATTTCTATTTGATCAGACCACCTATGTCTTTCGAAAACTACCCTTTGGATTGAAAAATGCCGGAGCTGCATTAATCAGAGCACTTGATGCCAAACTGACTCCTGAAGTGAAGCAGAAGGTGATATGTTATGTGGATGACATCATCATAGCTTCGGAAACAAAGGAAGAGCATTTACAGCCATTACGCCTTGTTTTTGAGAATCTTCGACAGGCTAATTTTAAGGTGAAATTTGACAAGTGTCGATTCTTCCAGAAAGAAGTGAAATTTGTGGGACACATAATCAATGGAGAAGGATACCGACCGAATCCGGCAAAGATCAGAACTGTTGCTGCATTTCCAACGCCAACCCGTGTGAAACACGTGAGACAATTCTTAGGAATTCTCCAATTCTTTGCTGCTCATTGTGAGAAGTATTCCGAGACTGTCGCACCACTGCAAGGTTTACTGAAGAAGAACTGCAAATGGACCTGGAATGATGAGTGCGAGATAGCTTTCAAGAAAGCTAAACAGATGCTAGTTGACTCAATTCAGTTAGAATATCCAGATTACTCCCGGAATTTTATTCTAGAAACTGACGCATCTGCAATTGGAATAGGAGCCATCTTACTGCAGGAGGATGATTAGAAGAAACTTCATTACATAGCTTTCTTAAGCCAATGTTTGAGAGCACATGAATCTCATTACTTCACTACTGAGATTGAAGCACTTGCAATTGTTTACGCACTTGAGTACTGGCAGAAACTTTTGTTAGGCCAGAGGATTATTGTGAGGACCGATCACCATGCGTTAACCTTCATATTACGAACAAGACTGGCAAGCGACAGGATCACACGTTAGACGCTGTTTCTCCAACAGTTTGATTTTGAAATAGTTTATCGACCAGGCAGAGAGAATGTGTTGGCTGACATTCTCAGCCAGAATCCTGAAGCTACTGTTAATGCCATAGACATCGAAGGAGAATGCGAGGAACACCTTCGCCGACTTCGTCATCTACCTGAAGGACAATGACGTGAGGAGTAACTCAGGCATATTATCCATTTCCTGGAACGAAGAATGGATCCACAGGATGCTCATTATGCGAGGATTGCTGCTGTTGCAGATGATTACTTGATTTATCATCGTGCCTTGTACAAGTTTGTGGTCGAGGACCAGTTATTCCTAGGAGATACCAAGAATCTGTTATTCTTATGGTTCATCTATCCATTGGACATGGTGGAACAGACAAGACCATTGCAACCATCAAGGAATCTTTTACTTGGAAAGGGCTAGGAGCCACCGTTAGACAGTGTTTACGTGCTTGCGACGCATGCCAGCGGAACAAGTACACGTCACATTTGTTGAAAGAACCACCTAGACCAATACTCCCAACTGAACCTAGAGAGTTATATGCACAGGACCAGTATGGCCCAATAACTAAAGCTCGTCGTGGGAATCGCTACATCGTTGTAACTATTGATGTGTTCACGAAATATACGATGCTTCATCCGATTCAGAAAGCCACTGCACACCAGATTATTCAGAGGATTAGACGACAAGTGATACCGGAGGCAGGAAAGCCACAATTCTTGTTGACTGATCACGGATCACAGTACACCTCCGCAGAATTTGCCAATGCTATGAATGAGCTGGAAATAGGTCATGTTTTATCATCTATTCGCCATCCAGAGAGCAACCCAGCAGAATGCGTAATGTCTATTATCGCAAAATTCTGTCGATTATATTGTCAAGAAGAACACTGGCGATGGACTGAAGTCCTAGTTATTATGGCAAAATGTATTAATTCAACAGTCCATGAGAGCACTGGTCAAATACCTATGGTCTTGCATTTGAACCAGATGCCGCTGAGAATATGGGATCGTGTGATAGTAAATCCACCTTGTTTACAACCATCACATGCCAGCAGACTTTTAGCTGCGAGACACTATGGACAGACAAGCTGCCAAGCGCTTGAGAAGAACTAGACGCCAGAGATTCAGAGAACCACTAGTTGAAGGAGACCTTATCCTTATAAGGAGACCCGGAATTTCAAGTCCTATAGACCGCATATATGGGAAATTTCTGTCTTTATATTATGGCTCTAGTCGTGTCCGACAGCCCTTGAACAATGGAAGTTATGTAATTGAAGACATTAGGACAGGAGAGCGCATTGGAACTTTTAATGCAGTTAATCTAAAAAAAATATCACTTATGAATGAATTTCAAGGCAAATAAAAATGTCATCCCAACATTTTATTTGAAACGACGGAGAGGCAGATGAACCCGCTGAGCTATGGTTCATGTGATGTTTTTTATAACAGAACATTTATGATGGGATGTAGTACCTTTGAACACACCCAGAAAGCCACGTGGGGCTGAGAGATCACGTTATACTCTTTGAAGTAGCGGTGAATCGCACTTTTGACTTTGGTGAGATCTGCTAATTATTTATCTGAGGTCTTATTAATTAATTTTATCTTTCCACGAGACTCAGAATATTCCATTTCGTCTTGCTGCATTATTAAAACATTTTGGAGAATGTTTATTTCGCTTAAGGTAAGGTAATACCCTTGCAGATACGCAAACAGGAATGTAAATAGTCGCTCAACGACTTCGTTTTGACGACCTACTTCCTAGAGACACTCAGTGCCTTGCACTACGTCTGGAGAATCCGCCCCGTGTAGGCTTGAAATTGTATCTGTCCTACAAGACGTAGAAAATATCCGCTGTTGAGCGTTGAAAGTGATTATCAGGTGCCATCGAGCACGCGAATACTACAATTCACTGTTGTTTAAGCACAGTGAGCTACCAGAAACATATTGGGAAATAATAATTGGAAAGTATAGTGAATTGCATAACATTGCCGTAACACCACATTTTTGTACCCACGTGTTTGTGGAGGGCCAAGTGCCTAGTGGAAAATATACAGGTAAAAGTGTTAGAACTATCTTGAATAAGTATGATTATGATTGTATGACATATTTAAATTGCCAAAGTGAATATTTCAATTCAAAAACGACGCATAATTCACGGATGCTACGTGATATAAAAGTGGCGTCATGTGTTAGCTCACATGTTAATTCACATCGACGAAATAAAGGCTGTGTCATCTACTACAATCAAAGCCTATAACATTTACGACGAACATTGTATTTTTGAAAGTGAAAGAATGAACTTCATGATTTATTTCACCACCCACGTGATCAGACTATTCTTCACCATGTTTGAGACCGACATCATGGGCTAATACCATCACGGTATGAGGGTGATGTTTCTATGGGAACCAGCATGATGGTGGAACTTCCAGAACAGCGAACGAGAAGGAAGGAACCCAGGATGCCATTTCCAGGCATATCCATTACATCCACGAAGTTGTCGACAGGGACAGATCGAACCCTGGTCTTTGGAGGAGTCCAGATTGGAATCCTGATGAGGATGATACCGTTCCAGAGAGCCAGAGATGATTTTGTACAACCCTTGTTGTTGAATAGAGGGCTGAGTGAGAGCTTCTCCATTTCGTGAGTTTTCGGACACCCCTTTCTTGTTCTAGTTTCTGGTGGTATAGTAGGTTAAATGTAGTTTGTGAACCAACCGAACTCAGTGTCAGCCATTTTTATAGGTAGGGAATGTAACTAGTTTAATTAGATGTCATTTATTTCAGTTAGAGTGAGACACCCTTGGGTCAGACATTTTGGTCAGCCCTGGTGCAGCCTGATGAACGTCGTAGAACGTCAATGCCTATCTTTTGCTGAACGTGACCGTAGTCATTTGAGGCTACTTTGTTCAACCCTATTTGGGGTGATTTTTCAAGTCTTTGCTGACTTTAGTTATGGCAATCAGATGCCATGGTTATTAGTTAACTGCATTCTTTGCAGCCAGTCTTTGTTACACCCCTGACTGTCGTTAGAACAGTCGTATCAGTTAGGTAGTCGACTGTAATCACCAGTTATGTAACTGCATTATATTTCATTTTAAATAAGCTCAGAAGCTATTCTTGGTCAAGTGTGGACCTAATAATTAGAAGGAATGTTTCGTTGTCAAGCATCGAACCCAGTTCCCAACGTATCATTAAGAAGATCCAGAGTGTGGAATCTGCGCCACAATTATTATTTTGTTAGTGTCATGTGAAGACACGCAGTTATTTGATGTTGTACAAGCAACTACTGAATTATATCCTTGAGAGCAAAGAGCTCCAGTAATAGTGACATTACTATCATTTAGACGTCTTCGGTTTGGAAGACGGAATTATATTATTGTATTCAGATTAATAGCGTGTTTTTATACACGTATTCTTCGAGGTTCATAACCTATGGTAATGTTTTTTATGAAGAGGCCAGATGTACAGTTTTATTTTGTTTAAATCGCCGGCCTTGATAGTCAATGTGTTGTGTCAGTGGAGCGCAGGAATGTTGAAACCTGCCAGCGACACAAAACTGGTTTGTAACCCAGTGCCCTTGAAAGCACGCCTGTATTGTGAGACAGAACTACTTTGACAAGAGAGAGAATACGTTTTGTATTCGCATCTTCTTTAATTGCAACTTTGCTTATGGAACTCAGTGTCCATCCTTGTATCTGATCACATGTTTTATAGATTGTTTTTTGTTAGTTAAACGCACTGTTGCGTGTACGGTCGTTTGACGTGTACAGTTATGTCAGGTTTTCTATAGTACGTTGTAGGCTACCCTGTTATAGCAGGAAGTTATTGTATGAAGGTATTTTGTGTATGCCTTGTCCGGGTTGTTCCCGTTGACCAGATGTTATTGGAGGGTAACTGTAGTGTGCAGGCCCGTCCCAGAGTTATTGAACGCGAGCTTTGCGCCGCTGGTAACTTGTGTTATTGTGTGTCCGAGTTGTTATTGCTCGTTGATTATATTCCGATTTTTGAGTCGAGGCTTTTTGGTGGAGAATGATCTCAGTGGAGACACTCCGTGCCCAGGCTATTGTCAGTATTATTCGCCATAAACCAACGATAAACCTAAACCGACATCTTAATAATAAAACGCATAATTTTGGTAAAACAAAAGCTAACTAACGAATTCTTTCTGTCTAACTTTGTTCTTTTGCATTTTGAACCTGTTGACGTAGCCGTGCTGATGAAGGTATTTTCATTTTCTGGAAATGACTAGGACAGCTGACACTATTGTAGCGACCTGAAGCATGCTCGAACCTTGAGTTCGTAGCTTGTGGAGCGCAGGCCATGCGATGTTAGACGTAGTCTTTACTACGCAGTCGTCACCGTAACCACACACATTAGATGACTATGGCTTACAAAGAGTAAACCAAGGTGCAGGCAGGCATTTTAATAAAACTATTGTCTATTTCATTACTTATTTATGATGTACAAGAGTATGAATCCTACATGTTACCTTATTGTGTGCTGTTAGCACGTAGTTTCTAAGAGTAATTAAATGTTTTTTTACATGGCTGTACACTTAGATTTGAATGTAATTGTTTTCTGTTACGGACGTCATCGCCGTAAACTTTGTTATTAATTGATAGGACTTAGCTAGATGAATTAACGTTAAATGTAAATGTGGAGATGGTATCATCCTAACTTAGATTTGTTTTGCTACCCTGTTAAATGTAAATTCAGATATTAGCTTGACCTTGTAACTTGAACTAGGGACTTGCGTAGTACCATTTTCCTAGTGTTGCTGTTGTTGCTTTATTATTGTGAGTTAGATCTTTCGCGAGGGTTTTCCGTAACTTCTCAGGTAGGGACCTGCTCTTTATTTTTGTTTGTTTATTAGCTTGCGGACTAGCCGATTGTAACCCTCCGAACTAGGCTAGGGGCTTGTGAATTTTATCAATAAATTTTCACGGTGTTTTACATAAGTCTGGAAGTTTATTTTCTCAGTCTAGTTTTAAAGGTGAACCTTTCCTTATGCAGTCTATGACCATCGTCACCATGTACCACGATCCCTGTGGACTACGGACTCTCGTGCCTCTTTAGCCTATTTGGAAGTTCACCTGATCCTCACGGCAATTCTATTTTTTATGTCCGACGGGTGAAATGTTAGGGAAGTCATTGCGGTTGTTGGCTATCCTGGCAGCTCCACCGACGCTCGCAATATGAATCCAGATATGGCCTTTCAAATGTTTAGTGAATTGTGTGCCAAGTGCTGGAACACTCAACTTCATGCCTGTTTGGTCATTGACAAACAAAGTGAACTCAACCAAGGACGTTATCGCTTTGGGTTTGATCATATTATTGCTATTTAAGGCATGACTCATTTGTCAAGACACCATGGCGTTAGAAGAGAGTCAATTGAAAAAGCATATTATTAGAGCAAAAAACTATTCGCCAAACGTTTCGTCAATTGAAACGATCACGTGCAGATCATGCTTTGTTTATTCAACAACATTTAGCACCTCCGCTAAAAGTCATGTTTAAACCCTCTTTCAAGCCATGTGAATCCCTACCCACTGTTTCACAAGCCACGCAGACGCTACACGAGGTCCCTGAGGAAGAGGGAGAGGAACAGGAACAGGAAGATTTGACTAGTGTTAGCGAGGTTGAGGATGAGTAGGAACAAGTGTTTAAGCCTCAAAAAAATCATAACACCTTGCATAGTTTTTAAGAAAAAAGAAATCTTTGGCCATGGTCTGAACACCTTGCCCTTCCAGATCGTGTCCGTTTTCACAACTCTTGGCCACCCCTCAACATAAAGCTCAACTGAAATACATTTTAATAATATATTATGGATGAACACTGGAACCCTATTTCACCGATCTATTTATTGGAAACACAGATACCATGTATGGTGTTCGCTATGAGAATGGAAGTTTTAAAATTGGTGATTCATCCATTACATTTGCTCGTACTGAAGCTGTCATTAAAACATTAATTATAAATTAACGCCAGGACTGTTAAAGCTGCTATTTTCTCGGACCCCCTCTTCCCATGATTATACGCCAGAGGACCTTGGCAAATATAAATCCATTTTATTGGACACCCATGCCCACAAAAGACAGTATGATCCCTCGCAACAAGTAAATGCCAACATATCTCAAAAGTATAAAACCATCATAGCAAAAATGTTTCCCATCTGTCAAAGTACTCGTCGTAAAGCATCCGCTTCGGGAGTAACTTTTAAACCATTAAATCCCCTTGTGGATGTTACCTACAGGCACAATCCCAATAAGCTCGTCCAGCGGCTACAGTTGTTGCATGATTCAGGTCAAGCTGGTCACAGCGGTCACGATTGGGAATTTAAAGAAATTGAACAAGAACTTCGAAATGCCAAAATTATTGTTTAAGTCCTCACCCATTAAAATGGGCAATGGTCACGAGTTGCATCACCCAGCTAGGCGTCACTATCCGCGACTCAAAGTGATTTCACGAGGTGTGGATGAACTTTGGCAAGCAGACTTGGTAGAGATGACACCCTATGCTAGTGTTAACGATTGTGTACGCTATATGTTGACCGTCATTGATGTGTATTTTAAAATGGCGTTTGTTGAAACTGTGCGTCGCACGTCTGGTCCACTAGCCACCAAGGCCTTTCAACATATTATTCAACAATCCAAACGTCAACCTCAGTTGTTACAAACCGACCAGGGGAGAGAATTCTTCAACATGAATTTCTCCAGTTTTCTCAAATCTAAGGATATTCACCATTACACCACGTACATCAATCTCAAAGCCAGTGTGGTTGAGCGGTTTAACCGAACATTGAAAACTCATATGTGGAAAGCGTATACGGTTCAGGGCACTTATCGCTGGTTGGACATGTTACCAGAGCTAGTGACACGTTACAATGACACCAAACATAGAACGATTGGGACCAAGCCACGGCTCTTGAACAAAAATATTCAGCGACTGGATAAACTGTTGAACCCCATAAAACAGCAGATCCTAAACGTCACCGACTGAAAATTGGGGATTTTGTTCGTGTGGGCAAATTTAAGACTGCCTTCAATAAGGGCTACACGCCTCAGTGGAGGACTGAACTATTTCGAATTCGTCAATTCAACTTGGACATTTCAGTCACCTATTTGCTCGAGGACCTCAACCATCAACCCATAAAAGGCAGGTTTTATCTCCATGAACTTCAAAGGACAGCGTTTCCAAATCATTATCTTGTTGACAAAGTGTTGAAACAAAAAGGGAATAAACTGTATGTGAAATGCTTGGGATTTAACTCTACCTTTAATGCTTGGATCAATAACTTACATGTTGTCTGAAACTGTGCACTTTTTATTTATTTATTTATTTATTTATTGAATCATGTTGTACAAGAGCCCTGTGTACGGCTCTCAGCACTTCGTGCATGTCCACACATGTTTCTCTTTTTCTCTCTCCTAACCTGTGTCTCACTCATCGCCTCCATATTGACATACAACTCATTCAGCTATTGGCTGTCAAGGGTTCTCCAATCCTCCTCTCACCTCTCCCTGCCCCCTCTGGCCCCTCCCCTAGCCCCTCACCTCTCTGCAGTGGTCACATGTTTCCCTGTTATGTGGAGGTTTCCCTCCTCTCCCCTCTCACCGCGTTTGCCCGCTCATGCACGCCGCTCTGCACGGCTGTCGGCAGGTGGGTCTGTTATTTCCGTTACAGAGTTGCCAGATTGTTCCACTTGTTATCACCTGCCAGCAGTATTGTCAGCTCTCGCTCACATTCCATTCTCCTAGCCTCTCTTGCCAGCCTCAAGCGGATTTTTCTTTCTTGGCTGCCAGTCAAACATACGAAGCAAGTTATTCAAGTTGCTGGCAACTATCAAACGCCCTACTTTCATTCGCCTCATACTATTATTATTATAATTATTATTATTATTATTATTATATTTATTATTATTATGATTATTTGACAATTCACTCATTAATAACATGTTTAAAGATCGTCATGAGGGATTTTCGAAATATTTGCCTTTATTCGTTCGTCATAGGAAAAATATCGAAAAGCGACCCCTCGCTCTGTTGCCTCCTCGAAATAGCCATTTGCTGTATTCAGCATGGCTGGTGATAGCCTCGTTGTAACACACCACAGTGGTATCGTCTTTCTCTGTCTGCGACCACTCTTTATTTTAACATTAAAAAAAACGGAAAAAGTTTGAAAATGCATAGTTTTTGTTTTAGAGACTTGAAATATATTTTGGGAGTAGAGAGGGTAGAGACCTTTCATTTATGTCAAACAAACTTGTTTGTGGAATTCCTAGATTCCAAAATATATGAATTTCAAATTGGACTGTTTTCAAAAAAGATGTAAAATATAAAAAAGTTTTATTATAAAAATAAAAAAGACAGAGAGACCATTCGTTTAAACTATTGGTTTGGTTTTCAAACTATCGCGTACATTCAAAAACAACATTTTTGATTCTTTTATATAATTATAATAATAATAATAATAATAATAATAATAATAGTAATAATAATAATAATAGCAAAGAGGACGTCATCCCAACGCCAACAACACCTCATTCGTTAAAATCCGACCATGCGTTCGCGAATTATCGCCAATGTTCGCGAGAAAGTGGGCTATCATTTTTGTTTTGTCCTACACACATGAAACTTGCTTTGCGCCTAAAGGATCTAGGTACCTTTCATTAACGTCAAACAAACTTTTTTCTAAAATTCACTGTTTCCAAAATAAAGCCAATATCAAAACCAACAATTTTCAAAAAAAAAAAACACCAAAAAAACACACATTCTTAGCAAAGAGGACGTCACCCCAACGCCAACAACACCTCGTTCGCTAAAATCCGATCATGCGTTCGGGAGATTTCGGCAAAGTTTATATTAAAGTAGGCGGCGAATCTGAACCCCAAGTTTTTGTCCTAGAGACTTGAAATGTATTTTGGGTTAAAGGGTGTAGGGATCTTTCATTTATGTCAAACAAACTTTTTTTGTAAACTTGTTACTTTCCAAAATATAGGAATTTCAAAATTGGACTTTTTTCAAAAAAATGTAAAAAATAAAAAAGTTTTATTATAAAAAATAAAGGTCATAGAGATCATTGGTTTGAACTGTGGCTCAGCGTTCTATCATGTTTGGTTTTCAAACTATCGCCTACTTTCAAAAACAAAAAAATACATATTTTTTTTTAAATAGAACAAGTGGTTCATTGGAAAGGGGGCGTCATACCGAGTCCTACGACACCTCATTTGTCAAAATTCGACCATGGGTTTACGAACTATCGCTTATATTACCTGGCTGAGGCTTAGTTGTGGGGTGAGGTCAGTTCTAAATTGAAGCAGAAGCACCATCATCCCCCTACTGGCGTTGAATTAAGATTGAAGGAGAGGGATGCAGGAGAGCATTCGTGGCTTCTTTCATTGTGAAACGACGTGGTGATAAGACGTGAATCTTAGTTCGAACCCAGAGCGCGGTTAATTAAATTGTGTCCGTAACTTGGAGACATAAACCGAGTTCACAACGGGAGTGTAGGCCAGTACAGCGTACGTCGGACTTCTAGTGAAATAACATTGAGATAGACTACAAGAGATAATAGTTTAAATACCGGTACGTGAATAAAAAGGAAAGTTATAGAATTGTGTTCAATAGTGAAGTATAAACACCAGCAACTATTTTTCTACAGTGTGAATTTAAATTACGAACTATTGAGGCAGTTACAATAGTATTTTATGACATTATTCTGAAATCTTGAGAGGTGGTTTACGTACATTGCGCATATTATCATAAATTATACTACGTAACTGAAATAAATAATTACATTTATAAAATACTGCGGTGATATCACGCAACATTAAACTACGTGATACTACAAACTTTGACTACGAGAAATATAATAGTGAAATTATTTTATTAATTTCCACTGTTAGATATTTCGAAGTTAGGAGGAACGATGCATGTCTACGATAACGAGGTTGACATGAAGGCTTAAACACATGAGCAAGGAACACAATGTATACTGAAGGAAATAATACTTGGAGTAACTACTACAAAAGGAGTAACTAATACGGAATTCAAAATTATGAAAAAACTAGAACGTACTGTACCCAATTACGGAAGCCACCGTAATTATAGTTTGCATTTCAAATGAGCAGAACACCGGCATGAAGTTTGAACCGAGCGCGAGACAGCTACTTCACCGAGTGACTCAGAGGATGCGCTGGCAGAGAGACCCGTGGCGCTGACGGCCGGGTTGTTGAAACTTATTGATGAAGAATATTAATCGACGATTAGAGGTCTAAAATCTAGTAAATAATATTGGCTAAGGAATTCTAGGAATGCCAGAAGAAATTTGAAGTGAATCGGACGAGTCGTTCGAAAGTTATAAGTGTTTTTGCAAAAGCACATGTTCTAACAGGAAACAGGGCGTGGGCTGGAGTTTTGAAGAGCGGGGCGTGCTCACAGCTTGGAACAGCGGACAAATCGAATTTCAGCTCCGTGTCTGTATAAAAAGGGCCTGTGCCGAAGCATAATTATGTCATTCTTACATCAGTCTTCGAGGAAATACCGTCGTAACGTCACCATACCACGTGCTACGCTGTTATAGTCCGTCATTATCGCCGATCGAGTTGCACTTAGTCTCTGGAGCTAATCCAGCTGCTTGCGGACTTAGTCTTTTAAACTGAGCCAGTTGTCTCAAGTGTAAAGTACTTGGAATTATCGCGTCATACCAGTCAGGAGATGGAACTTAGTTTATGACATTGGGGTCATTTGTTTCAAATAGAGTTGGAAAATATTCCATCTACATTTCCATATACTCCACTGACTGTAAGAGTATGTTCCCAGATGTCGAGTAACTTTTTCATCTTTGAGTGGCATCAGACTGGACGGTATATATTTCAAAATATTATAAACATTGAGCTGCTTAAACAAGTGTTTAAAATAATAGGACAGTCAACGATGACGTCAATAGTAATGTCGAACATTAGTGAAGATTATCGCGGAGTGGAAAAGTGCGTATATTTGAACGCGAATATGGGTCACTAGATACCACGCGGGTAGGATGAAGATGGAGGGACCCGAAGGTTAGCTGAATGCGAGGCAGATGGCCGAGAACAGTTGCCATGCTAATGGAGTGGGGAACGTTCCATTAGATTTTGACATCAACCAAGGATCTGCAACGACATGAACTTCAAGAATATGTAAGCTACATTCATATGTACTTTTCCTAGAATAGAGTAGTTGAGAAGTTAAATTTTTAATCGCTTAGAAATTACCATCACTTTAATTTTTGCTTCGTTCTGACAGCTAAGTCTATCGAGACTATAGTCAGAGATACAAGTGCTAGTTAACAGCGAGTGTACAGTCATGAGAAAATTTATTTCAGTCCAAGTGACATAAATAAGGAATTCTTTTAGTTGATTTAAATATTTTTGTAGTGGAAGGTAGCTTGGATCTTCAAATTATTCAACTTAAAATGGTAAACAGTATTAGAGATAAATTTCATAACGATTATGAGTAAATTCCTTTGAAAGTAATAATAAAATATTTCTATAATAATTATAAATAATTATAAACAAATTATAAAATGATTATAAATAATTAAATTCAGGGAAGTGATAAAATATTTTTTATTTAATGCAGGAATAATAATAACAATTGAGTTTATTTAACATTATAAACAAGTGAAGATTTCGGAATGTATTGTTTGATAATAATAATAAATTCGAGTAACTATTATAAACCATTGAGGAGTTAACTATACATCGTTAACGGTAAAAATAATAATAAGAGTGATTATTTGAAAATGTTTATAGGGAATAAATATCATATCAGTCAGCAAATAAATAGAGAAGTTAATGACGTATTTGTGAAGTGCACCACAATATGAAGAAAGAGTAGAGGAACGGTGGGTGAATAAAGGATGAACATATATAAATTAGGACGTAGAATTGTTAAATGAAGGCAGGAAAAGAATATGACTAGGATAAAATATAACAATATTTCCTTTTGGAATTTTTTTGTTTAAATCAGATCTTGGAAATGTTGAAGACGAATGGGTGTTGTTTAAAGGCAGAAATAGTGCATAGAATAAAAGAATAAATCATATGTTGATTTAAATGATAAAAATAATAATATTAATAATTATGCGACTTGAAGGTCGGCATTTAAAGAAAAAGTGTGGAGGCTAGAAGCCGTCCATTGGAATATGTATTTTCATGTTGTTAAATTGATGTTGGAGCATTTGCGGCTCAGTTGTGAAAAGAAGAGTTGAGTCGTGTAACCGCCCCATATTTCTGTCCAATTCCATTTTTGTCAGATATATTATCGCCTAAATACCTGGGTCAATCATTCTAATTTCCAATCATGGAGCCTACTGATTATTTAGTTTTGTTAAAGCCTAGCCGGATCCTCAAATAAAATAAATACAGATATATGAATGCATAAAATAAATTTTGAATTACAAGTTGAATAGGAGTGATGCTTATTTAGTGATTAATAATAATGACTGGTGATATTTCTGAACTTAGATATTGTTTATAAATAAAAAAGTAATTACCGATAATTTTTTGAATAATAATAATAATAATAATAATAATAATAATATTTTTTTGAAGTTAAATATTCTGTGAATTTATGGTATATAATGTTTTTAAACTAAATGAATGAGTTAATGACATGATGTTAACAACAATTAACACATTGAGTTATATGGTTATTTAGTAAAAAATGAAAATTCAAAAATTATTTTTTTACAATGTTAAATTGAATTATGAAAGAAAATAGTTTGAATATGTGAGCATGGATTAAGACGACAATCCATAGAAACAAATGTTTTGGAAAGAGTCAATTAGGACATTGAGGTCATATTAATAATGTTAATATTCTGACGTCATGTAGTCGAATATTGATATTTTCTTACAACCTAATGTTCCTACACGGAAGAACTTTATTTATTCTAACACTGATACAATTCGATTTCACATGAGGTGATACCTTTTACAATGTTTATAAACAATTAATTTTCAACCTGAGCCATGAAATGAACAATGATTTTCAAAACCATAAGTGATTTTGTTTTTGTGAAAACACAATGTGAAAGTGAACGCTGTACAGGTAGGGGTCTATAAACAATGAGCCGCCTATCGTGTAAATGCAACAATTTAGAGTAGGGACCGATAACCAGATGGACTATTAATTTCTGGATATCAACAATATAGAGTAGGGAGTGTTTTTTTGGTGTGTTGGTATTTTTCTAGTGAAGTTATTGAGTGATTTTGCATAACATCTTGGTATATTAATTGTTAATAAAATGAGATAATTTTAAGGAATTGTGATATTTCATTTCTCCTTTCTCGTCTCCCTTGCTAGCTCATTGCCATAATCAGTCATACCAGCGATTAATTTAGTTTTGCCCGGATGGACCCTGAGATTGTAGTTCTTGTGCTAAACTGATTTTGGGAATTGGCAAATGTGTTTGTTAGACTTCCGTCTAAACGGGCACAGTACTGTACCCGTGTAAATCACGAAGCCCGGCTGGATCGCAGAATCTTGAAGTTCCTGCCTAGAAATACCCCCAAATATCCTACCAACAAGCACTTCATGATCATACGCAGTATCTACAATCGTGTTACGGATTAAAATAAAAATATAAATGTGGTAGAGTGAGAAACTTACCAAAATCTCGGGTCGTAAAAGGTAAAAGGCACCTTACCTTTTCAGGATTCCACAACACAATCTCCACTATAAATAAAATAAGTCACGCAACACCAGACGTAGAGAAGGAACGAAATCAATTTATAAATTAAAATACCATTATATAAATAATCACAAATCAATATAATAAAACAATGTGGCTCGCTTTCCTCCTTCCATGACAAAAATGAAGTCCAACATGACTTCCCTACATGTATAATTACATTCACACCCCTATCAGTTGTTTACTGATAATTCAACAAGAAATTACAAAAATTATTGAATATGACATTCTTCCAACATTGATACTGCTTATACATGTCTCGACCACAGCTGGACACGGTGTTTACATTCTGTCAAGCTTCCGTTCATTCACCCCTGCAGCATATACATCTCTACAGTGTTTGTTATATAATTGCCCCGTTATGTCATAACAAGCTTCGCTCGCTCCCTACAACTGGTCAAATCTTCCGTTCAGTTAACACGTAAAATTGTTAAACTCCTTTAATACTGACCATATCATTTCAATTCTTTTAAAATCATAATGCCCTTCACATTTGTGTAGTATTGTAGCATAATACACTTGATAAAACAGTTCACTTCATTAAAAATAAGTTTTTCACATCTGACGTAGATTCACTCATTCTCTTTCTATTACACAAAACTGCACACTCATAACGAACCATGCGTTCTCAAACGATCTATACATATAAATCACATGCGAAAATATTATTATAGTAAAAATAAGAACACCAAAAATAAATAATTATTAAATAATTGTATACCCTATTTACAACGGTCTATCAATTCAAGTTTAATTGTTTATATCCGTATCTGACTCATTATTATTCATATTCAAAAATAAAAATCTTACTACTGGCTTTATTTAAGATAGCTATGCCTTCAAGTCTATATAAGGGTTTAAATTGGTTTAAATCAGGCTAATATGACCGATCAATTAAGATTAGTGCATGCGATTATTACTCGACTCAGGTTTAATACGTTGTTAATAAAAATTAGTAGTCAAAGGTAAATTTCATTTCACAAATACGTTTCCGCCAGCACCCTAACTGTGTACCCTCCAATCTCGTTGTCATACTTATACATTTGAGTTATTATTAACTCAACTTCAGAAATAACAATGCTCCAATCTTCCATACAAGAGTACTATAATGCATAAACTTCTCAACACGGAAAACACCCTCGTGTTTCATCAAATATTATATCCTCGCAGACTTCTATTCTTCCATACAACCTCATATACGGCATTAATATTCCTCGTATACCCAAAAACAAATTCGTATAACTTTCTTACATTTGTTTCTATCAACTTTCACGTAGTACTTGCATTATTCAAAATTACCTTCACATATATGTTGTCTATACAACTGCTTAAATTGTTACCATAAAATATCTGTTGTTATCACGTTGCTTTCATTATTATAACGACAATTGAAGTTTATATTGGAAGACCTAACGAAGGCTTACTCCGTATAGTTACTCTGTCGTTAAACCTTTGTTACTAACATGAAATATGAATACAATAATTCGTCTCACCATACTGATCTCTCTTCGAATTACACTGTTGCAAGATTACGCTGACAAAATTACGTAACGTTTCAAATTGTGTATAATAACAACAATGTTATTTAAGTGTCCAATAAATATCAATCACGACTGGAATAGGATATCCCTAACGTCCCTATTGTCGAATAAAAATATCTTCCAAGAAGATGTGTCTTAATAAAAGTCCCATTACAGAAAGATCTTTCTTTCAAATAAATGGTTTGTCACATCATGAATATAATTCAATTCTAGAATATCCTTGAATACATAAAATCGTAGCATAATCATGACGAATATTACTGGCCAGATCGTCGAATGTTAATCGAATAACATTTATGTTATTTAACAGAATATCACATGTAATTTTCTTCCCATACTAAAAAATTCTTCTTACAATAAGATGCCCAATTCATTTAACGAAAAATGAATTTAAAATAGACATTTATTACAAAAGTGTCTGAAATTCAGTTTAATAAAATCAAAAACCGCGAATTACTAATTTAAGAAAATCTTAAATTAAGAAATTAAATTCCCAAATAATTTTATCATGTCAATTCAGAAACTGTAAAGTTGAAATTTCAAGAAATTTCATGTTCAGATGAAGAAAGACGATCATCTCACGTGATATCGAAGCATAACATTAATAAATGTCGAAGTGAAAACATATCATAAAATATGGAGAAATAGTTGCTCAAATGTCATCACAATACTTACTGTAATGAAAACTAGTCGTTCCTACCTTGATGTTGACTCTTGAAGCTCATAGTAGGTATTAGGAAAATACCCAGATGTTCCACGTTCCTAACAAGATGATCTTGAATCGAGGTCTGACCCAACCATAAAGCTGCTACCTCGGGGAAGGAAGTCGTTCCTCCCCGATAAACTCGTACATCCTTCGGGCATCGAACTGCACACCGACCCCACGTTCCTTGGGTACCAAGCTTCAAGCGTTTGACGAGAAAAGCCCTGTCATCTTCTTATTCCAGTGATGAATCTTCATTCGTCGTTTCCGTTTGAACTTCCAGATCATACTTGAGCAATATTGTCGATCGATCTCCATTGTTGCAAATAAATTTGTAGGTTGTAGATCGAATCACAATTATAGTTGGAAATGTTCATGTAGATGTTCGATGAATTGTACTAACTGCTCGCAGACAGATATAAATTGTACATTATTATATATACATTAATGTACATGATGGTGTAATACATCATGTTTTAAGTGTACTTGACATTGTAGACGAACATGATGTTTTACATAGTTTCTTTATTTAACGTTGCTCCATGTCGTCAGCACATAACTCTGTTAGACGTAAGCCAGTCGCATCTCAATTCTACTCAATAACGACTATCATCTCTAATGTGTAATTCAACATTCCTTAAATCTTCATATTTGCCGTCATATTGTAGTTCAAGTAATTATAAACTTCAATGTTCATAAGAATCATTATAATGTTCGATTACTCAGGTTCCCTTGTAGTATATCAGCCTTCACTGCTGTATTAAAAATGTTCGTATGCATGAAAAACGTTTCTTCTCCAATGCAGAAATAAATTGTTTAAAACACGCCTTAATTTTCACAATCTGCGACTTAAATGCTCAAATAACTGTGCGTGGACACTCAAGGATTTACAGTATTCTGTATTAAGTTTCACTATAATAAACTCATGGAAATATTCACGAAACACTAAAATGCGTATCGGCTCAGATTGCAGTAACTTTCACTAGAATGAGCAAAGTACGGTCGTACATAGTTTCTGCCCATGATGGCAAGTCTTCAGATAGACCATATCTCCCCACTCGGCTATGGGTCACCAGGAATCCAATTCTCCCGGACCACGTATGTTCCCTTCGAACTCTCAAGACATAAAGAACACCTTCTTTCTGCTCACAGTCTCCCAGCATAACACTTGCTGGCGCCATTTTTGACCCCGCGGGAAATTTACGCGCGTACGTGCATGAATACATATAACAGCGTACTGCGTACTTCCAGCGACTTTCAAAGTACTGATACTATCTTCTTATAATTTTGTGCAGTATTCCAAATAATAAAATGCCTTTCTAATGGCCTAAATGCAATAATCTAATTATATTAATGAGGCTTTGACAATCCCTCCTTCCATTAAATCTCTTCTCATTGGCTATCTTCTTATATCCAATAGCATAATATTTAACAATATATGGCTTCAATTCGCGGCAAAATCTCTGTTCCTAGGCGATTACGACCTTGGCACGCGTCTAATAGCATCACAAATCACGTGATTAAGCCTCGACTCGAGTAGAGCTCACTAACATAACCTGTTCCTGTCACCCATCCTACAAAATTTTTCCAAATTGAAAATATCAGATTTAGGCGAATATGAATCCATACAAACCATGATATGTTGGACAACGAGAATTATTATATTAAACTTTTGCAACATAAATGTATTGTTGTTGACATTTTAATATTGCATTGTAGCAATAAAAAACGACCAGGGAGTCGTTAAATAATTGTATTATTATTAAATATAAACAGCTATTGTTATAAACATAGTAACTACGATAGTAAACCAAGGAAAGTTCATGCATTAAAATATTAAGTCAAGATTAAAGAAAGTATTGAGGCAACGAAGTAACTGAATATATTGCGAAGTATTTATTCAATAATATGGGAGTATGTAACTGTTGTGAATGTTCCGATGTCAAGTTTTAGTGACATTTACGAATTTGTTGTAATGCGAAGAAAATGCCGTGTTTTTATGATGTTAATAAGAGAGAATCAGCGACGTTATTAAGCTCTAATACGAAGTGCAGATGTATTATGGAGGATTGGAAATATATTTGGAATAAGTGGTAAGGCTTGTTAGAGCAATGGTGTGTTATTGAGGTTCTAATATGTGATGTTGACGTATTATGGAGATGTTTAAAGCTTTTTAGAGCAATGTTGTCGTAAGAAGAGAGTAACATCAAGGTATTAGTAATTTGATGGACTTATAGAAGGCAAGATAGAAAAATGTTGGCGGAAGAAGTTAGTGAGCTGTAATTAACTATTGGTTTGTTAATTTTATTAATCTATTATCAAGATTTAGACATGTTTACTTATGAGCTTGGCTTAATTGCACGGCCATATTACTTCGGAATTGGAATACAACTCTATAAATTGTGACGACGGTAAGATAAACAAAAGTTAATTAATAATATAGAACAAACATTATGCGATATTTAATATTTATGAGATATAAATATAAAAGAAGGTGAAATAATTAACCTGAGGTTAATAATAATATCGGAATGATATTATTTAAGAGTAGAGAATATTCTAAAATGTGTTGGATTAACGATATTTATGTATCAAAATCGTAAGCGACGAATGAAGACGCTATACTTGATGAAAGGTATAATTAAGTAACTGAAGTAAATCATTCTACGATTTAATGTAACTATGAGAAAGTAGAGAAGACTTTACGAAGTATTTTGTAATATAGCAACAGTAGATAAGCAAACTGGCCTCTGGATAAAATTCAAGGTCATCGACTATCTCTTTGGGTCACGTGGGGGGAGGGGAGGAGGGGAGTGGTGGGGAGGAGGGGGAGGGGCGGGGCGGGGGTTAGGGTGGAGGTGGAGGTGGAGGGGTATGGCCTGAAGAGGAGCAGGCCGTGGTGTTCCCCGGCTTGTTCCGGCTGGCATACTGATGGTGGTGGCTGGTGCGGAGCTGCATTATAGTGCGAAGGCCATGGGAGTGGGGAACCCGTTCCGTCGGCTGGCGAACGAACCCGAGTGTAACTGAGAGGAACCGAACCGCTTGAGGGCAGGGGGACTGGTTGAGGGTCGGGGCGGAAGGCTAGCAAAGCCGAGCGTAGCCGAACTACTTGAGGGCAGGGTGACTGTTTGAGGGAAGGGGCGGATGGCGAGCAAAGCTGAGCGTAGCCGAGAGTAGCCGAGAGTTGCCGAGCGGCGCGAGGGCACTTGGTAGGGAGAGGGGGACTGGTTGACTTGCGGTTAAAAAAATTGGCACATGGCCTCCCATTCATTTTGGTTCTACGACCTTGAAACGAAGATATATCATTCTTGACGATGAAAAGTGATGGGCGACACTCTTGGTCATTTTACGCTAAGAGGCCCCGTTCTCGAGATATTGGCGATAAACAAAATTTGATAATTACACCCCCTAATTTTGGTCCTAGGATTATCATCTTGCACTATGATCTTTGTCACGATAAAAGCATACAGGGTTTTGTTGAGGCAGAAAAAACTGCTCAGATTTGCACTACGATGCACTGTTCTGGAGATATTTTTGCGGTTAGAGAAAATTTGGTACTTGGTCCCCACTCATTTTGGTTCTACGACCTTGAAACGTAGGTATATCATTCCTGACGATGAACGGTGATGGGCGACACTCTTGGTCATTTTATGCTAGGTGGCCCCGTTCTCGAGACATTGACGATAAACCAAATTTGATAATTCCACCCTCTAAGTTTGGTCCTAGGATGATCATCCTACACTATGACCTTTGTCACGATAAAGGCAAAGGGATTCTGAAAGCTGATATAGCTCCTCAGATTTGCTCTACGACGCACCGTTTCCGAGATATTTGTGGTTAAAGAAATTTATTACTTAACTCCCTACCCATTTTGGTTGTATGACCTTGACATTTAGGTGTATCATTCCTAACGATGACAGGTGATGGGTGACCCGTTTCGTCATATTACGCTAGGAGGCCCGTTCTCGAGATATTGGCGATAAACAAAATTTGATAATTACACCCCCTAATTTTGGTCCTAGGATTATCATCTTGCACTATGATCTTTGTCACGATAAAAGCATACAGGGTTTTGTTGAGGCAGAAAAAACTGCTCAGATTTGCACTACGATGCACTGTTCTGGAGATATTTTTGCGGTTAGAGAAAATTTGGTACTTGGTCCCCACTCATTTTGGTTCTACGACCTTGAAACGTAGGTATATCATTCCTGACGATGAACGGTGATGGGCGACACTCTTGGTCATTTTATGCTAGGTGGCCCCGTTCTCGAGATATTGACGATAAACAAAATTTGATAATTCCACCCTCTAAGTTTGGTCCTAGGATGATCATCCTACACTATGACCTTTGTCACGATAAAGGCAAAGGGATTCTGAAAGCTGATATAGCTCCTCAGATTTGCTCTACGACGCACCGTTTCCGAGATATTGGTGGTTAAAGAAATTTATTACTTAACTCCCTACCCATTTTGGTTGTATGACCTTGACATTTAGGTGTATCATTCCTAACGATGACAGGTGATGGGTGACCCGTTTCGTCATATTACGCTAGGAGGCCCCGTTCTCGAGATATTGGCGATAAACAAAATTTGATAATTACACCCTCTAATTTTGGCCCTAGGATTATCATCTTACACTAGGATATTTGTTACGATAAAAGCATACAGGTGGAAAAAGCTCCTCAGATTTGCTCTACGACGTACCGTTTCCGAGATATTTGCCGTTTAAAAAATTGATATTTGGCCCCCTACCCATTTTGGTTCTACGACCTTGAAATTTAGTTATATAATTCCTGACGATTTAAGCTGAAGGGGCGACCCTCTAGGTCATTTTACGCTATAAGGCTCCGTTCTCGAGATATTGGCAATAAAGGAATTGATAATTACACCCCCTAATTTTAGTCCTAGGATTATCAAACTTACGCTATGCTCTTTGTCTTGATAAAAGGACACAGCAGTTCAGCGGAGGCGTAAAAATCTCCTCGGATTTGCTCTACGACGCACCGTTTCCGAGATATTTGCGGGTTAAGAAATTTGGTACTTGGCCACCTAGCCATTTTGGTTCTACGACCTTGAAATTTAGGTATAAAATTCCTAACGATGAAAGCTGATGGGCGACCCTTTTGGTCATTTTACGCTAGGAGGTACCGTTCTCGCGATATTGGCAATATTTTTTTAATAATTACAGTACACCCCCCCCCCCCCCAATTTTGGTCCTAGGATTAACATCGTACACTATCATCTTTGTCACGATAAAAGCGTTCAGGGGCCGAAAATGCTCCTCAGATCTGCTCTACGACGCACCGTTTCCGAGCTATTTGCGGTTAAAGAAAAATTTGTTCCTTGCCCACTCCCCACCCATTTTGGTTCTACGACCATGAAATTAAGTTATATCATTCTTGACGATGAAAGGTAATGGGGAACCTCTTGGTCATTTTTTGCTAGGAGACATCGTTCTCAAGATATTTGCAGTTAAAGAAAATTTGGTATTTGGCCCCCCCCCCTAGCTTAGTTGCATTGTAACTAATTATATTTGGTGATGACTGTAGGTTGTAGTGTTTAATACTTCTTACTTGAATGTACATACAAGACCTAAGGCGATGCTGTTGAAATGTTACTTGATTCTGATGCAATACAGGACATAGCCTTGCCTACTAAACACTGTTGAAAGGTTACTTGATTCTGATACAATACAGGACATAGCTTCATGTAAATAACCTTGACTGTTAGTATATATATAGGTGTAAGTGTTGCATACAATCACACTCGCATCAAGTCTCTTTTAGTGTGAACATCGCTGGTGTGAACATTGCTCTGTTCTGTACAAGGTGAGTCAACGTTTTTATTATCTTATCATTGTTGATCAGTGAGTAGATGATTATACACTATATAGGCTTATCTTCTCATAGTAAAAAGGATGCTCTCCAATAGTTCAACAGAATTGGGGTCCAAGTTGGGTTGGAAACAAGATGACTAAGAGATCTTCTAGTCATCCAGCCGTTCCCAGTGGTGAGTGTACAAAGAATAGACAATCAATTTGGTAGAAGAATACTCTGCCACTGCAAGGAGTTTAAGGTGTTTTACCAGCTTGGTTTGATAGCATATCTAATGAAACGCTGGCAGCGTTAAATGCACGCACCTTAAGAGTTGAAGTATTTAGGAATTCAGAATAATACATGTCTAGTCCACTTTGAAGAGGACAACATTTAACTCTCCTGCGCCAAACAGTGTTTGACGTTTTGTCCAGTGTATGAGCAGTTGACTTTGCTGTTTTCCCTCTTAAAAGAACAATTTAATATTAGAAATATACAAGTGCATGGTTTATTCATTATTATTGTTATTATTATTACCGTTTGTTAAGAATTAACCCATGGCACCGCTTGTTTGGGGAAATGTTCGTGAGTGCTTTCAATCACGACTGTGCAGTGGACGAATCTACGAGTATAATGTAAACAAAATTTTACATCCAAAATTGTTTGTATAGGCATGTTACCTCAATTTTTAATGCAATTTGCAACTATTTTTATGCGCTTCACAGCTTTAAAGGTGAACACAGAATTATCTTGAACCTTTACATTTCTTCAAGTCAATGGAGAAGAAAAACGAGAAACCGTTTATTTGGTAACAAAAATGAGACCATTTTATAGGACGGATGACAGGGAAGCTTGGTATGCCCGACATGTCGTTGACGCTTTGTTTGCCAAGTTTGACACCATTCTTGAAGGTGAAAATGTCAAAAGGCTCGAGGTCATCCCTTTTTTACAAGTCAATGTGTGTTGCTCTGAACCTTTAAATTCAGGTTCTCTGTATTTTGCACTTCCTCTTCCTGTTCAACGTAGAAAAATCGTTCTCAATAATCAAAATGAGGACAACTATTTTTTTAATGGTGCATGGCTGCATTTTTAGCCCCTGTTCAACGTAATGTTAGTCTAACATCCTCATACCTGGTCATGTTTAATAGTTTACTCTCCACGCTCAACATTACAACTATTTCATTTCCTATAGAACTTACCTCTATTGCAAAATTTTAAAGACTCAATCCTGATGTTTCCTTTATGATTTATGGTCTTGATAAGAATACAGTAATTGGACAGCTTTATTGTACGCAGCAGCAAAAGGTGCACTATATAAATTTGCTATACATTACAAACAAGCGAACGAGGCACTATTGCTTAATTAAAAGCCCTTCTAGGAGGCAACTTTCAACTGATCATAATTCAAAATTTATTTTCGAATGGTGTTTGCTGTACTTTTCAATTCAAATCAAGCTGGATAGCCACATGGTGGATTGTTCTACTCAGACAGCAGTTAAAATTACATTTCCAAAATAGGAGGAGGCTAAAATGTCATTCAAAACTATCATCGCATGGATCCAGTGGCCTATACCGCGTATTCGGACATTGTAACTGTAACTGTTCCCATTATGCGGTGTCCACCGAATCCGTCATCCTCATACACGGATGCTATTCAAAGACATAGTCCATTTTCGGTTGGCTTTCAAGTTGTTTGTACCTAAGATGCAAGTCAATCCTATTTCAAATTGTTTCGCGGACCTACCTGTAATCAGTGGTTGTAATGAAACTGTTAGCCAATCATGTCCATCAGCTTCTTCAAACTCCCAAGCCCATACAGATGACGCTAGACGAAATGATACGTCGTGATACGGCAACGACGTGTCATATATTTCTGAAGCCTATTTCATCTGACAGCCTTAAGGTGCGCGACCATTGTCATTACACGGGCGTCTATCGAGGAGCTGCACACAACACGTGTATTTAACGTTTCGGGCAGCAAAGTATATACCCGTCTTTTTTCACGGCCTCGCCAATTTTGACTCTCACTTTATTATTTGTGAGTTTGGCACTTTAGACAAGGAACATTTTTCCATTATCCCGCAAAATCATGAGCAGTTTATCTCGTTTTCTTTTTACTACCAGCGTAAATCACTTCGGTTTCTCGATTCCTATCGATTTATGGCCTCTTCGTTAGACGCCTTATCAAGGGAATTTTTCCCTGATGACTTGCATTTTGTACACGAAACCCCTTTTCGGATGATGCTATATTCAAAGTTTGCATCCGAAAGGGCGTTTATCCTTATGAATATACCAACAGTTGGTCTTCCTTGGACGAAACACAATTACCGCCGCAGGCTGCATTTTTAGCACGTTGCATAATACTGCCATTACCGATACCGATTATACCCATGCCTGAAACGTGTGGGATACATTTGGTTGTACCTCCCTTGGTGAATATGCTGATCTGTATCTCACTGTGGATACCTTGCTATTAACGGATATTTTTGAGTAATTCGTCGCATGTGTATAAGCATTTACAAGCTGGACCCGTGCCACTATTATACAGCACCGGGTTTATCATGGGATGCCATGTTGCTGTACACAGGTATCGAGTTAGATTTACTTGTAGAGGTTATTATTTTTCGAAAAAGGCATTCGTGGAGGATTTGTTTCCCTTTTTCAGAGTCTTGTCCATGCCAATCATCCTTACATGTCAACGTATAATACACAGCAGCCCGTTACCTATTTAACCCACTATTATGTGAAAAATTTATACGCCTATTTTATGAGTCAACCACTTCCGTATAAAGATTTCACCTGGCTCAGTAACGAGGTAATTGAACGCTTTGACGTGCACACCGCTGCTCAGCAATACGATTTCGGTTTTGTGCTGGAGGTTGATTTACAATACCCCGCACATGTGCATAATGATCACGCTGATTTACCGTTTTGTGTCGAGCGTAGGATTCCTCAGAATTCGAGCTCAAAACATCCAAAGTTACAGGGAGCGCTTTTCCTAAAACAAGGTATGTGATTCACAACCAAGTGCTTTTGCAGTTCTTAACGTATTGAGCAAGACCCATCGTATTGTGTCGTTTGCACTAAAGGCGTGATTGAAGCCTTACATGGACATGAATACTCACCAACGGCAACGTGCTACCCAACCTTTTGAAATAAAGTTTTTAAAATTAATGAGCAATGCGGCATACGGAAAATCGTTTGAAAATGTACGCAAACACTGGTCAATCCATTTAGTTAATTCGTGGGAAGATAGGTATGGAGCTCGGAAATATGTTGCCTGAGGTGTTGCGAGAGATGGTTTCGATGTATTTTAACATTGTGTGGCTAGATATAAGTGTGGGCACCGCTCTCCAAGCAAATGTAGTGGACGTTTCGAGTAGCTACAATTCTATCTTCGAAGTGGAACATACACGCGATGAAGACTATTGGCATGTGAAATATAAACTTTTGATAACATGCAGTCGAAAATAACTCATGCTACGATCGTGTGTTCACTCGACTATCGCGATTTTGTAAACGCGTGCATGAAGTCTTTCCGGGCCGGGTTGGAACTGTTCGAAATTCGGGCGAGGACCATTTCCGATATGAGGGAGCAGTTCGATTACCAGCAGAAGACCTGGGACATTGGAGTAGGATGTCCCCAGTTCGTTCATTGGAAGTGGAATGGATCCGTGCAATCCTTCTATAGCATGTTGGAATCAAATGATGGGGTACTCACATGCTTCATACCGCCTTCGGATGTCTTCAGCCAGGCACAGGAAATCTTTTCATGTAGCGCTGCAAAGTAGAGATAGTCCAGTGAAACCACATTGCCACCTTTTATACGTTTTTAGTAGTATGATTGAAGTGGAGGTTTATGCATGAATTTCCATGTCGTGTGTGACTTCATTTTCAGTCGAGTTTAGGCCTGGTTAAACAGGTGCACTCATTTCATAAATTTTTGTTATGAATTAATTGTCTGTTTATCAAATTAATTAATTAATTAAATTCATTAAATTTATTCTGATCTTCTTGATTGTGGAGAACAGATCTTCATAGAGGAAGAAATTTACGTTATTCCTGAGGGAATCTTCATCATTTAGTGGATTTGTTATTTTCCACTCTTTTGTGTACTTCTTGTTGTTGTTTTTATCAAGCTATGGCTTGAGGGGTTGTCGCTCTATTATTTTTGTGTTCGACAATTGCGAGCTTCGAATTTGCCTATGCATTTTTGCATTAAGGTTATTACAATAGAGTATAGAATGTGAAGTTTGACCTTTCTTTTAGAATGGGGATTTTTCTCATGAGAATGAACGCTGTCGTACTGGATTCTAATGTATCAACAGAAGCTAACCTAAGTTGTTACCTGGATACATGCTGTAGATTCAGTCCGATTTTCGTGAACTCTCTTGAGGGGACATTTCTATTTTCGTCTGATAAACTTCGACTTCGGATTTTGTAGCCACGTGTACTTGAATACACCTTGATGATCTTTAAACTTAATAATATTGCTATAGCTGAATTTTGATTCAGTCTTTCGAGTTTTTCTTGAGTAGAACATTGTTTAAGGGTACTGTTTGAAGAACAAGAATCTTTTTTGAGATAAATCCCAGGAATTAACTTTAAGGGGCAGCGTATTCTTACGTGACTGTAAATACAACTCTGTAAGGCAAGCTTTTTGTAATCCAGTGGACTTTATTAAGTAGCCACCCATGTTAAATTTATGATGCATTGAAATGAGAAAACATATAGTTAAGAAACACAGCTGAATATATCTGAATACTTGTTATTGAAGTAAATAATCACCATGTGAGTGATAATGTGGGAAGGAGCGTCTGTGGACGTATAGTATAATATTCACGGTAGTACTCGTCGGAGTACGTTAATGTTATAATGCTAGTGGAAGCATAATGTATAATGCAGATTATAAAAGTATAATCTTTGTCAAGTCGGTGGTAGTGCCCACCTGTATTCAGAAATCGTCGAAGTCATGTGTGACCATTATAATTACAGTATTTCAGTGCAAGGTTATATCAATTTCAGGATGTTCTTGGAAGGACATAGTGTTGGTTCTCTTTTGCATTTCTTGTTACGGTTTGCTGATAAATTGATAACTCCAACTATGGATCTAGTTTTTGTCAAGCCCCAGAGATATTATTTTGTGTCACCCCCATTTAATTAGTTCTTCGGTTGTACTCAATTTATAAGATTTAAGCAAATGTTAGAGATGATACATGATCCATTAACTATAAATTCTGGATGAATTTAAATAAGTACATAAATACTGAGAAATTATTGAATCTTTAGATATTTTGAATTACGAACTTAACGCCTTTTTAGCTTAAGTGCTTGATTGATAAAATAGACTTTAACTAGATTGCTAAGGCAATATTTATACTTATGAGTGATGACACAGAACCAATGAGGAGTGCAGAACTACACGTTTGGGATGGCATTTACACTTGAGGGTGTAATAAATTTAATAATAATTTCGCTGTGAATATGTAAATATATATGAATTATTTCGCGTGTTTGAAAATGTTGGAATCGGTGGAAGAACCATAAAGGTGATCTCTTTGATTTGTTTTTCGTTTCTTAATGGATTACCTGTTGTACATATATTAATTATTTCATTTCAGGGTCAAATGCATTCTTGGTCCATGGGGACAGCTGATGCATTTATTGGCATGCCATTAGTGCCTACTTTCTTTGTTTTTGTGTTCAGTCATGGACGTTTTGGTCTGACCTTCTGTCAGATTTTCTTTTTGGAAATACATTTTTGTCATTTCTTTTAATCGCGCGATGTGATGATTTATAGAAGTATAAAGAGGTCGCAATAGGAGGGCCACAGTTGGGTATTTCTAGAGTTTCCCACTCTCCTGAGGAGGTGATTTCTCACGATTCTCGTGTTCTTAGAGCAGTTTGCTGGTTTGCTTTGGTCTTACATAATGCCACCTCTGTTAGGATTTACTGCACCCTGATACTCCCTTCTCCAGTTGGTAGGACTTAGGGAATTTCTTAGCCGGGGGTTTGCAGGTTCTGCGATCCAGTTACCATCGAAGGATTTCAACAGGTAAAGGGTAGGTATTTTCGGGTACAGCACCAAACAAATAGGCTTTTTAAAACAAACGGTAGATACAGATAAGGAATGTTTCCTTGATTCCAGTTTAATCCTAAATGACGTCGCTGCCACTCGGCTTGTCTTCTATTTCCGTCTGACTGCATGTGCAATTAAAATGGTGGTTCAAAAGTGAAAGCACTTACTCTGGGCGCCCACATGGTTGTGCAATCTATAATTGTAACGTCCTTGAAAACAAACTTGTTTCCGTTGAATTTGATGCCTTGCTTATCGACAATCAGTGTTCTAGGCATGGTTAATGCTCACTGACACAAACACTCCGTTCTTCACCGCTGCTATCTACCAACTAATCAATATTTACCTATAGTCCTACTAGTTAAAGGGGCTGTTAAAAGAAACGGGATTTCCTAAAAGGATAAAAAACATAGAAATGGATTATATTACATTATTCATAAAGTGATTAGAACAATGTTTACAATCTTTTATCATAGGATTTGGCCCATCCCAATCAGTGCGAGATTCTCCTCGATGCATGAAATGTCTAAGACAGGCGCGGCAGGCTGCAACATCCGGAGATGTAATGGCAGCTTCTCCCAGTTGAGATCAATGTCGTGAGCACCGTACGTGGACAGAAATCCAGCTGGTAAATAGGGGATCAGATGCTGCGGCATTTCACGAAGAAATTCTCCTTTATGGTAGGCTTGAATAGCTAAACTCACCACGGTGCGATAAATCTCAAATACCCCATCGGCGCGGCGTCCCGACTCGTTGAGCAACGTCACATTTGCAGTTTAGGGGATCTGCCCGCTCTCCAACATGACGACATGAAGCTTTGGTGACGTCATCCTCTTTTTTTCTTTTGATTGTAGCAGATCTTGTATGCCATATGGTAATGGCCACACTTATACATGAGTCCATCTGGTAGATAGGAAACCAGATGCGGTGATATTCCTTGTACAGAGTGGGCCTTGGAATAGGCGGTAACAGCTTCACTCACTTGGGAGCGATAGACGATAAACCTCGAATTCTCATCTCTACTGTGCGACCTACGTTCACATTTACAGTCCGTGGGCTGACTCCCGGAAGAGGTGTTGACTTCATCGTAACTTTCCATGACTGAACAGGACTCTGCAGGCAGACCTTCTATTTATGCTGTGGTCACCATGTCGGACAGCGGCTGTTATACACCTGTGTCTTGTGGACAATAAGGCAATAGGCTGTTGTTTTTTCTGGAATAACTGCAGATGTTACAAATTCTAGCCGGATATCGATAGTTGTTTCCTTCATCGACTCCTCCAAAACAGTCCATCACCACCAGAGGTGCCTTAGACTTAAAGTCTTGCGGTGATAATAGCGGGCATGCTTCTTTCTGATAGTTGCATGACTGAAAGTTTGCAAACATGTCATAGAGCTTACGATATTTGTTCTTGGTAAAGTTCAAATCCATTCCTTCATAGGGGAAGGTAACACCATTCAGAAAGAGTCGTATATTTCGCAATTGGATGTGATGAAATTGTGATGCATCTTTATTCTGTTGGTCAGATAGAGTAACGTGCGGCACTTTCCATAGAATTCGTTGCAATAAAAATTTTGAATCTATTGCAGCACCATCAGCAGCCTTTAGTGCATTATAATTGTCCCTGTCTCGGCGAATCAGATCATGTCTTGCGTTCACAACAATGCGCTTATGGTCCTCTGCAAAGCCTAATATTAATTTTAACGGTAAATGACCGGTAACTGAACCATCAGTATTAATCATCCAGTTGTTCGTCTAGTCGGGACACCAATTGGCCATACGAAAAGCTTTACTCTCCACACTTCCGTACGAGGTAAAAAGTTTCATAGCGCTTGTTATGCCGACATTTCGAGTAATATCCACTTCGATACCGTTGATGACCTAGCGAACCTCAGAAAGCAAAAAGGCCAGAGCATTTTTGGCCAACTTTGACGTTGGTGGAATGGTACCATCTGATTCGGTGAGTTGGCTTTGAATCTGGATGTAACTTTCATGGGGTAGGATGTATATATCTTGTTGATTAACGGTAATACGAATTTAGCCATTGTTATTTAGTCCTTGAGTATACGGTTGGTAGGAATGGTGTTCAATTCACATAATACCCTCCTGTACTTCGACCGGGTTGGTCACGTCGAGGATCGAATTCTTGACGTAGGGTGTAACTAAGTTGTTGTAAGATCTGTTTGTTGACTTGTGTTAACCTGTACACGCGTTTAGAAAAACTCACCCTCAATGGTGATGTTGCTTTATACACTTGTTTCATGCTGGCTTCAGATACAGTTTGTAGGTCACAGGCGTATGACGGTCTAATTGGATGAGAGGTTCACCAGTCTTAAGGTAATATTCCAGATATTTGTTACCCTCACAGGATGATAGAGCACCACTGACGGGTTTTCTCGGATAATATAGCCACTGGGTGAAGTGACAATAAAATAGTAGAGCAAATGGGATGGTTCCTGATTGCTGTAAACGTCTGTGATGATGTTACACGTGACAGAAACGTGATGGTATTCTATTATTTTCTATGGTTGGTCAGACTCGTGTATCACGTTGGGTACTAACACTCTTGCTGAAAAGCCTAGCAATGGACCAATCGAATCTGGTTGTGATTTAAAATCAATCCTAAAGGAAGAAAGAATACTGCAACGATGTGTCACGTTGTTGACTATGAGTTCAAACTTGTATGTCCCGTAAAGAAATGCTTTAAGAGTAAATTCTTTGATGAGAATCTTATAAATGTGTTCGTAAATATCATCTACGGTCTAGCTGCCGGGTGGTAGAGCTAACATAAAATCATCGTAGTAGAATTTATCGTTGACGCCTTCATGTACGTTGTAGATTCTATTATAACCTTCAAACGAAACAAGTCCCAGCACGTAGGGTCGTTGTCCCAATTCAATATGAGAATAAAGGTCAACAGTTACTTCAGCGCCTTGTCCGTGCACTGTAAACGTTCTACTTTCTGCCATTACGCTGCTCACGTTACCACCTGTACTGCATCGTATACAGAAAAGTCAGACAGAGGCGACCACAGTGTTGAGTGTTAAAATGTTGTACTCGTCTCACATTATAGTTTATTGTTTCACTGCTTCCGAAAGAGCAAACAAGCTCTGTCGGAGGAGGAAGGTTTCCAAAACTGTCAAAGTACCACATGGTGCGACCATGCTTCACGTAGGCCACGTAATGTGTTCCTGGTCCATGACTGTCTTCCAAATTAATAACTGCACTTTCACGGTTCCAGAGTCGAGGTGGTAATCGGTTGCGCATAAATACACCTCGAAAGTGTGCAATCTTCAACTGTTTTGCATATATTATTACTTCTTCATGTGTCTTAGCTCGCCGTGGCAGTGCATTGATTAAGCGTTTGTTGGCGACATGTAAATGCCGAGTCCTATTTTATAGGATGCTAGCATCATGTTCAAACACTTACTAAGCTGTGCTATAGCTTCCATAGTTTTATTATGCCTCTCTCTTTCCTTCAACTGTTGCTTCGCCTCCTCAACGGCTTTCACCGATCGTGCTACCGCAATTGCTCCACCAATGAGTGAACCCAGGGCTGCCAGTCCAGCGAACAGTGCGGGTAAAAATCCACCTAGTTTCGGTATAGAAAAAATTCGGGCACGTTTTTTAAAACTTGGTTTACTTTTGGAATTTGCATGCAGTCATGCTGCTTGGAGGGCTTTTTAAAGGCCAACTCGCTATTTGTTTCTCTGCGCGAAACCTGACGTGCCGCATAAAGAATAGCATTAAAGCTTCCTTTTCTCGACAACTTCTTCCTCTTCTTCACCACATATCTCTGTTTCAACATCGCGACCAAGGAACAAGACAACCTCACGCTGTGAAGGATAGAATACAACTAACTCCTCGGGAAGAGAACCTGCAATTATGTAATTGACAGAGGCGGTATATTCGAGTTCTATATACAGAGGAAAATCGTTTATCGTGTTCCCCGCCTCTTTTTCTTCAGACGACAGTTTCAGTTCAAAGGATAATTTTTCCTCGGCTTTCACCCTCAGATCGTTGAGTGATGATGATATAACACTACCGTTTAATAGTCGCTCTAAATGTATGAAATCTGGTGCATACTCGATAATACGAATGGCACCATCATACAGTAAACGGTAATTGCTATACCCCGAACATAGTATTGTGCGCTTATAAGATGGAATGGAGATACCGGCGTGATTTGAATTGAGCGCGCTGAGGCGAGACAAAGGTCGCGACGAGCTGTTGACTCGCCATGTTTTGAAGCAAGCGCGTGGTCTAAGTACCGCCAGGGAATGACGGAGCACAATATACTTGTTTGTAATTAGATAAGGAAGAGGAAGGCATCTGCACTTCGGAATTCTATTTGGAATTATTCTGCTGTTTAATTTATGAAGTTTCAATTGACATGAGAAACCTTCTAGTATATTCCACCGTGGGAACCAATGGGAGCGAATGTATCACATTACGTAATTAAACTACAGGTATCGATATTTGACCTTGATACGGTATAAAAGCCAGGTCTTGGAAAGCCAAGGCAGCATTCTATCAGCTTTCAGTCAGTGTTGATCAGTTTGGATCAGTGGTGTTCAACTGTTATGGTTCGTGTGACGTTACGCCGTCGTAATACTGCGGAAATACTCCGTGAGCAGAGGCGACTCTAGGAACAGGCGAACCAGGTGGCGCCTGGGGCCCCGCGCACTTGAGGGCCCCGCGGGGTGCTCGTAATAATAAAAAATATACAGTATCATTATGAATCAGTTATTAAATTATAAATTAAGCGTGCATGAATCATAATGTCGCTTTGAACGCAGCAGCAGCACGGCAGTTGATTGCTTACGTCTCAGAAGGGCTACCGTAACGTAACCGTTGTGGCTATATATAAATCTACCTCTCTCTCTTCCTTTCTGGTGTTCCCAGTACAGCTGACTAGAGTGATCGCGGGCGAAACAAGAGAAAGAGAGACGCTACCCCTCCCACCCCTCTCACAGCACGCTAACTCACCCGCGCGGCAATGCCACAGCCACTACAATCTACGTAGTTGATGACTCACTGTGCTTTGTGCTGTTTGCAGACTTCAGTAGTTGTGGCTGGCTGTGACGCTGTTTTAGCAGTGCATTTGTGTAAACTTAACCAGTTAACCTCAAAAAACCTTTGTGATTGTTAAATAACAGAAATATATGGGAATATTGTTATGTTATTGGGTGAACATGTCGGGAAATTGTAATCGTGATAGAGACGTAGGCCGAAAATATGAGTCTGGAAATGTGAAAAGAAAAAAGAAAGCTTCCTGGGAAAATTATCAAACAAAGATTAGTGGTTCCTTGGATAAATTTGTGAGTAGTAGTCGTAACTTAAGTGTTAGTATTGAGGAAAAAGTTGAAGATGGTAGTGGAATTAAATCTTATACCAATACTTCTGGCTCTAGCTCTGCCTCTAAACTTTACTTTGTACCAAATGACACATCGGAGACGGAGGTTGAAGAAATGGAGCCTATTATAGGCCTACTAGTGTCCGACATTGGAAACGTAGTTTTTAGAGAGACTGATGCACTTACAGCTGCAGGTACAGATACTGTAGAAGTAGAAGAACCCACACCAACGTCAGTTTGCATAAGCAACGATCCTGGTGTTTGGGATTATCCTCTCAATGACATGGATAGGTGTAGTTTGGTTTTACAAGGCCCAATAAGGATAGACAATACAACTTACCCGCTAGACAAAAATAATAGGCATTTTTCTAATTTTTATTACACCAGAATTCTTCCCAATAAAGAAAAACAGGATAGGCGCTATTTAGTCTACTTCCAAAAACAAGATAAAGTTTATTGTTTTGCCTGTCGCCTATTTTCAACATCAAACACGTCTTCACTATGTGACAGTGGAATGAATAACTGGAAAAATTTGGGAGCTTATCTTAAATTGCATGACACTGCTCCAAACCATTTGGCTTCCGTGTTGAAGTGGGTACAGTTAGAAAAAGGACTTAAAAGGAGTAACGGTAGAAGATAAGTTGGAAAAACATATTGAAGTTGAGAAAAAACGGTGGAGAGACATTTTGGAGAGAGTGTTGGCTGTTATAGATTATTTGGCAGCACATAACCTTGCTTTTAGAGGTCACAGAGAGAACTTGAGTACAAACCATAGTGGTAATTTTCTTGGCCTTATTAAATTGTTAGCAAAATTTGACCCCGCTCACTATCTTGGAAAAAATACTCAAAATGAATTGATAGAACTTATGGCAAATCAAGTAAAAGCAACAATTTTGAGCCACATCAGAGAAGCAAAATATTATTCCATTATTCTTGATTGTACTACAGATGTTGGTCGTACTGAATAGATGTCACTGATTTTAAGATATGTGAATGTTTGCACAGGCCATATTGAAGAAAGTTTTTTAGTTTTTTAACCCGTTAAAAGCACTACTGGAGAAAACTTAGCCAAATGTGTAATGGCTGAGCTATAAACCCTTGGTCTTGATATCAACGACTGTCGAGGCCAAGGCTACGATAATGGGTCTAATATGCGGGGTGACTACAGCGGAGTAAAAACAAGAATATTATCAGGGAACTCCTTAGCGTTTTTTACACCGTGCGGATGTCATAGTTGGAATTTGTTGTTGTGTGATGCAGCGTCATCATGCATAAAAGCAAAATGTTTCTTTGGGACCCTGCAAAGGCTTTATGTGTTATTTTCTGCCTCTTCTAATAGATGGAGCATTCTGAAAAACAAAACAAACATTAACATTACTCTAAAGCCACTATCAGAAACTAGATGGGAATGCTGAGTGGAAAGTGTTAGGGCAGTTCGTTACCAACTGAAAGAAATTGCTGAGTGTCTGGACGAGCTGTCAGATTCAACAAACGATTCTACAACAGGTAGTGAGTGCAACTCTTTGAGAAATGAAATACTTTCATATGATTTCATAATATCATTAGTAGTATGGTATGATGTGTTGGTAAAAATTCAGTTTATTAGCAAGTTGTGGCAGAGAGCAGACAGTCATGGACCTCGCGTCCGCCGTTAACCATCTTGAAAAGTTTTTATCTTGGTTGGTTGAGTACAGGGTCAGTGGCCTAGTTTCTACAATTATTACTGGAAATGAAATAGCGAATGAGCTTGAAATTCCAAAGGAGTTCAAGAAGACATGCCTTAGAAAAAAGAAAACCCACTTTTCTTATGAAAATGAAGACGAAATAAGCTCAAGTGCAGAAGATTTGTTTCGAACTGACTTTTTCCTAATGGTAATTGACAAAATTGCTGAGAGTACTGAAAAACGATTTGTTGAGCTAAAAAAGTATGAATCAAGTTTTGGGTTCCTTTACAGATTGCATTCTTTAAAGAATACACCAGATGAAGACCTTTTGGAAAGTTGTAACCGCCTTCAAGAGACACTTACATTGAAGTCAGGAAGTACAAGTTGCTCTGATATAGATAGCGAGGGCTTGTATCAAGAGCTGAAAATGTTTACCATGACTATCCAAGAAGACGTGACAATGACTAATGTATTAAAAAATATGATTGAAGACAACTTAGTGGATGTCTACCCTAACATATATGTGGCTTTACGAGTTCTTTTGACAACACCAGTATCTGTCGCTTCTTCAGAACGATCATTCTCCAAGCTAAAGCTAATAAAAAATTATCTTCGATCAACTATATCTCAAGAAATACTCTCTTCTTTGTCCATTTTATCTATTGAGCGAGATGTTGCCTCAAATGTTAATTTCAGTGATTTAATTGACCAGTTTAGTGCAGCAAAAAGTAGAAAAGTTGCTTTTTTTATTAACTTAAAAGAAAACGTAGAGCAGACTTTGTGTATAATATACATTTTTATTATTCAGGGCTGTAAAAAGAAGAAAAGAGGTTTTTTTTAGAATAAATTAAAGAGTAGAAAATTATAAAATGTTATTGTCAGTTTGTTTATCTAGTCTTTTGTGAATCAGTTAAATTCATGTAGGCTATATATTTCTTTTTTCCACCGTCTTATGTATTTAAATTATGAGTTATTTGACTTTGCAGCCCTTTCGACTTTTCATTTTTGCAATCAAACAGAAATTGTAAAAATTAATTTTGTAGGCATATAGTAGGCTAAAGAGTATAAAATTAGTTGGATTTTCGTGGTGTCGTTTTTGTTGTTTTTCCTTTTGTTATAATTTTTACAAAACCTATTTCAGATTATACTGTAGGAGGCTTGGGGAGGGATTTGCGGCGATACATATATATATCGCCTGGGGCCCCGCATTTTCTAGAGCCGCCTCTGTCCGTGAGGGGCCTCTATTATAAAATACTTAAAGTAACATCTCCTCGTTACTCTGTTTGTATGTCGGAAGACATAGTTTCATTTTCATACCAGTGCGAGGAAGGTAAAATGCCGTCGTGCTTCACCACCAATTATTAATATTATTATCCATGTGCTTGTGAAAATTCATCATTACGGGAATATTGGAATAATTAAAGGTATGTGGATATGGACTTGTTTACACGCAACTGACTGAGAATTTGAATGTATGTTAACTTCCTCCCAATGCTTGATATTTATGAAGTGGAATTATGTCAAATTTATGAACTAGAATTATGTCAAACTGTGAAGTGATTGTGAGCGACCATACTAACTTATTCAATGGCAGATTGGGGAATACTTCGTGCTTCAAATAGACCAGGCATCTCTGAGATATTATGTCACATGTATATTATTATTATTATTATTATTATTATTATTATTATTATTATTATTATTATTATTATTATTATTATTATTATTATCAAGCCACGTAATATTTGCCTGGTTATAATTGAGACAGTCAGAATAATTGGATATTCAAAAACTGTGGACTATAATATCGAAATGCCGAGTGTGCGTTTGTGGAGGAATCGTGGACGACCCCATAGGATTATGACGTCACTACCCAACTGTTCCAACGTGATGGTCGGCCAGACAGACACTATGGGAGGCGAGCGATTCCAGGATTGCTGGATGGGGTACCAGAAGCGGTGCCTGTTATTGGCATATTCCTGTGGATGTGAAGGTAGCCTGAGGCAAATGCTGGGATACGACTCTTCCTCAGGGTGGAGCCATATCGGGTCCGTGGTGCCAGGGTCTGACCCACACCAAGGGATGATCCTCCGCCACAGAACATCTAAGGGAGAATCCTTCCGACTTATGTGAATCTTATTTTTGGGCCATGAATTTCCATAATTTCCGTTATTATCCGTTAACTTCCCTAGTCGTTATATTATATTGGTTGCATATTATGCCAGGCGAATACATTGATTTATTGCTTAGACTTGTAGGTGAGGTGGATCCTCAAAATTTCATTCTTTAATAATAATAATAATAATAATAATAATAATAATAATAAAAATAATAATAATAATAATAATAATATGGGATTTCCTACCCCATTTGCATAAAAGGCAGCATTATTATGACACATTGAAATCATTTACACTATTTTTAACAGGTCTTGATAATCAAAAAGTATTTTCTAATTCCATAATAATAATAATAAAATCTCTACAAATTCATGTTGGAGGAACACTGAATTTCAATAAATAATAATGAGTGTAATATTCCACGAGGAAAATGATAATTGATAAATGATCAGAAATGATAAATTATGATTATAAACCAATTGTTTAATTGTTTAAGAGTATGGGATCTCATGATTTTACATAGTATTGGACATTCTTGAAACGAAGCCTAATAAACTTCTAAGTGGAATAGTGTTGGGATACTTGACTTGTCCCCGATTCACTTGGTATGTGTTTTCTGAGTTTAGCTCATGTGGTTTGAGGTTTTGGTCCTCTGATGAATGGGATTCATGCGGGAGTGATATCCTGTCCCATTTTTTTAGCGTATGGCTTTTAGTGCCGGGAGTGTCCGAGGACATGTTCGGCTCGCCATTTTTGTAGCTGCTTCGAGACGGACACCCAATGGGTGAGCTACAAGTACCGTTGGGGAGGAAAGTTGGAAGGGAAGGGCGAGGAGTTGGAAGGTAGCGGCTGTGGCCTATAGTTAGGGACCAACCCCGGCATTTGCCTGGAAGGAAGATGGGAAACCACAGAAGACCATCTTCAAGGTTGCCGGCGGGGGGATTCGAACCTCCTCGCCTCCCGGATGTGAGCGACTGCCATTAGTCATGCCGTAACGACCTCGGCTAACTCACCCGGTATCCTGTCCCATAATGGTACTATTTGCTTCGATAATAAAGTAGGATTTATGCGGGAGTGATATCCTGTCCCATAATGGTATTAATTGCTTCGAATGTCAGTCCAATAACATAGAATTCCCATAAGATAAATTAATATTGGTCATTGGTTTGTTTAAGAATATAATGACGTCACGTCAAGTGTTATGCCGATTCTTTTGACGGATTGTGTATAATTAGTGTTCAGTGTTATCTATCCTCTAATTAAAGCATGGAATTATGAAAAGTACAACCAGATATTACAGGCCACATTAGGTGAAGCCTACAGATTATTATTATTATTATTATTATTATTATTATTATTATTATTATTATTATTATTATTATTATTATTATTATTATTATTATTATTATTATTATAATTTTTGAGTATAAATCATTTGGTAATGTCAAGTGTCAAGTTTATGCAATCTGATATACTGTGCCGTTGAGTGCTATTCTAAATTGTGTATTCCAAACCCATAGTAATTACGTCATAAAAGAACAGTGAACTGCCTGTGTGAAATATCGTCGAAACTTTGTATATAATAAATGTAAATAATATATTTGAGTATAGGACAGCTATGAACTGTAACATTTAAGTTAGGTTTAGATATTTTTGTGTGTGGTATGGGAGATTATGAAATCTCGCTTGTATAGGGTAGAAATGATTGGTATAAATCAACCATAGTCAAACCCATGAACTATATCGAGAAGAGACTATGTTTTTCCTAGTTTGAGGTGCATAATCGAATGCTAATTGCTGGCACCGCTGTGCAGTTATTTCATCATCAAGGATAGGGATGATTAATGCTTTTCTTTCCTCTTGTTGCCATCAGGCAGTTTCTTTGAAATAAAATGTGGTGAATTGGTTTTATCTTAATATCTGTGTTCTCACTTTATGTTGTGTTGTGTGTCGTTCCTTATCCTTTACGGGGAGCATGGGTGCAGTGTGTAGTAAATACCTAGCCCAGCCCAGGACGCCCTGAGATCAGATCTCGTGCTCACACTGTGCTCATGCTGCCTCGCATGTGGTCGCCTATCCATCCCAGGTGGACAGGCGGGCACATAAGGAGAGGAATGATATGGCGACTAACCAGTGGGGCCACGATTAGGAATAATATAGAATTTTACGCTCAATTGGGTGAGCATCGTTGCTTTTGGATATCGATCCATTGTTTGCATTAGATTTTGTTTTTTGTTTCCACAACACAGAACAGAAGTGAGGAACATTTGTTTTTAAATGATAGTGAAGTAATGTTAATTTCTGAATAAGCACATCAATTCACGTTTTGCGGAAGGAAATTCATGGCTCAAAGATTTCACATAACTCTACCATAGCTTTACGTCCCTTGTGTGTCTGCTATTCGTTCGTCTCGCTGATTGTCATTTGTTTTGTTGTGATTTTTGTGATAAATCGTGTCTGGTGAGGAGGTGAAGATATTGTTGGTGTCTCTTAATGACAAAATGACAGAGAACTCTTTAATTCTTGGTGTTTTAGAAAATAATATGAAAGAAACTTCTGACGCAATTTCCGCAGCAGAAGGTCAAATGAAAAAAATACAGAAATACTTGAAAATAGGATTCAAGCTACTTTAGAAACCATTCAAGCCACTTCAGACACCCTTGAAAATAAAATGCTTAAGGGGGGGACCTACACCTTTAAGGATCCGAAAATCATGTATATTTCACTTTTTTTTCCTCAGCAACAGAAAGTACTAAAGAATTGTAATTTGTTCTGCCAATTACACTATGTTCGTGTATTTACAAGTCATATGGCGAATGCATTTCCGCAAATTAGGCATTTAAAATGGCGGCTGCATATTGTGCACTGATCCACCGTTTCCCTAATGTTTTACACAAATATCATTGTTTTTCAGAAATTCTTTTTTCATTGTATTTACTAATATGGTAGCTAGAGATTGACCTAGAATCATTGGAATCTATAAAGAAAAAATATTTTTTTAAAGGCTTATATTAAAGTGTAACTTTTTTGCAATTATTTTCACTGGATATTTTTTTAAACCGAAACTATGACATGTACAACAACAGTTCTAGGTCATATTGTTCTTCTCTATATGATACATTTGTGTACTAAATTTCACTTCATTATCATGAAAACTCTGGCAGTTACTAAGGAAACGGATTTGAAAATCCAAGTTACGGCAAACGAGCATCAAAGTTACCAACGTGTAGGCAAACTTCCTAAACTCCCCTGCACATTTTTGGTCATAACTTCAAAGGTATTATACATATCAAAGAAATTATTGCAGTGATTTGAAGAGGAAGAATCAATAAACGTAGAAAAAATAAATTGAAAAATGATAAATTTTTATTTAAAGGTTTTGGTCCCCCCTTTAAAATTCGTAATCCCTTGAAAATCAAGTTCAAAGTAGTTCCAAAGAACTTGAAAATAAAATGCTTGAAAATTCGGAATTCCTTCAAAATCAAATTCAAAGTAGTTCCAAAGAATTTTCCAAAGAACTTGAATATAAAATGCTTAAAAATTCGGAGTCTCTTAATTCAAGGTATTTCCAATGTACTTGAGAAGAAAATGCTTGAAAATTCAGAATCCCTAGAGAGGAAGTTTAAATTGGTAGAGGCTAATTTAGAATCTCATATAGGTGATAATTCTACTGCCCTCACTCTAGTCGAAAATAAAATTAAGAATAATTACCATGCTCATGAAAGACAAATAAAATTGGTGGAAAAAATATTCAGGAAAATTCGAGTACTTTAGAAGCACGAATTGGTTTAGTGGAAACTCAGGCCCAAGAAAAACGTTGAAATTTAGAGGAGAGGTTGGTGAAGACTAAAGACGAATTTACCAATCAAATAGAAAAATTAGAATTTAGGACCAATACTAACACGCAGAAACTCCGTAGAAATATGTATGCCCTAGAAGGCAAGTTAGGTAAGGTCGTGGATGGTCTTAAGACAGAAATACAGGAAAACTTTAAGTCTCAACTCACTGTAGAATTTAAAATGCTATTTAAAAAAATGCAGAAACATGTAGTTGCCTGCGTCGCCAAGGGAGTAGAAGATGATTTGAAGGACGTTCATAAAGCTATTCGAAATTGCGATTTTCATCTTAGGAACGAAATAGATGCGGTTCAGAAGGATTTGGGGAAAATTGATAAAATAGTCACAAAGGATTTAAACAGAAGAGTATTAGACTCAGAAAATATATTGAATCGAATAGAAAAATACAATCAGAGTTTTCATGACGATTTTCAAAAAGTAAAAAGGAGAATCAAAACAGAAACGGTTACCACCACGGAATTTATAGAAGCCAAAACCCAATTGTTAGAACAATTAAAAACTACAGACACGGTTACCATCTCGGAATTACAGGCTGCCTAGGAACGAATGAGGTCTGAACTGGTGGAACAAATAAAGACCGGAGTCTCAGAGACAACAGAGACAAAGCAGAAATAATTGAAGTCCAAAATCTCGGAACAAATAAAGGCGGAAGTTTAGAAAATTCAACCGGAACAAATAAAGTCCGAAATTTTGGAACAATTAAAGACAGAAGTTTCAAAAATACAAACGGAACGATTGACGTCTGAAATTTTGGAGCAAAGGAAGATAGAAATATCGAAAACACAAACTGATGAGGTACAGGCTGCTGTTTTAGCTTTGGAAAGTAAAATTAGGTCCTTAGAGACAGACATTCAGTCAGGAGCAGAATCCAAGGATTCGAATGTGACGAGTGAAAAAGTGCCTTCTTTTCACCTCCATAAAACACCTGTTCGTGATAGTAATCCTCCTACACAAAGTTCAGTAATAACGATTATTAAGATTGAGGGTGAAAATCCGGCCAATTTCAGTGGAGTAGGTACCATCACCCCAGTTAAGTTCCTTATGAAGGCACAAGATTACCTATCAGAAATGAAAGTTTCACCAGCCAGAGGAGTGAAAGTCGTAGGCCATCTGCTTGAGGGTCCAGCACTCATTTGGTACCACGCCATCAGATACACTATGACCAACTTTGAGGAATTTTCGAAAAATCTTTTAAGGAAATGTTGGTCCCCTGAGATACAACAGGACATTCGTTCTGAAGTATATTCAAAGAAATTTTCGAACTCACAGCCTACTCAATACTCTAGTTACTTTGCCTGTCAGTTAGCCAAACTCAAATTCTTACAACCACCCATGTCAGAGTATGAGTTGATAGCAGCATTAACGCGTCAATTCCCTCTGGAGGTCCAAAGAACTTTGATAGCTGCTGGAGCAGAGAATTTAGAAGATTTAGATGAAGTTCTTCAGAGGTTGGATCATACTAATAATCAGCAGTATCGAGAGAGGATGTCAGATCGGATCCTCAAACCACTTATCTGTTAACAACAGATCGACATGGCCAAACACATCCAATCAACACCGAAAGGGATTATCAACCTCGTGACCCTCGTGACGCTAAATTACGCCAGGTACAATTCGATGGACGTTATCAAGGACAATATTTCCCATATGAAAGAAGAGGGAGATATCGCCGTGGGAGACAATACAATTATAGAATAAATTATCAAGAATGGAGAAATACAGATGACCGGATTAATCGAGGATTCCAGAATCAAGAGAATCGAGACTCCAGGAATCACGACAATCGTCAATACATGGAGGAGAGATATCTTGAAAGCAAAAATATTTAGAGGAACTGTACAAGAAGAACGAGAAGGAAGAGCCATAACCTGGAACTTCTCCAGAGGCAGAAGACAAAGATCACAATTTTGAAACAAAGGGAAAAAGCACACCACTTTATGACCGATTGAAATAGGAGTCGAGACAATGTTTCACACATGTTTTATGATGTTGATTTGGAGAAATTTATCACGCCAGATGAAGAAGAAATTACCTCGAGGAAAAGCTCAAAATAAGAATTCGAGGAATTTTTATTTTTGAAGAGGCAGGTTGCGTATGTGCCCTTGTAAGACGGAGTGGAGATAACGGCGTGATTTGAATTGAGCGCGCTGAGGCGAGACAAAGGTCGCGACGAGCTGTTGACTCACCATGTTCTGAAGCAAGCGCGTGGTCTTATTACCGCCAGGGAATGACGGAGCACAATATACTTCTTTGTATTTAGATAAGGAAGAGGAAGGCATCAGCACTTTGGAATTCTATTTGGAATTATTCTCCTGTTTAATTTATGAAGTTTCAATTGATATGAGAAACCTTCTAGTATATTCCACCGTGGGAACCAATGGGAGCGAATGTATCACATTACGTAATTCAACTACAGGTATCGATATTTGACCTTGATATGGTATAAAAGCCAGGTCTTGGAAAGCCAAGGCAGCATTTTTTCAGCGTTCAGTCAGTGTTGATCAGATTGGATCAGTGGTGTTCACCTGTTATGGTTCGTGTGACGTTACGCCGTCGTTATACTGTGGAAATACTCCATGAGGCTAGGCCTCTATTATAAAATACTTAAAGTAACATCTCCACGTAACTCTGCTTGTATGTCGGAAGACATAGTTTCATTTTCATACCAGTGCGTGGAAGGTAAAGTGCCGTTGTGTCTCACCACCAATTATTATTAGTATTATCCATGTGCTTGTGAAAATTCATCATTAAGGGAATATTGGAATAATTAAAGGTATGTGGATATGGACTTCTTTACACGCAACTGACTGAGAATTTGACTGTCTGTTAACTTCCACCCAATGCTTGATATTTATGAACTGGAATTATGTCAAATTTATGAACTAGAATTATGTCAAACTGTGAAGTGATTGTGAGCGACCATAAGAACTTATTCAATGTCATATTGGGGAAAACTTCGTGCTTGAAGTAGACCAGGCATCTCTGAGATATTATGTCACATGCACATTATTATTATTATTAATAATAATATCAAGCCACGTAATATTTCCCTGGTTATAATTGAGACAGTCAGAATAATTGGATAGTCAAACAATTGTGGACTATAATATCAAAATGCCGAGTGTGCGTTTGTGGAGGAATCGTGGACGACCCCATAGGATTATGACGTCACTACCTAACTGTTCCAACGTGATGGTCGGCTAGACAGGCACTATGAGAGGCGAGCGATACCTGGATTGCTGGATGGGGTACCAGAAGCGATGCCTGTTACGGGCATATTCCTGTGGATGTGAAGGCAGCATGAGGCAAATGTTGGGATACGACTCTTCCCTAGTGTGGAACCATATCGGGGCGTGGTGCCAGGGTCTGACCCGCACCGAGGGATGATCCAACGCCGACTTATGTGAATCTTATTTTTCGGCCATGAATTTCCATAATTTCCGTTATAATCCGTCAACTTTCCTAGTCGTTATATTATATTGGTTGCATATTATGCCAGGCGAATATTTTGATTTATTGCTTCTACTTGTAGGTAAGGTGGATCCTCAAAATTTCATTCTCAAATAATAATAATAATAATAATAATAATAATAATAATTATCATAATAATAATAATATGGGATATCCTACCCCATTTGCATAAAAGGCAGCAGGATTTTGACACATGGAAAGCATTTACACCATTTTTAACAGGTCTTGATAATCAAAAAAATATTTTCTAATTCCATAATAATAATAATAATAATAATAATAATAATAATAAAATCTCTACAAATTCATGTTGGAGGAACACTGAATGTCAATAAATAATAATGTGTGTAATATTACACGAGGAAAATGATAATTGATAAATGATCAGAAATTATAAATCATGATATGATTATAAACCAATTGTTTAATTGTTTAAGAGTATGGGATCTCATGATTTTCATAGTATTGGACATTCTTGAAACGAAGCCTAATAATTCTACTTCTAAGTGGAATAGTGCTGGGATACTTGACTTGTCCCCGATTCACTTGGTATGTGTTTTCTGTGTTTAGCTCATGTGGTTTGAGGTTTTGGTCCTCTGATGAATGGGATTCATGCGGAAGTGATATCCTGTCCCATAATGGTACTATTTGCTTCGATAATAAAGTGAGATTTATGCGGGAGTGATATCCTGTCCCATAATGGTATTAATTGCTTCGAATGTCAGTCCAATAACATAGATTTCCCATAAGATAAATTAATATTGGTTATTGGTTTGTTTAAGAATATAAAGACGTCACGTCATGTGTTATGCTGATTCTTGTGACGGCTTGTGTATAATTAGTGTTCAGTGTTATCTATCTTCTAATTAAAGCATGGAATTATGAAAAGTACAACCAGATATTACAGGCCACATGAGGTGAAGCTACAGATTATTATTATTATTATTATTATTATTATTATTATTATTATTATTATTATTATTATTATAATTTTTGAGTATAAATCATTTGGTACTGTCAGGTGTCAAGTTTATGCAATCTGATATACTGTGCCGTTAAATGCTATTCTAAATGGTGTATTCCAAACCCATAGTAATTAGGTCATAAATGAACAGTGAAATGCCTGTGTGAAATATCGTCGAAATTCGGTAAATAACAAATGTAAATAATATATTTGAGTATATGGCAATTTATTATGAACTGCATTGTTTAAGTCAGGTTTAGATATTTTTGTGTGTGGTATGGGAGGCTATGCAATCTCGCTGGTATAGGGTAAAAATGATTGGTATAAATCAACCATAGTCAAACCCATGAACTATATCGAGAAGAGACTATGTTTTTCCTAGTTTGCGATGCATAATCGAATGCTAATTGCTGGCACCGCTGTGCAGTTATTTCATCATCAAGGGTAGTGATGATTATTGCTTTTTTTTCCTTTTGTTGCCATTAGGCAGTTTCTTTTGAAATAAAATTTGGTAAATTGGTTTTATCTTAATATCTGTGTTCTCACTTTATGTTGTGTTGTGTGTCGTTCCTTATCCTTTACGGGGAGCATGTGTGCAGTGTGTAGTAGGACGCCCTGAGATCAGATCTCATCCTCACAGTTTGCTCATGCTGCCTCGCATGTGGTCGTCTGTCCATCCCAGGTGGACAGACGAGCACAGTATATAGTGAGGTTATAGTTAGTAATTGTTGTTTTAAGGGGCGGAACTACGAGATCATCTTCCCCTAAATATAGGTGAGGTTATTGGCGTCTTCTACCTGTTGTTGGTTTAAAATGTGAACCAAGAATATGTTTGACATCGTTTCAATAAAAAGCGATAACCGTTGTTCCAAAAATTATTTAGTCGCCACGTCATGAGGATGTACAGGATCGGCAATAACGGCTATTCGTTTTCGCTTCATTTGTAGAGCGTTCTCTCTGATTTCCCATAACTTCTCTGTTTTGGAGGTCAAATACCGTTTTGTACAAACATCTGGAACATCCTCGGGATTGGCCAGGTGTACAAGGCGTGCATTATTCGCTGCTAAACCATTTACAGTTAGGATTGGCAGCCTCCGTGTCATTTGTTAGAAGAGCCAGCTGAGTTATTCGACGTTGGTGTACGTCAAAGTCTTTTGTTTCCGTTAACACCACAGCATTGGTTAACATATAGGCTTTGGTGCACACATCTTTATTGTTCACGGGTCTGAAACGCCCATGATACGTTTATTCTCTGCCTCATATTCTCCCTTGAAACGCCGTAAGCGATAAAAATCTACATAAGTCTTTGATCATGCGTCCGAAGCTAATAGACATTCTTTCATATTGGTTAATCGCTTCCATTAAAGTCGCAATGGCCATCCATTGGGCGTAGCAGTGCATTGGCATCGACATATCGTTTATTAGCCAGATCTGGATCATGTTTTGGATCGTTTGTCGAAACAGATGGTTCATTTCTCTTCTTTGTCTTAAGTGTTCTTCCAAAGACATTCATGGTTACACTGGATCTGAAACAGCCACTTGCTTCATGTGTATAGAGTCCACAGCTTCCCTTTTTACATTTAGTCGATATGCAGATTATTAAGCAACAACATTCACTTCCGGTGGGAGATTTGGTTTCTTGCCTCTTCTCAACAACGTCCGAACGATGTCACGGTTCGCTCTTCCCGTCTTCCATTCGCTGTCTCATCGCCGGACAATCAGGATGTATTACTATAAAATCTGATACGACCTACGGTGTTAGGTATGAAAAAAAGGGTTTTCGAATTCGAGACTCAGAGTTCAAAATAAAAGGTAAAGTCATGATTGTTAAAACAGTTCGATACACATTGATGCCAGATCTGTTAGAACTCTTATATAATCGTACACTTTCTAAAGAAGACTTTGACGATGGCGATCCTCAAATGTACAAGGATATTTTATGGACTACAAGTGGTTTAGACGTAATTATAAATACTGTGAAGCAATGAATGCCAATAAAATTTCCAAATATAAAACCATCATATCAAAATTGTTTCTTACCTATGAGAGTGTTCGCCGCGGACATTCAGCTTCCGGCGTCCCGTTTAAAACGTTAAAACATTTTGTCGATTTTGCCTATTGGAACGATCCCAATAAGTTGGTCAAACGTCTACAGCTCCCGCACGCATCCCAACAGGTTGGTCACACTGGTCATGAAGGTGAAATTGTAGAAATAGAAGAGGAGCTTCCTCATGCTGGCATTATTGTGTGATGGGTCCACGTGGCAATACCCCTTCGCCTATTAAAACGGCGATTCCTCACGAGTTGCATAAACCATCTCGCCGTATCTATCCTTGTCGTCATATTGTCTCGCGAGGAATTGATGAGCTTTGGCAAGCCGATCTCATGGAAATGATTCCCTATGCTACTACAAATAACGGTACCAAGTGCCTGCTGACTGTCAACGACGTGTATTCCAAATGACGTTTGTAGAACCTGTGAGAAATAAAACAGGTACTCTCCAGACAGATCAAGGTAAGGAGTTTTTCAACAAGGAGTTTTCCACCTATCTGCATGAACTCGGCGTTCATCATTATTCAACTTATAGCAATTTGAAAGCGAGTGTGGTTGAACGTTTCAACCGAACGTTAAAAACAATCATTTGGCGAGAATTTACAGCCAAAAGGTCCTATCGCTGGCTTAATCTAGTGCAGTCCCTAGTGTCGCGTTACAACGATACTAAACATTGAACTATTGGATTAAAGCCACGTTTGATTAACAAAAAACACTCCACGGTTGAATCGCATTCATCATGGCATCAAAACAGCTGACCCACAACGCCATCGTTTTCGCGTGGTTGACTATGCACGCATCAGTAAACATAAATCACTCTTCTCAAAAGCATACACGCCCAACTGGAGCACAGAAATATTCAGCATTCGCCAAGTAAAACGTACCCATCCCGTCACTTATCTACTCCAAGACGATAACAACCAGCCCATAGAAGGAGGATTCTACATAGAAGAACTTCAAAAACCGCTGTATCCCAAGCATTATCTTGTTGAAAATGTTATTACAAGAAATGGCAATAAACTTTATGTCAAATGTTTAGGATTTAATTCCTCTTTTAATTCTTGGATTAATAAATCTGATCTTGTATAATGATTCTTGTTTTTATTTCATCCTTTAAACCTTTCCATGTCTGGTTGGCCGAGCAGCCTAAGGCGTTTGACTTAAGTTCGAATTTCCTACACAGGAAGCGGGGGTTCGAACCTCTCACCCAACACGTTAAGAAGACATTCATCCGCTGAGTTACACCTCCAAACAAACTCTTATCACTACATTTTAAACCAACGCATTCTAGTGACAAATGCTAAAATTAGTACAGTATATATAGCAGCAAATGGTGGAACTATCTTTAGTTGACACTCGGCTACGCTTGGCTTAGCACGCCATCCGCCCAGACCCTCAACCAATTCCCCTGCCCTCAAGCGGTTCGGCTACTCTCGGCTACGCTCGCCTTCGCTCGCCAGCCACCCGAACCGGTTCCCCCACTCCCATGATTCGGCGCTATAAAGCGGCGCCGCACCAGCCACCACCGTCAGTATGCCGGTCTGAATAGGCCGGGCAACACTTCGGCCAGCTCCACCTCATGCCATAACCCACCTACCACCTCCACCCCCACGCCCTACCTCCACCCCCACCCTCCACCTCCACCCCGATCCCTCCCCCTTGTGACTCACAGAGAAAGTGGATGACCTTGAAATTTATCCAGAGGCCTGTTTGCTATCTACTAGCAATGGAAAGAATTGCGTAAATATGTTAAAATATAAATATTGATTTGACGTCAGTAAACAGCTGATAGGTCAAAGATTATTATAGAATTGAAGTTTTTATTAATGGAGTTTATATTATGTATAAATTAAAGGAGGTTATGTTGACGAGATAAAGTGAAAATAATATTTGGAGAATAATATTATTTTAGTTTGGAAACGCTGAAACAGCTTTTAGCAGTTTTTATTTCATGCGAAGCTTTTAATGAAAGTTCAAGTGGGACTTATTTTAATGAATTGTTTTAAAGACTAGCGTGTCATCCACTACGATTATTTTAAATTAATTGAAGGAGATTATTTAAATTTTAATTGAATTGTTTTTAATGGGTTAATAAACTTATTTTGTTAGTTTTTTATAAATCGACTATCGTGATTTTAAGTTATGTAGAGAGATTGGGTAGTGGAAAATGGATTCTTGTATAAGGAACCCCTTTTCTATATCCCGTTACTCCCCGAGAACCGTAAGTTTCTCACTCTCTCAAAGTAGCTTGAGTTGTTTGCCCTAGTAGATAGCCCATGACACAATTGCAGGACCACTGTATCCTCATGTAGTAATTGTCGGTACGATTTTACAGGGCTTTCTAGCCACGGACCTTGAAGATTCTACGATCTAGCTGATCTTCGGATTCGACACGTGCATCTTCATGAATATTCGGGTACAATACCTACCGACAGGCCACGGCCGCCTCCTTCCCTCTTCCTTGTCTATCCCTCCCATTCTTCCCCTCCCGTCCCATCCCTCATGAGGTCCCTTGTTCGCTTTGCTGGTGAGGCCACCTGGGCGAGGCGCTGGTCCAGCCCTCCCAGCTTTTTCCCACGTCCCGATGTCAAACTCCAAGACATTGCCCGAAGAGGTGGTAAAGATGGGATCCCTCCTGAGTCCGTGAGAAAAGCCTACCTGGAGGGTAAACTGACTACGAAAAAAGTATTATTTCAGTCACCCCCACAGATAATTTCAATAAAACAAGGCAGAAAACATGCTGTAAGAGGCAGGGAGTATATAATAAAATCATTCAAAAGGTGTAAAAATTACTGCCCTAGGGCAGACTTGAACCCGGAACATAAAATTACAAAGCGAGCACGTTACCATTAGTGCACACAACCTCTCATAAACTATTCTTGTTATCATAGACCTTAATCAATGTAGCTAAATGTCGAATGATTTCAGTTAGACCTTAAATGTTGATTAGAACGCATCAATTTGCTGCGTGGGATGTTTTAACCTTCACCTTAAGCAAATGTTATGCCTTTATGCCCGTTTTGGGTTAATAACGCAATTCAACATCGAATATTATCCACACATCACTCGATAACCTTCCTCCATGTTTGAACGAGAGTGAGCCGCTGCCACCATCTACCGTCTCAATTAAGAACGAGGAAAATGACACGACAGAACAGCTACTAAGAAGCTCGGAAATACCTACTGTGGCTAGGCTCAGGCTCAAAAAAGTATATGCGTGCGGGCACGCATGCGGTGCAAGGTTTTAAAGAGTAATCAAGATGGAAGGGACTTGGATGACAGTATAGGTAACATAATATATATATATAAAATCACTACAATATAGATTAGGAAGCGCTATATGAGACAACATCTAGTGGCAAATGATGAAGGCTGAAAGGAGGTGGAGGCAGGACCTTCTATACTCTTGGACCTGACACTGCAATCCAAGATGGCCGCCGTATTTGGTGGTCGGACATCAAACGTATGACGTGTGTCGGAATCCAACAAAACACAAAATAACATCATGACGTGATTTTGCCTGCTGTTATTCATTTTATGGGCTTGGGACATCTTGGTCATCAGCCCCGTGCAGTTGGGTGTGGGTTGAATTCCTCTTATTATCTGATGACTGTAGTAGTGTGTGCAGCTGTATAATGAACTGGCATGGGAAGGTGCCCCAGGAGTTGAAAAAAGGTACTACGAAGTTCCATCAAGAAAAGAATAAAATAAAATAATGTTGAGGCCACAGGAGAGATCTGCAGAATATCTTGGCTGAATGGACAGGGAAAGTTGTAACTGTTCCTGTAGGAATATCAATTTCCTTTTAGTACATAATTATTATTCTTAAAAATAAATGTGACCAACCAGGTGGTGTAGTTCTTGGTTGTCACTTTTGGGGTTCATGTTTGATTCCTGACTGTCAAGAAATCTAATTCTAGTCTGGGGGTAAGAACGGGGTACACACAGCCTAGTGAGGTAAACCGGGAATTGTTGGGTTCGATTCTCCGCTTAGCCACCCAGCAAGTTGTTTACCATGGGTTCCCAAACATACTGAAGATAAATGCCTAGGTAATTCCTATCATAAGGTCACGACTGCCTCCTGTAAATACATAACCAAGTTGGCTAGTCGTATTCATTCATTCATATTCATGAGATTAAATGGCACTCTGTCAAATACAATATATACCAGTAGACAATGAAGGCCTATTTGATGAACATCTGAGATTATAAATTAATTGTACATACAAAAATTTATCTCCATGTAAATACATAAACATGTAAGCTAGTCATATTCAAATAATTAAAATAGGTAGATTGTAGTTTTACGTGACCGTGAATCTTGTGATTATGAGCCACGGGACCTCCTTTTTACGTGGAATCCGAACCACAGGACATGGCATTTCACTTCGAAAATCTCACATGCATTGACCGGGAATCGAACCCGGACCGCCTTGGTGAGAGGCATACAGCTAGACCGCTGAGCCACCACGCCCCTTTCAAATAATTAAATAGCACTCTGCCGAATGAATCGATACAGGAAAATAAATCCATAAACATGTGGGCTAGTTCTATTGATAAGATTAAATGGCACTGTACCAAGTGAACTGAATACAAAATATACGGGTACAGTAGACAGAAAGGCATAATGTATGTACATCTGACACAAGAATATTAATTGCTATAGCCTACATACAAGAAATAACTTCCATGTAAATCCATAAACATGTATGCTACTTCTATTAATAAAATTTAATTGGCACTGGTACCAGTAGATAACAAAGGTCTATGATGCTCATCTGAGAATAAGAAATTACAGTAGCCTACATACAAGAAATAATTTCCATGTAAATCCATGAAAATTAAGGCTAGTCCTATTCATAAGATCAAATGGCACTGTACCAACTAAAATTTATACAAAATACGCTGGCTAGTAAGTTAATTGATGTACATTTGAAGAACCAAAATTACCATAAACCTACAGAAATATACGCACATGAATAATTCATTAATTTGCTGGTTTCAGACATATACCCTACTTATTTAATGTGGAGGCCTTGTGAATAAACTTTCCTTTCATATAAAGTCTTTCAGCCTGCACATTGCAGTGATTTTTAACAAATGCCTATGTAATTCCTATCATAAGGTCACGACTGCCTCCTGTAAATCCATAAACAAGTAGGCTACCGGTAGTCGTATTCATTCATTCCTATTGATAAGATTAAATGGCTGTTGTTATTCGTGTGCTCCGAGCAGGAGTGATTGATCAAGTCGTTTTCAATATGTATGACGTCCTTTTATTTATCAAATTAAACAGCACGTATCATCGAAAGGCGCCTGACAAACAAAGAAATAATACAATAATGGTTTTCACACTCAGTTACAATCGTCTTCTATTATTATGAACATTTTGTAAACTTAAGGTGTGCTTCCATACAACATATAACCTCATTCAAATACAAGTTGAAAGATACATATTAGATAAGTCGACAATATCATACCTTTGGACTCTACAGCATAAAGCATGTTTATGACTTATCAAAAACTTCTCTACATTCGATAGAGATACAATTTTGATGGCTGATTGCTTCAGATTTCGCAGACAATATCTTTCACATACATTTCGCCATTAGCTGTACTTCTCCTTCTGGTTTTAAACAATTGCCAACATATAAAAGTAAATTACATTTTTGACCACATTGTTGCCAACTTAGATTTACAGTAGAGGTTATATCCAGTTGTAAACATAATTAAATTTCAACAATGGCACTGTACCAAGTGAACTCAGTACAAAATATATGGGTGGAGTAGACAAAACGGGCATATTTTATGCACATCTGACACAAGAATAATGGATTCATTATACTGGTTTTCAAAGAACCTCCACTTATGTGCTAAAACATTATTATTGTCCGATATCAGACAAAGGGAATCATGCCCACTCTTTTCCAATACAGTGAGTACTTCTAAATTCATTTTAACCGCACGCCACTGCTTAAGTTCTTCACAGGAAACAGAGCAACAACATCTGAAAATCTACACAAAGGTGAAGTTATCATGAAAGCCTGTATTGTAGTCGCACAATGAATTTAATTTGGTCTGTTCAATTCAACTCCTTCAATTCTTCCACCCTAATAACTTAGTTTAGGGGTAACATAAATCTCACATAACAAGATACAAACAAATATTCATTGGTCACTCAGAAGCTTGCATTTCTCCCGTAGGTATGAGTCCTGTGAAACGCATATCCCTGCACAGTTTGTTCCCATTTTATACAACAGTCTTCTTAAATATGATGGATGAGGTACTGCTAACAATTGGCTGGAGTGAACTAAATGATAAGCCCCAGGAATAGAATAAAATAATGTTGAGGCCCTTAGGAGAGTATCTGCAGAATATCTTGGCTGAGTGGATATGGAAAGTTGTAACTGTTCCTGTAGGAATTTCAATTTCTTTTTAGTGGTAATGTCGAAGTTGTCAATATTAACACCTAGGAACCAACCAAGTAGGAAATTAAGTTTCTGCTTACAATCTAAATCTTCTAGCTGGAAACCTGCTAGGTGAATCAGTAGACAATCAAACTTGGTCCATTTATCACAAAGCAAGTTATCGCCAAGTCACCAGTGGTGGACTGCAGCCCCCACCCCTGGTTCTTCACACGTACGTAATTTACACGAAGCAACATTACATATTCAATTGGGTTCAACTCCGGAATAGCGCAATAATTGAATGCTTCTCTTCAGATGATAATATCGTATGATTCCACGTCCGTCACTTGAGACTGCCAGGACATGGCACTGTTATCTGCTTTGAATCCGTTTCCCCTCCGTGTGCGCTACAAGGCGCCCGCCAAACACGCACTAGTGGTCTGCATGCATTGCAGACCGGTGTGTCTTATTTGTTGTCCACCGGTCGCGATAGTTGCCTTGTAACAACAACATGAATATTGTTAACTCAGTGCAGTTTTTAAAAACTATCAAACTTAATAGTTTAACCCCAAATGAAAAGTGTGATATTAAATCTCGAGGATGAACTACCCCCAGAATTGAAAATCACCCAGACTGGTAAGAGCCGTAACAAAGAGTACACAAGGATTTTCAATCCAGATATATATAGTAGCCTAAACATGAACGGTTGTGTGGGTGCGAAGTTCAAAATGCACTTTTTTTGTTTCCCGTGCCTTATTTTTGGAAGTGCCTGTGAATGAGCAAACAGTGCGTGGGTTGACACAGGAGTTCGTGATCTGAAGAGACTTAGTGATAAAATAAAGAAACATGAAAAATCAGAAAAGCATGTGAACTGTGTGCTAGACTTAGTTAGCTCTTCTAGGTTCTGTAGATGTGCGCCAGAGTTTAAGTAAGGCCTATGAGGTAGATGCACAGCGTCATAACAATGAAGTAAGCAAAAATCGGCAAGTACTATCCAGAATAATAAGCTGTATTAAGTTTTGTGGGTCAAACAACCTGGCGTTGAGAGCACATGACGAAAGGCCAGACTCCGAGAATCCTGGTATATTTCTGAATTTAATTAAATACACGGGTGAACTAGACTCTGTTTTTAATTCACATCTAGAGAGTGCTCCGTGTTTCAAAGGAACATCGAAAATGATCCAGGATGAATTGCTGCAGTGTATGCTGGAGGTATGCAGAGAGGCTATTTTGGATGAGGTATCCAAGTCTGAATTTGTAGCAATCATGGCTGACGAGACGACGGATGTGTCGGATGGATTTCAGCTTGTTCTTGTGCTAAGGTACTGTGATTCGCAAGGTAATGCTGCAGAACGTTTTTGGGATTTTTTTTAATCCTTCTGGTCAAAATGCAGAGGCTATTTCAGAATGTATTCTTTCCCAGCTTGGCGTTATTCTGAAAGATAAGTAGAATAAACTCATTGCCGAGACGTACGATAGTGCGTCTGTTATGAGTGGTGCCGTCAGTGGCGTGCAGACGAGAGTTAGGGAAGTGTACCCGAACGCCCATTTTATACATTGCTTTGCACACCAACTTAATTTGATAATGGAGGGAGCTGCTAAGCAAAACACGAAAGCAAGATTATTATTTGCAAATTTGTCTTCAAAACCGGCATTCTTTTCCCGATCAGCCCGAAGAGTATCTGTTTTAGATTCTTGTGTGGCTAAACGGATACCTGCTGCTGGAGCCACAAGATGGAATTTTAAATCGAGAACAATCAATACTAATAATACTGTACTTTTATTGGAGCCAAATAGCCATTGAAAATAAAGTATAAAAACGTACACTAATATTGTACTCTGACACTATGAGTTGCATAGTCTTTGATTGATTTTGTCTTTTCCTACAAAGCTCTAAGTGGTAGCGATCACATGCTTGTCCACATAGTTGGCATACACACGCCACTGTAGGTTCCTGGAAATATTTGCTAACGCAAATAAAGTGGTGAAACCCATGGATAGCCAGACGTGTAAACACATGTCTCAACTCAAAGTTGGCTCTTGTCCACGTCCGGTGAATCATGGCTCCGGTTCCATAAAATTCTTGAGGTATGTCTTCTCGTTTTTTCTTCAATGATGCTAGTAGCTGTTCCGAGGCTCTGGTATTTGGTAGAGGTAAATAGTTTCTAAGGTCTTCTATAAGAATTGAATCTCGTGCCAGGAGGTAGACGAATCGTGACCTGGTAGTTTTTGACACCCCGATTGCTTTATTTAATGAATAATGCCTTCACTCTTTCTAGTGAAGAAAGGTTCTTCTCTGTTAGGTGTTGCCAAATGACTTCAATGATATATATTAGAATAGGCATGATTTTATTTCTGAACAGAGCCATTGCTGTCTCTAAGCTGAGGATTCTCAAGTATCTAATTTCATGCATTGCCCGCACTGCTTGCGTTAATCTCTCTATCACATGATGTGTGAAACATGTAGCACTTGTTTGGAGCGTGATACCCAAATATTTGAATTCCTTTACATTTTTTTTTACCTCCTCTTGATGAAAATTTCTTTCGCTGCTGGAAACTTCCCTCCTTTTCTAAACACCATCATTACTGTTTTTGGAATGTCAATACTGTATTCGAGAAAAAATATGTTTTAATTGACTGCTTTGAACTACTGATGGAATCCGAGTCTTCAAGTGACATCACACTCAGAGAAGCATCGGCTTTGTACAAGTACCTTCAGGATGAAGAGTTCAACTTCTAGCTGAAATTCTTTCATCATATTGACCCCTTGAGAAAGCATTCACGAGACTAATTTCCGGGGTGTTCAGTTCATCGACGTGAGGTTGGATATGTTGTACTTTGCTTCCATAATTTCAAGGTAACATAGGGAGAATATACCTAACAAGAAGGATGACCCAAAATTCAACAAAACAAATAACTTTAAAACTCCGATAAAATAGACACCTTAACAACACAAATATCCCATGTGACACACTTATCGAACCAGAAAAAATTAATCAAACAAACAGTTAATAATCATGAATAAAATTACAGCTGCAAATGCTGTCAAATAAAATAAAATGCATGGACCTCGTCCTTACTTCACTTATTCTTGTGTGTTTGCGTATGACGAATATGACAAAACTAAGCTTAGAATGAGTACACTTGTCATGAGATATGCCTGCCTAGATCCAGGTCGCAGGACGCATATTCATGAACGTTTTCACCAGACCTTGGCATCGGGATCCACACTTATAATGGCTAACAAGAAAATAATTACCAACCGACTATGCTACCCTTTACAATAATACAAGAATACTTCCGAGTGAAGTCTTATACAAGTGCGAACGCGCACAAAATCAATCGGCCTAAATCATAGGTCTTACAGACACACATCATGAATACTCGATCATGGTCATCAGCAACTAACACTGGGGCAAACCGACAGTTTCCCGAACACAACAAAGTTACAATAAGCACACAAATATGCATAACAAATATCTACAATAATTACGAGACAGCTACTAATATGAAAAAGAAAACACAAATCAACAAATTCCTGATCTGCATTTTTGATATGAAGAACTCGCATAAATTAATCATCTAATTTGCTTCCGATTATACAGCCTTTTAAATTGATCGTTATCTTACGAGCACACTCCTCGGCCACTAATGGCCTCACCATCCATATCTGAGATCTGAGCTAGCAGTATGGACTTTAACAGCCCTCGTCATTGTGTCGCAAACCAGGCAGGTCTTAAATTGTCTCAAGCTCCAAGCTTTGAGATCCGTAGAATTCAGCATAACACATCTGAAATAAAAACACATAAATCGTAGATTCGTCCCCAGAAATTGCATCTCGCAATTTAGGACCGTATAATAACTCACAGTGACATCTCCATTGAGTGCCCTGTTTCGACGCCATGCAGCCACCAGGTAAATGACCCAGCGTCATACCCCACGTAGGATAATATAAGAGACAAATGCCTTGGTTCAACACTTCACCTCCAGAAAAATGCTTCAGATCGCAGACGTACCTCACAGAAATGTGTTCAAACAACACAATAATTTAAATATGTGCTCAAATACTTTATAATGATTACCACAGAAGCTTACTGCTTCCTGCTAGGAAATATGCAATATCGCATAATTTACAGCCTGTGTAATCCGAAACTCTCAAAACAAATTCCATACCCCCCCCCCCCACCCCAACACTCCAGTTACGTTATCTAGAAAATGCTTCATTTATCATCAACTATCCAGTTCATTCCTGTGCTGTATTTGTCAAAATACACACACTGTACACGCGAGTACAAATTTAATCTACTGTCCCGCACAAATCTTAAACAAAATATAAAAAGAATAACCACGACGAGTTTCACATATTAAATAGTAGTCGGTTAGAACAAGGACAAAACTACAGATAACAAGAAAATACTACAAATACAAAATATATACAAGGATTCTCGATAACCAAAGCTTGGCTACATAATGAATTAATTCATTGGGTACTCATCCTATCAGCTCCCTCCATAACTGATGTTTCAGGTCATGACCCCTCCATATGTGCTCAGCACGCAACCATCATCTCAGTAGTCGTTTCCAGTCTTGACCTCCTTCCATCACCAGCGGGTATCACGTTCTCCAACGCTGACATGCTGCATCAATGAAATGTCTGTTAGCTTCAAATTAATTCCTCGCACTGTTATCCCTTCCTAGATTGCTGGAGTAGATTGCTACATCCATCTACAGCCCTATGAGCAATACTAAACGTCGACTGGCCCTAAATTATAGCAGTGCGCTACCTCACATAAATTCACACGCACACTTACTTAAAATACACACGACATGAAATAAAATACATCTCCTAACATCAATGTTTTACTTTCAAAGTCTTAGTCTTTTACTCTCAATGCCTCGAAATTTACTAAGTCCACAAACTTGTCTAAGAACAGACATGGTAACTTCTTCAAAATAATAACGTAGAATCAGCAGAACGAACGTGCGTAGAATGAGCGATAATGAACCTCGAGTGAACACCTCACTCCGTATTTACACATTTTTTAGCCTAAAAGTAGGGGTGGTACTGGATCAAATATTTATTTTACTAAGCAGTGGTCGTACAGACAAACAACTTATATCTGCGAACTCGCCTTGATGCAAATCGTAGTCTCTTGCGTGTGGGAATCATTTTGATCGTGGGATTAATCAGAATCGAGTTCCCTCCTTAATTTCAGCTGATAGCGTGCCTTCAGAAGGGCGTGAAATCTTCAGCGTCATCATCTCTCATTCGTTGGTGCAATTCTCAAACTCGCGGCATTTTTGCAGGCTCCTCCCATGTAGGCGTTGACGAAAGTAGATTCATCTCAAATTTCTCTTGCGCTCTCCGTCTTCCGTCTCGCTTACAAAGAACATGCTCTCATGATGACTAACAATGCCCTCGCACCAAACTGGATTCTTGAACTCGGAGTAACGGTGTCCAGGCTCTATCTTCCCTCCGTGCTGCATTCCAACTCAACCCTGTCCTATTGTTCTCACAGGAAGTCAGGCGCCCCTCTTTTGCTACAGGTAGTCTCTTATTTCAACATATTGGCAGGTGTGCCTTCAAATATTCATCTTTCTTCTCCACAACGAACAGAAAATATGAACATTAATATCGTGACTATTATATTAAGGGTTCATTCGTACTTTTCTTAGGAAAAATCGAAGCGATACATTGATTCGATTTTTATATGCATTCATACTGCCCAGTACTCAATTTCCAAATTTCATTCTGACTGTGAGGTGTCCCCGTCTCTCCACTAATGAGTTGCCTCAGTGCTGACTCAATACGACACCGCATGCTGGCCGCTCGTAACCTGCCTTGGCTCAGTCATCTCCGCTCTCTCTCTAAACAAGTTTGACCTCGTGCCAGCTATTTGTTTGTAAATAAACCATTACTTGCTCCTTCCTTCAGCTGCTGGCTCCACTCTCCCCGTGCCTTATGGTGTAATTTACTGGCAATGTATCACATTTGCGTCTGCGATGTCTTCTCTGATATCATGTGGTTCCGTAATGTGATACATTTTGAGATTTTCATTATTGAAGACAGACATAGTCCCCATGTTGACTTCTTGAATCCAGTATGCATTGTTGCCCAGGTTCCTAACAATGCGGAACAGTCCAATATATCTTTCACCTAACGTGGCCATTACATTGTTTGCTGGGTCAGATATAGGTGTTTTTTACAAGTACCATCTCCCCAATTTGTAATTCCCTGTTTAACTCCTTTCCTCTCATTCTTCTCAGGCGTCTATCTGCTTGTCTGTTAGCTTCAAATTAATTCCTCACACTGTTATCCCTTCCTAGATTGCTACATCCATCTACAGTCCTATGAGCAATACTAAACGTCGACTGGCCCTAAATTATAGCAGTGCGCTATCTCACATAAATTCACACGCACACTTACTTAAAATACACACGAGATGAAATAAAATGCATCTTCTAACAGCAATGTTTTACTTTCAAAGTCTTAGTCTTTTACTCTCAATGCCTCGAAATTTACTAAGTCCACAGACTTGTCTAGAACAGACATGGTAACTTCTTCAAAACAATAACGTAGAATCTGCATAACGAACGTGCGTAGAATGAACGATAATGAACCTCGAGTGAACACCTCACTCCGTATTTATACATTTTTAGCCTAAAAGTAGGGTGGTACTGGATCAAATATTTATTTTATCAAGCAGTGGTCGTACATACAAACAACTTATATCAGTGAGCTCGCCTTGATGCGAATCGTACGTCTCTTGCGTGCGGGAATCATTTTGATCGTGGGATTAATCAGAATCGAGTTCCCTCCTTAATTTCAGCTGATAGCGTGCCTTCAGAAGGGCGTGAAATCTTCAGCGTCATCTTCTCTCATTCGTTGGTGCAATTCTCAAACTCGCGGCATTTTTGCAGATTCCTCCCATGTAGGAGTTGACGAAAGTAGTTTCATCTCAAATTTCTCTTGCGCTCTCCGTGTTCCGTCTAGCGTACAAAGAACATGCTCTCATGATGACTCACATTACCTTCGCACCAAACTGGGTTCTTGAACTCTGAGTAACGGTGTCCTGGCTCTTTCTTCCCTCCGTGCTGCATTCCAACTCAACCCTGTCCTATTGTTCTCACAGGATGTCAGGTACCCCTCTCTTGCTACAGGTAGCCTCCTATTTCAATATATTGGCAGGTGTGCCTTCAAATATTCATCTTTCTTATCCATAACGAACAGAAAATATGAACATTAATATAGTGACTATTATATTAAGGGTTCAATATTGATGTTGATATTTTATACAATCAACTTCAAAATCGGTAGGCAGATGTAGCAAAAATTCGTTGCCATGTTTAGAACTTTGTTAAAACTCTTAACGATGTCAGCCAATACTGGACTCCAACGAAAATTCTGAAACCGGAAATGTAAACAAATGACGCCATGTTCAGGAAACTGCGACAAGAGTGTCTGCGGCCAAGGAAGTCTGTGATGTCATCATATCCCAGAAAACTAGCCGGTTTCAATTTACAAATCATCTCCAAGTGTCAACTCTGGTGATGCCATCAAATTTTTCTTTCTTCATATCAGATTTTCCTGAGAAAAACCTATATGACTGTCTACGACTTTCTCCTACTTTTGACAAAGAAAAAATACAAACTGAACTATCTGTTTTATACTCCAGAGAAGAATTCAGATCTCTGTCTGGAGCTATCCAGCTGCTTCAGGTCATCATCTCGAACAATCTTCAGTTTCTCAGACATGAAGAGGATAAAAACGTACCTCCGCAGCACCATGGGCGAAGAAAGACTGACAGGTCTGGTAATGCTGTCAATGGAAACTATTTTGATGAGAAATATACCAAATTTTAATGAGAAGGTTATAAACAAATTTTCAACCTACAAATCTCGCCGAATGCAGCTCATCTATAAATAAGGTAAAATTCAGTAATTATACATGCAGCCCCACCTAGTATTGAATGGACGAGCCGCCACTGCAAGACACCACTGAATCTGACTGCTGGGAAGATGCAAATTGTTGTGGAAAACTTCCACAGAAAAGGATAGTGAAATTCTGATGGAGGTATTAATTTTAGGTGCTTCATTGGGGCTGTCATCAATTTTACACAGCAAAACATGCCTATCTTTGGTACATAAAGTTAAAGGCCCCACATATCGAGTGTCTACTTGATTTTTAAATTCTCCAAACTCTCATATTGTATCTCTTACATTCCACTCACTATACTGCTGATCATCACGGGTAAGAACTTGCTTCATGCGTTCCTTTGGATCCTTTCTTTTGGAGGCAACTGTTTTGTTAAATATGATGGCTGGTTTTCAAAGATGGCAGTATATGCTCCATCTTGTAGTTGTTTTCCTAGCCACAGTTACAACTGACCCATCTGCACAAGGGAATTTGTCTTCTGTAATAACAAATCCCGGGACAAACTGCTTGACACACACTGATGAGTTAGCTGTCGGAGAAAAAGCATCACAATGAATGCCTCTTGTCCATTTATCCCTAAGTTCTTTTTCTTTAGAAAATTGGAAAGTAGGCACCAACGGCTTATCTTTGTAATAATTGGATTTGCATCCAGGCACACAACAGTTTCGAGGCATATCACCACGGGTAAGCCTACTGGTAGTTTATGAAAACAGGAATACACACCAAGTACGTGTTAAGATCCTTGAACTAGCAGGCTTATAACTGGATGAGTGGACACTGCAGCCAATTTAGAAAGCAGGTTATATTCCTTCGTAATCAATTTTCAGTTAATCTCAGACCTAAAACTGGAATACGTTAATTATTACTATGCTTGCTCATAATGAATTTCCATTACTAATAGTTTATAAACCCTAAACAGAATAATAAATAGACCAACGTACCCACTGTTTGGCAGTAGAATTGATGGCATCAGAAGGTACCGGTGTCTCGTTTTTAGGAAGCACTAAGATATTGCAGACATTTACTTACACGAATGCAATAATCACTAAGCACAGATATCAAGGGAGACGATTGCTAAGCGAAATTGGGGTTATTCACTCCACTATCACATCACATCGTAAACAAACCCACACAACATAAACAAAGCATTTACACCACCAAGATCGTCAGCAATGCTTCCTCTTCCCTGCCGCCAGTGTCAGGTCCGGTACTTATAGAAGGTTCTGGTGGAGGGGTTGAAATTTGTTAAGGTTGCCTACCTACAACAAATGAAGCATCAACAAAAAGGGTATTGGGTGGACGGGGTAAGAAATATACTGGAAAGGCTAGGAATGGGTTATTTATGGGATAGGGACTTACGAAGAGAGGAAGGTACGGTGTGTAGAAAAGTGTGCAGAAGGGTAAATGACATAGAGTTGCAGGTACTGAGAGAAGAGTGTGCCAGCAGGAGAACTTTAATGGAGGACATTATGAATATACTGTAAAGCCTGAATATCTAACGAAAAGAGAAATGAGAGGCATAATTTTTGTGGTTAATGGGGGTGTAAAAGAACAAAGCATTGAGAAAAGTAGGAAAAGAGGACCTTTGCCTTCTTTGTGGGAAGATTATGGGTGCAGCACACCTAAGCAGGGAATGCAATTAGACTAAATTGATAAGAGCAAAATTTGTATACAATCCAGATATAAACAGAATAGAAAGTGGAAATTAATATCACACTCTAATAAAATAACTAAATAGGGAATGGAGGAAGCCAGGTAAACTAGTGAAACTTTTTAATATTATTTACTTAAAGGTATTGGCAGCAGGTCATATTTCAAGCGTTGCAATGCCAAAGGCAACTTGGAAAATTTAAGCAAGCTACAAAAGTTTAAAGTAAGAAATTCACAAATGAATAGAAAATGAGATAATGACCCGTCAAAAAGCCTGGTTGGTGAAAATAAATAAATTGAATAGTTTCCCACATAATTTCACAAATATCAAATATTGAAATTTTATTTTATTTTAAGAAAAAACAATATTAGGATTTCACGGAAAGAACTCAAATGTACTTTGCCATGGGGCCCATGATCGCTCCCTACGGCCCTGCATGGACATCATTTGGTTTTGGTTGCTACCGTATCACTGTAAGTACAACCATATCTCTCTCTCTCTCTCAATATATAAAAAATATGAAAGTTTGTCTGTTTTTTTTTTCTAAATTTCCATGGAAACTGGCGTTATTAACGCGTTTCAGACTGTTTTATGACCATTGCGCACAACAACATTTTTTTGTCTGATTGTAACCTGTCTGTCTCTCTCTGTACAACTTTGTACGTTTTTAACTCGAGAACAGCTGGGTGGATCGACATAAAATTTGGTACGGATACCCATCAGACGCACGACACTAGTCATTGATGTAACTCTTCTCCATACCTCTCGTAAAAGAGGAGCTAACCCCATAAAATTCATGCTGAAATAGGCGTAAAAGGTCGAGACAAAACTCATTTTCATCCCCTCAATGTGTGAAACAAAATTCGGGGCCCAAGAACGGTAAGATGTGTGGAAGACTCCACTCTTAGACCAAGTACTGCTTGATTCCAAGCTCTGTGAACCTGAGAGAAATGTGGATCGCGGACGATGAGGAGAGATGTGGGTATTTCCAGTCCGGGCGTAGTAGCAGAACCGAATGCATTGGTTGGTCACCCACTCACTCATTCGCAACACCTTACACCATACTGGTTTTGGCAACGGCCCTTTGTTAGCAGTATTGGAATAGACAGGAATTCCAGATAACACGATGGGCTGTTGACAGGCCCTTCACTTATCGCCTCCACATTTTAAGGCCCTAAATTTAACAGTGTTTGTTACAATCCCAGGAAACTACATTTGCTGTGGTAAACTGATGATGGAATGACAAGCCCCTAACCATTGCAACAGTAGTTCAATTGATAACATCTGGCTATTAATGCCGAGGACTATTCGAAGAACGGGTACTTTTGTTTGTAGCTTAATATGAGCATGTGTGGGCGCAGGTGAAATCTTATGTTGCAGGAAGAGAACAATACGTTCTGAATAGCAGATGTTGAGATAATTACGGACGAGGTGGCGATTGACAGCATCACAACATCCGCTTGGGCAGGTTGCGTAAACCAAAAGACTAAAGGAAGAAGATTATAACAGAGAAATCAGCTGAGAGGAGCATGAGTCCATGAGTGCATGACTTGCTCCATAGCAACACTATGTGATGGTTGGTAAGAGCAGTCTGGCGACATCGCATTGAGTGTCTCTTTCTCATTATGGGCAAAACGCTCGCTCTCGCCCTCCATAGTAAGCGCTCCTCTCTCTGGCATTAACGGTAATGTAGATCACGGGAGAGCGGCAGATGCAGCTGACTCGAGTAAACGTGACAATAGCGCTCAACTCTCAGGTGGCCATTTCTGGAACTGAAACGCGATTCACCACTCAAGTTTCGCCCCCTCTTAATTGTACACACGTGTATACACGTACATTTTTTAAACATTTTTAATTACGTAATTCATAAAAACCATTAAGACAAAACTAACATAGCTTATAACGAGATTCATCTTTGAATCAGAATAATACACCCAAGACAAACTACTACAATACTGTAGAAGCGACGTAAATTAAATTAATTAATCAATTATTTAGTGTAAACTTAAACCGCTACTCAGGGATCAGGATCTGATGATGGCCACTTGAGGGTCGAAATGCGTAATCCTAAATTGCCCCATTAATTACATGTAATATTTTCCAGGAGTGTGTTTACATAATTATTTATATCTTGTACCTCGCCCATTCATTGGACACAATCGTGTTGACCGACTGAAGAGCTACAAATGACAATTTCTCATAACTGTTTGCTGTCAGAGCATTGCCAGTTTGATTTAAAATATAATAGAGTTGTTACATGACATATTTCTACGTCATTCTGACTTGACTAGTGATAACTTGAGTGAAATGAGCAGCATTTCGCCTCCCTTATCTTGTGACGTAATCAATTGGCCCGCTGCTTGTCGTGACGACAATCCTCACTTTTTTTTCATATATGACCAGGGTAGCCGAGTGGCTTGTCACATCGAGTGCAATACATACCACTGTCCGATAGGATTGCTCGCAAGCATGCGTGTATAAACAAAAAGAACGTGACGAAGAGCGCTGGCAATATTCAGTGTTGTTGAAAGAAACGCTCATCATGTTGGTAGAATAAATATGACTTTACATGCAACTTGATTTCTGTGCCTCTCAATGATATTATAAAGTTTGAAAAGAAGAAAAATGTTTCTATAAGGGTTTTTGGTTTAATGAAAAACGAAGAAGTCAATCCTTTGAAAATCGTTCATGTGGAGTTGCCGGACCATCGTGATCTGTTAAGCATTAGTGATGAGGCGGGAACGAGGAACTGCGTATTAATTAAGAACTTTAACTGATTAATTCGCAGTCAACTGATTGAGATATGCATGCATTGTTTATATGCAAGCGATACTGTACGTATTACACGAGCGAAATAAATCAAGATGGAGCGAAAAAATTCGAACATTCTGTCACGAGCAGCAAATTATAAATAATAATAACCCCTGGCACTACAGCCCATTAAACGCCTAGGCCTACCAAGCGACCGCTGCCGAGCTATTTAGTCTGCAGATATTGGGGTGACGCGTGGTCAGGGCCTCGGGTCCCCTCAGCCGTTTATCTTGGTTTTCGTGACCGGGGTGCTGCCTCACTTTCAGACAGCTAATCAATTGTCCTCTCGAGGCTGAGCGCACCCCGTTCCAGCCCCCACGTCAGTTTCTAAAATCCCTGACGGAGCCGGGAATCGAACCAGGGGCCTCCTGGTGAGAGGCATGCACGCTACCCCAACACCACGGGACTGGCCGAGCAGCAAATTGCACGGCCGGAAATGCCAACTGGCGATTAATTGATATGTTTTAGACATTTAGAATATAAGCTGTGGGTTCCTGTTTCGGTTGCTGTATACATCGAAAGCAATTTGATGCCTATCCAATCGAGTCAACATAGTGATGAAGTAAGCTCTATTAACACTTATCAAGAGCATATTCTTTCGAATATTTGTGTAAAAGTATTAGCAGATCGCACGGTAAAGCATTTCGATATCGGCATAGATAAAGATTCGTTCATATACTGCGGGTCTATTGCCGTCATGGAGTTAATTAAATATCTAACGAACTTGGCTACTGTTCTAGATGTGGTATATAACGAAATTGCACCTAAGAACATGACAGCAGAGCAAGAACGAGAATTCCAGGCGTCTATGACCTGTTACATGTGCGGAGAAAATTTTGGCACAGGAACCCTCAAGTGAGAGATCTTTGTCATATCAGTGGAGAGTACCGCGGTAGTGCGCATAGGCAATGTAATCTAAGATGTAAACGAGATATCTTCTTACCCGTATTCGTTCACAATTTGAGCAATTATGACATGCATTTCCTAGTAAGAGAACTAGGACGCACTCACTGGAAAGTGAAAGTCATTCCAAGTACCGGTACTAGTGGAAAGTACATCTCATTCACTAAAGATGTCGCCATGATGCATGTGCAGATTAGATTCATAGGCTCGTTTCCATTCTTGAGTAGCAGCTTGGATAATCTAGCAGGAAACCAAGTACTATACCCAAAATCAGTCATCGATAAATTCTACTCGCCTCTGTAGTGCCAGGTGAAGGATATCCAAACAACTGAAAGAGTTGCCAGTATACTCCAAAGCAGCTATTAGCGAGTTCAAGCAACTAGCGAAAGATGTGACAGCGTTCTTTGACACTTTTTTAACAAACAACCGAAAGATGAAATATCTCGAAACCCTCAAACACTTTGGAGAAAAAGGGCTGCTTTAATAAGAATAGAATAGAATACAATCTGTTCCAAATCTTGGATAGCCAGAGATTGGGACGAGAGTATTATTTATTATAACCATCACCTGATACATGTGATTATTTCAGTATTTACATCGAATCCCTAATAGCCTAACACAAAAATCATTTCAGTAAGATTAATAAATCGCAACATAAATTTAAACATGTGTCACAAACTTACAACTTATTTACAGTACATTGTAATAAATGTTAGAAGCAATTATCAAAACACTAATAATGGCTATTAAGTTAATTGTGTACTATCTTAATCCTATTCTAATTGATACCGAAAGGCTATCCTAGACCTTTACTAAGTTTTATAGTCTAGGATACCATCTCCTCTACCCGTATACTTGTTTCACATGCCTCTTTGTTGTGTTTCTCATCTGTCGCTTTCCTATCCCACATTCGCCTGATATTATTAAAAAGTTTCATTAGCTTACCTGGATTCCTCCATTCTCTATCTATTAATTTTATTAAAGTGTGATATTTATTTTCACTTTCTATTCAATCGAGTCAGCATAGTGATGAAGTAAGCTCTATTAACACTTATCAAGAGCATATTCCTTCGAATATTTGTGTAAAAGTAGTAGCAGATCCCACGGTAAAGCACCCCCTCCATCTACTTTCAGACGTATCCATGATTTTATGATTTTTTTGTAATATGTTTTAGAATACTTACATCCTCTCACATCGTTCTTACTCCGCTATTCCCTGATCAGGTGTGCTGCACCCATAATCTTCCCACAAAAGAGGCAAAAGTCCTCTTTTCCTACTTCTCTCAATGCTTTGTTCTTATGCACCCCCCATTAACCACCAAATTAAACCTCTCATTTCTATTTTCGTTAGACATTCAGTCTTTATACTCATAAATGTCCTTATTTCGCAGAACTCCGCCAAGTTTCTCCTGTTGGCACACTCATCTCTGAGTACCTGCAACTCTATGCCATTATCCTTCTGCACACTTTTTTACACACCCTGGCCTCCTCCCTTAGTAAGTCCCTATCCCATAAATACCCCATTCCTAGCCTTTCCTGTATATTTCATACCCCGTCCACCCGGTAGTCTACCCTTTTTGTTGATGCTTCATTTGGTGTTGGTAAGCAAACTTTAAATTGCACCCCCTCCATCTACTTTCAGACGTATCCATGATTTTATGATTCTTTTAGTAATATGTTTTCGAATACTTACATCCTCACACATCGTTCTTACTCCGCTATTCGTTGTGCAACTTGGTTGCCCCAAAAATTAACTTAGCAAACGTACTTACATTAGTGTCATGGGTTATAATTCCTTCTTCTACGCCCCATCATTCCACTCCATATAATACTCTTGATACGACAAGTGCATTGAATACATTTTTGTGAACTTTGTAGTCAATATTCTGTAACATAGACTACTCTCTAACACTTTAACACTCGCCAATGGCGCCAGCCCTCCCGATTTTGCTCTTTTAATTTGTTCAGTCCATTTTCCATTACTCGTCAGTATCTTCCCTAAAAACACACATTTTTTTACAGTCTCTAATTTTGACCCACACATGAACCACTTTTCATTCTCAGCCAGTTTAGTTCCCTCTTTGCACACCATAACTTTAGTCTTACGCGGATTAATTTTTAAATGCCAGTCCTCACAGTATTTCACAATCTCATCAATACTATGCTGCATACTAGAAAGCGTTAGAGCGAGCAGACGGATGTCATCTGCAAACACTAGGCCCGGGATATCATGATTGTCCAATCAAGGGTTGAACTATTGCTCAAAGGCCTCAGATTCAAAAATGTCGTTAATAAATAGCAAAAAGGTCACCGGTGATAATCTACAGCCCTGTTTTAATCCTCCAATTGACGTTATCTCTCCCACATTTACATCCTCTTTAATTTTAATTGCACATTTTTCTTCCGAATACAAATTCTCAATTGCTCTTATAATCATATGATACACACCGATCTTTCCCAATTTAGAAATGAAAGCTCCTCTGCTCACTGAATCGAACGCCTTCTCTAAATCAATTGCTGTGATGTACAGCTTACCTGATTTCCTCCTTATGTATTTGTCCATTAACGTTTACGCCACCATTATATTGTCACTGGTTCTCATCCCTTTTCTAAATCTTGTTTGGAGTATCGAGAACACCGAGCAATCCTCTGCCCACGCCATTAAACACTTGGTTAAAACCCCGGTTTATACTGTATTTTGCTCAGATTATCAAGCAAATTTATGTCTCTATAGTTGCATGGGTCTGATTTATCTCCTCCTTTCTTATATATTGGGCAAATTATCCCCTCCTGCCACGCTCTCGGAAATCTCCCTCCTTAAAAAATGTTGTTGAAGATGTTTACCAAGCTTTCCAACGTAAAAATATTTTTACCCAACTCCTTCCAAAATACGTTTGTTATCCCCAAAATAGCACCTGATTTTCCTCCTTTACTTTTTGACATTACTTCCCTGACTTCGACTATTGATATGACTTGGTCCAGCATAGGCAGAGTGACATTCGGCCCTCTCGGGACATGAATCTCATCTCGATTTCTCCAATTATCTTTAGTATTTAACAGAATTTTATAATATCTAATCCAGTCTTCTTCACTAATCGTACTCCTGCCACCACTTCTGCTGTCCCTACAGTATGAATTTATCCTGTTCCACACTTTCCTATAATCGTTGGATTTGGAATCTTTGTTTAGTGCTGCTGCTTCGTTCCTCTGCCACTCACATTTGGTTTTGCTGAGTAGTTCCATATATTCGTTCCGTAGACTACACAATTCGACTCTTACTGTTTCATCCCCTTCATTCTTGTATAACATTAGTGACCTGATAACTGCAGTTTTCTTCCTTCTACAATATTCATCGTACAAACCTTCAATTCTCCCTACCTTCCTCTTAGCGTTCACGCACATTTTCCGCCCGTCTATCATAATTGTATTCTCTATAATTTTGATTACCTCTTCCAGTTGCCCGTTACTGATAATTAAAGTTGGGGATAGTGAGACTTCTAGACCATAGCCTACATTGTGGACATTGTCGATATTTCCCGAACCCATGATCGGATTTTGACCAATGAGATGCTGTAGGACTTGGGATGACATCCTCTTTCCTATAGATGACTCGTTATATTTTTAAAAAAATATTTGAAAATGTTTTTTTTTGAAAGTAGGTGATAGTTTTAAAAGCAAACATGATAGAGCATTGTGAAATGGCTTAAACGAAAGGTCTTTATGTCCTTTAGTCTATTGTTAGAACAAAACTTTTCATATTTTTCAAAAAAACGTTCAATTTTGAAAGTGGCTCTATTATAGAAACTGAACTTTTTGAAAAAAGTTTGTTTGACATAAATGAAACCACAAACCAAGTTTCAAGTCTCTGGGAGAAAAACTAACAGTGGTGTTGCAGAGGCGGTTCTACTTCACTTGGAGCTGATCATCGCGATGGTCTGTGACGGCGGAGCGTTTGGCTCGGGAACGAAGATTGTGGATATCTTGGGAACGAATAGACCTACAGGGGCCTCCGTGGTATCGTTTGAATGGTACTGTACCGGCAACACTTACCAATACCTGGTGAAATCCCTCGATGGTCACTGGATCGTACAACCTGAAAAATGCCCGGCGAAAAACCCTCCCAGGTCCTACCACCAAGTAGAGGAATGAATGGGGTACTAGTCATCCTATCAGGCTGTTTTAAGAATGACCATGGCTACAACGTACGAACAAACAAGAAACTAGCTCAAGAACACGAAAAACGACTCTAAAAAGAACTATCTCAAGGGTGGAAAACCCTGGAAAAAGAAAATCCAAGCGACGGCCATCTTAAAACGACCTCCAATCTCTTGGTTAAAATATCACACCATGATTTAAAATTGGTAAAACAATTTATTCCAAGAGAACAAGGTAACAGACAAGAAAATAAAAAAAATATTAATACCCTGTCGTCAAAAAAAACAAAATCACAGCTAAACACAACTGTAGTAAGAAAATCCTACATGATTCCAGAAATGGATTACGGTCATCACCTACACGCTGGGGTGATTCTAAAAATAATAATATCTCACACTATGTAATAAGGAAATTAGGCATCAATCTCCTAATGATATTAGGAGACTGGATGAAATATTAGACGATGAATAAAGAATTATCAAAATGTATACACGTGTATCGTCTTAAACGATATTCCAAAAGTGTAGCAATATCAAGATTATATACAAGTATTTATAAGGATATATATATAGAAATGTCCTCAGACATTTACATGATTCAGCCTAAACAGCTGATCTTGGCCATAACATTCGCATCGTGATGTGTAATTAACATTCAATATATCTGGTTACCAATTTTCATCAAGCAATTAAGCTAAATAGTGTATCTATCGACTATGTTCATGATTCAAATTTCAAGTAAACTTGTACAAAATTGTAGAGGTTTTAACGATTATATGCTGTGGAAATGTCTTAAGTAGCTCGAACATATTATCCAAGCGTTGCCGTTGATTAGGTGAAGAAAAAGCATGTAGGATCGCTCTATAAGAATAACGACGCCAATGTCTCCAACAGACATTAAAATACCAGAAAAACTCATCTATATTAACGTAACACCAAACAAGGGTGTTGACTACTCGAAGTCACAAACAGATTGGCACTTACCGGCTGAAAAAGCACTTACCGGCTCAATCTAAAATAGGCCTAATGCTTCAACAAGCATGAAATCTCACAAATATGCATCATCCCAGATGTGCATCCAAAACACAACACAACAAGGTTATACGAACCTTCACAACACTACTATTATTTAATCTCAATATTCACACAAGAGCTACAAACATGCTTAACTCACACACTAACCTTAAGCACGTTGTTTAAAGTCGAGATACTGAAACATTCCACTAGCAAATTCACCTATCTTGCCTCCCGATAATGTATATTAATAATACTTGTTCATTTTTCTTGACTCCAAGTCAAGCTCTCCTGGAATGATTTAATCAACTTTGTAAATGGTGTTCAAAACTGCTATACTATATCTCACTCACACAATTGCATTAAATGCAATTATTTACGTTAATACTGTGGAAAATATATATCTCAAAATGACATCCTAAGTTAATTTAATCTCAAATCAACACCTAATAGAAGGTAAAACTGATCTTTTCCTGAATCAGGATAGCCTCCAACTTCGGTTGGCTTCGAAGTATCAGTGGATAAAACTTACACCATGAAAGAAAGTTAACTAATCAGGTTAATCCAATGATAATCATTAAGTAAATCCACTAATAAATCTGCACTCACAAAAGCGAATTGCTTTCCATAAAAATAATCCAACAGGGGGATTAAAACTATAAATGCAACGAACACCAAGATAAACTTTCCAAGATTCAAATCACTGCAAGAAAACGAAGTTCTTAACATAACAGTAGTACATGAAAAACATGTACTGGCCTCAAATAAATCAGTGTTCCAAACACTGATAAACAAACGCGATTAAAACTATGCTTAGACAAAATATTGGAGATCTTCCCCTAAATTCTCTTCTCGGCAAATAAAAATACGCACTACTAAGAAATTACTGATTCTACTGATTAAATGATCCAAACTAATAATACACAAGGGATGAATTCGTTAAGCGAATACAAAATCCCGGGAACACAGCAAGTCAGATTCGACAGAAACATCGAACCTAAACTTGTGAATACCCATTTAATCTACAAAAAAAAATGACAATTGCAATTGCTAACAAGTGCCTCCACTAAGCTACGTTAATAGAGTCTGCTGGTCCAGTACCTTTTTTTGCATCTTGAAGCGTCTTAAGCGGGATATATATACATCTGATGAAAATCCAGGGTATCACCAGATAATACACCATTCTTCTTCTCTGGATCTGGGAATCGAACCCGGGTCTGCAGCGCACACGCATACTGGTCAGACGACCATACGAGCCTACTGCCTTCATGCCAGAAATACTATCATCCGCCTGAGAAAATGCACTGTCCTTCATGTCGCAGCTCACGAAAGCACTCGCGAGCAACCACTGGAGTGCGGTGAAAATATACTCCTCTCCAACAAGGAGAATGCAGTTGTGGCTGGCGGTCATTTCGCTTATGCATCTCTCATGAAGCTACCCCATTAAATTAGCCTGCCATTCTGGAAGTCATAACTATAACATTGACCTTCCCCACTGACATCTCAGACGATAATATGCGTTCTAGTGTCTGCATAATGTACATCTTAACAAGTCCTGAAGTAAGCATGTATCAGCACAATCATACACGTTACTATTACTCGTGATGAAAACCTCACAAGGTTTCGAAATGTCTGCCTTGGTAATGGACACCGCTGGACAGAGACATACAGTCAGTCCACGTTCCGCTTCGACACAATTCTTCTTGACCAAGATGGCAGTATACATTTACAACTGTTCTGATAATATCTCAGATCCATCATAAACTTGTAGCTGTAATAAATACTTGAGCACGGTACACGTCCGCTTGTCGAGACACGAAATACTCTGCACGTTTCTAACGCACTCGGAAAAAGAACTGTTCGGCTTCGCTGAGTATACACGTGAGCCGTCTCCACGCGAAGTTATCACAGCCTGCCTTGATCCTGCGATCTCGCTTGCTAGCCGAGTTGCGTAACCATACATATGACACTCTGAATACAACAGTTCACGTCCAAGTGAAATCGCCTTGCTTGCAGCCAAACGCCACAGCAAGCAACCCCCACTACTGCCTTCCTTCATCGATATCTCGATGTGTCAATAACTCGTTTATGGCTCGATCATTATAGATGTTATTCTTGCACGTCGCTTGTTATATTATATTCCTCAGATGAAATAGCTTTCTGCTCTGGTAATCTGCGTTCTATGTCCTTTGAAACGTCTTCTAATACTCTAATTCACTTCAAAACAATAAAGATAATCCTGTAGCCTGGATCGATATATGACATGACGTCACGTATACGTTTATTGATCGGTCTATCTGAGAGTCACCCACTCGGGAATGCTCGTTACTTTCCGATCTCAAACCGAATGACACTTCTCATATTAGCAGCGTGATATGTCATGACTTGACTCACGAGCTCGACAGCATCGCGTCTCTCGTCGTCTTCACTACAGTCTCTGGGCATAACCTTATGAAAATATACGGTACAGTACTTTTTCCGCTCTATCTGATGATGAGATTATTTTTTATAGGTTGGATTTGGAAACTAGATTTTGGATTAAACACGTTTTTTTGTGATTTTTGCTGATATCTCTAGAACCCCTAAGGTGAGAACAAATGTTGACATGCCATTGTTTTTGTCGCCCTGCCCTATTAACAATGAGTCCTGTGTTGAGTAGGAGGGAAAACCTATTTAGGGATAAAACCATGGTTTTAGACTTTTTGTTATAACTCGCCAACCAATGATGTTAGAGGAGTGTACGAGGGGTCCTAGCACTGGGGATGACGCCTTCCTTGAAATTTCAAACAGACCACTCCATTCTTCTCAAAAAAATATAAATGTCCTAACGCCATACATGTTGAAAAACATTTTTTTTATCTGTTTTTAGATTTTCATGAAGAGTGGTCATAGACAGAGAGACGATGCCGCTGGGCGTGTGTTTCAAACGGGGCTATCACCGGCCACGGTGGCCGTGCTCAATAGAACAATTGCTATTTCGAGGGGACGGCAGGGTGGCCTATGGCAGGGCGAGGGTTCGCTTTTCCCATATTTCCTATGACGGATGGATGAGCGCTAATATCCCAAAATGCGTGAAGCGTGCTAAGATTTATTTATCCCTAAAGGAGATTTTTAACGTGTTAGTAAACGCTGATCAGTGACATGACAAATTATAATTCTATTATGCAAATGAAGCTGGCTTTATAGTTGACAATAGGACTTGGTTATGTCATGCTGGATGCCAGACCAGCAAAGAAATCTGCTCGAGGCTGGCTGGAGCTGGCTAGCAGGATGCAAATCTTATCGCGCTTCAGGAATTTGAGCGGAGCTGACAACACAGCTAGCTTGCGATAAGAGGGTAGACGAAGGTTGAACGAGCCGGCAACCCTATAAGAGCGATAACAGGAAGTGAGCAGCAGAGAGAAGCGGGCAGGAGCGGGGAGCGAAGGGGGGAACTTAGAGACAGAACACTAAATCACGTGACTGCCCTGGCAAGAGCGGTGTCAACAGCTGTGGTGAGAGGGATGGAGGGGAGGGGAGGAGTGGGGAACCCATGACAGCCCATAGCTGGACGAGTTGTGTGTAAACAGGGAGTGGAGGGGAGAGAGGGGAAGAGGGGTGGGGTAAGAGAGAACACAGGAGAGAAAGAGAAAGACGTGTTGCTGTTATCACATGTAGAGCTGAGCACAGTACATAAGGCTATAAGTGGAGTACAACATGATTAAATAAATAAATAAAAGGCGCACAGGTTCACACAACATTTAATTTATTAATCCAAGAATTGAAGGCTGAGTTAAATCCCAGCCATTTAACTTATAGTTTCTTTCCTTTTTGTTTCAACACTTTTTGCACGAGGTAATGTTTTGGAAACGCTGTCTTACGAAGTTCTTGGAGATATAACCTGCCTTTTATGGGTTGAAGGTTGAGGTCCTCGAGTAAATAGGTGACTGGGGTGTCCAGGTTGACTTGCCGAATTCGAAATAGTTCCTTCCCCCAATTCGGTGTGTAGCCCTTATGGAAGGCAGACTTCAATTTGCCCCCACGAACATGGTCCCCGATTTTAAGGCGATGACGTTTAGGGTCTGCTGTTTTTAAAGGGTTGAACAGTTTACCCAGTCATGGAATATTTTTGGTCACTAGGCGTGGCTTGCTCCCAATCGTTCTGTGCTTGGTGTCATTGTAATGTGACACTAGCTCAGGTAATAAGTCCAACCAGCGATAAGAGCCCTGAGCGGTAAACGCTTTCCACATATGGGTTTTCAATATTCGGTTAAACCGCCCTACCACACTGGCTTGGAGATTGCTGTACGTGGTGTAATGGTGAATATCCAAAGATTTGAGAAATCTGGAGATATCCTTGTTGAAAAATTATTTCCCCTGGCCGGTTTGTAACAATTGGGGTTGACGTTTGGATTGTTTAATTATATGTTTAAAGGCCTTGGTGACTAGTGGGCCAAACTTGTGACGCACAGGTTGAACAAAGGCCATTTTGGAATATATATCAATGACGGTCAACATATAGCGTACACCATCGTTAATGCTAGCATAAGGAATCATTTCCACCATTTCGGCTTGCCAAAGTTCATCCATACCTCGTGAAATTACCTTGAGTCGATGATAGTGACGCCTATCTGGGCGATGCAACTCGAGAGCGTTCCCCACTTTGATGGGTGAGGGCTTAAACAATAATTTTGGCATTTTGAAGTTCTTGTTCAATGTCTTGAATCTTCCAATCGTGACCGGTATGGCCGGCTTGACGTGAAGCATGTAACAGCTGTAGCCGCTGGACGAGCTTATTGGGATTATGCCACTAGGTAACATCCTCAAGGGGTTTTAAAGGCTTAAATGCCACTCCCGAAGCGGACACTTTACGACGAGCACTTTGACTGGTTGGAAACATTTTTGCAATGATGGATGTAAATTTTTAAGATATTTTGGCATTCACTTGTTGAGAGGGATCATACTGTCGTTTGTAAGCATGGGTGTCCAATGAAATGGATTTATATTTGCCAAGGTCCTGTTGCGTATAATCATGGAAGATAGGGTACGAGAGAATAGCAGCTTTAACTGACCTGGTGTTAATCGATAGTTTATGTTTTATAATGACAGCACTAGTACGAGCAAATGTAATCTATGAAACACCAATTATAAAACCATTATCCTCATAGCGAACACCATATGTTGTAATAGTCTTTCCACAAATGGATCTGTGAGATAGGGTTCCAGTGTTAGTCCATAATATTTTATTAAAATGTGTTTTAATTGATCTTTATGTTGAGGCGTAGCCAAGAGTTGTGAAAATGGCGTTTGCTTATAAGTGGAAGGCGTTTCAACCATGGCCAATGATTTCTTTTTAAAACCCTCTGCAAGGGGTAAGGAAATTCTTTGACGCGTATACGCTTGATCATCCACATCCTCAACATCGCTAACACTAGTCAATTCTTCCTGTTCCTCTTCCTCTTCCTCTCCCACAGGGTCCTCGTGTAGAGTCTTCGTGGCTTGTGAAACAGTGGGTAGTGTTTCAGATGGCTTGAAAGAGGGTTTAAACATGGCCTTTGGCGGAGGTGCTAAATGCTGTTTAATAAACAAAGCATTATCCACACGTGATCGTTTCAATTGACGAAACTTTTGCGAATGGTATTTTTTCCTCTAATAATATGCTTTTTTGCCGGCCCCGTGGTGTTGGGGTAGCACGCCCGCCTCACACACGAAGGCCCCAGGTTCGATACCCTGCTCCGTCAGTGATTTTAAAAGATGACTTGAGGGCTGGAACGGGGTAAACTCAACCTCGTGACGACAATTGAGTAGCTGTCTAACAGTAAGGCAGCGCCCCGGTCACGAAAACCAAGATTAACGGCCGAGGGAACCGGATGTGCTGACCACGCGCCACCCCAATATCTGCAGGCCAAATAACTGGACAGCGGTCGCTTGGTAGGCCTAGGCCCATTATGGGCTATAGTGCCAGGGGTATAAAATATGCTTTTTCAATTTGACTCTCTGCTAATGCCATGGTGTCTTGACAAATGACTTGAGAGGGAATGAGACAGTTCCTTAAATAGTAATAAAATGATCAAACCCTAAGCGATAACGTCCTTGGTTGAGTTCACTTTGTTTGTCAATCACTAAACAGGCATGACGTTGAGTGATCTAGCACTTGGCACACAATTCAGTAAACATTTGACATATTCATTATATATGTGACGACTATTCTGCTCATCCTGGAGAAATAAAACAATGACATTGGCATTGTCGCGAATAAGTTGTTTGGACATTTTCGAATACGTTTGTCCAAGATAGAAGCAATCGATATGTTTGTGACGACCCATGCTGAAATAGCTTTGAATGATGCCTTGTCGTTCAGTGGATACATCATCGAAAATCATGAGTGAATCAGGCCTCACTGTATCCGATGCAATAACATTTTATTGCATAGAAAATGTGAAATAACCCATATTCTCGCTTTGTAATTCAGACATGACTTGATCCAGGAACATGTAGAGGGGTTGGTAGAGAGATAATATTTTGAAAACACAGTCCATTTGGTGCTGTGATGAGCGTGAGCAAAAGATTTTTTTTCCACATCCCGAAGGCCCAACGATGATGCAGCGAATTGAAGACGGAAACAGTGAACCGTGGCGTTGTTCACGTGATGTTGGATAGAGATGGGAAGCCATGTCCCCCATGGTGAATGGCACTTGCTGCTTAATAATCTTCATATCAACTAAGGGTTAGAGAGGCTAGCAGGCTGTCTATATACATGTAACCGAGCCTTGTGATAGAAACATTATGCTAGTACTATAGTTTGACGATGGATGTCTTTGGACGTGCGTTGGTGGCCAGAGCTAGGTCTGTCCCCATACATGATCCTAAACAAGAAACAGACCTTGCTAATAAACACTACGTGGATAGGTATGTAGTGCCACGAACTAATCAGGGAGATTATGACTTTAAGGGAAAGCGGTTAACCCATGTGAAACATCCTCAAGTGTCTACAGATGTAACTACAAAAAAGTATGTGGATAACACGGTGCATGAGTTATATGACTCAGCTTACTGTAAATGGCTATACAGCTAATCATAACCGCATTATTCACGTGGAAGACCCACAAGACGAGGACGATGTCTGAACGGAACGTTACGTGACCTATCAAATGAAAAGACTTTATAAATTTGTTCCATCCCTATTTTTAGTCTACCTGACCAATGAAAAACCTGTGAATGAGAGGAACGATTTACCGCTAGTCAATGACCAACACCTTATCTATGTGCTTTCTTCAGATAGACACTATCGATTACACTATGATGGTGCCATTTACATTAAACTATCCATGTCTGATGAGAACCATTTACATCCATACCAATGTAATAAAGCTGAAGAGTTTGTGTGTTTGTTTGGGTGTTTAAACGCGCTAATCTCTGGAACTACCAGTCGCATTCAAAAAATTCTTTTTTTATATGATAGCCAGACTCAGGAGGAATAGCTTAGGCTATGTTAAATTTCGGACAGACCACCCCATTCCCTGCATTTAGGCCCTTTTGGCTCAAATCTACACCGTTTCACCGATCAGAACCAAAATTTGTATACCGTACATACCCTTTGGAACCCTGCGAGTAACACTGTCTGCTTGAAATTTATGAAAAACCGGTCCATTCCCTGCATTTAGGCCCTTTGGCACAAGTCTACACCTTTTCACCGATCTGAACCAAAATTTGTATACTTTCCCTTTGGAACCCTGCGAATAACACAGTCTACGTGAAATTTCGGACAGACCACTCCATTCCCTGCATTAATGCCCTTCGGAACAAATCTACACCGTTTCACCAATCTGAGACAAAATTTGTATACACGCCCTTTGTAACACTGCGGGTAACACTGTCCACTTTAAATTTCGGACAGACCACTCAATTCCCTGCATTTAGGCCCTTTGGCACAAGTCTACACCTTTTCACCGATCTGAACCAAAATTTGTATACTTTCCCTTTGGAACCCTGCGAATAACACAGTCTACGTGAAATTTCGGACAGACCACTCCATTCCCTGCATTAATGCCCTTCGGAACAAATCTACACCGTTTCACCAATCTGAGACAAAATTTGTATACACGCCCTTTGTAACACTGCGGGTAACACTGTCCACTTTAAATTTCGTACAGACCACTCAATTCCCTGCATTTAGGCCCTTGGCACAAATCTACACCGTTCCACCGATCTGAATCACATTTTGTACACTTACCCTTTGGAACCCTGCGGGTGACACTGTCCACTTTAAATTTCGGACAGACCAATCCATTTCCTGCATTTAGGCCTTTATCACAAATCTGCACCGTTCCTCCTAAATACACCAAATTATACATACACTTTGAAACACTGCTGGTAACACTGTCCACTTGATATTTTGGACAACGCTCTCCATTCCCTACATTTAGAATAACAAACAAACTGAACTTGAAAACCATGTATTAAGGCCCTAGAATCATTCATTTCCGTAGTAGTGTAATTGTAAGAGTATTTTAAAAAGTCTATTGTTGACTGGCAAATCGGGCTGCATCACGTCGCCCCTACCAGTTTTCTGGTGCAGAATTACGAAAATAGTTAAATCTTGTTCTGCTTATAAATTGCAGTCACGGGGAGTAATTAGTGCAAAAAGATTTATTTTGCCCCTTAAAACAGTTTTCATGATCTTATTATGCATCTGTATAAGTGTAATGGTGTTGGTGCAATACATTGAGGTTATCAGCTGCAATACGCGTTGGTGCTTTCAAATTTACCGTAATTTATTCCGAAACTAATCGTTGAGCGCTACATGGCCATACATAATACTATTGCTACCTCAGGAGCTCCGGACGGCCGAAGTTTTCCAAAGTGTTCTAATTATTTTCCTACGGCACTATGCGACAAAATACGACACATTTCTGACAGAAAATGAGATATAGGCCCTAGGCAGTGTCTTTTTTTTAACTTAATCCTCTTTCTAATCATTTTTTAGAAATTTGTTTGTAAATTACATGTTTCAGTGCTGTAGTTAGTAAATAGCCGTTTCCCTATTCATTATTATCATTATTATCATTAGGGGAATATGATCTATATGTTACGTCAATCATACTGCACTGCTTATCACCCTCACTACAACCACCACCACCGCCACTACAAAAAGTTATATTTAAATATTTTTTTCTGGTAGTTTAAGTATCATGTGCCAGTTCTGCATTAGTATCCATTATCATCCATAAAACAAATAAATCAACCGGGCGAAGCCGGGCACTACTGCTAGTGTAGAGTTAAACGTTCATATGATGTTGGTCCATAACCATCAAACTGTCAATGCAGGTGATGAATTATCAATTCATCTCATGCGTACATGGGATCAAAAGCAAGCAGGAAACACGATAAACGATTTCCAACTTTATGTGGAACTGGAATATACAGCCATGAAATAAGGATGACGCGTTAGTTGTGACTTACACTTTCTTGTGAAAGGTTTTTCGTCATCGTCATGGTGAAACAAAGATATGTGGTAAAAAAGACTAAAAAGAAAACGGCCCTGTCATTGCCAAAGCATGGGGTTAAGGCATTGGATGACAAGCCCTTGCGAATGAAAAAAATAAAAAATAATGTGTTGATGATAAGGAAAGCCCTTCGAGCAGCACAGAGACGTGTTATTCCAAAACGTCAGCGACAGGTTTCAAAGCAAGTTCGAGTGATTCCTGTCCCCAAATGAGCGGGATTTTTACCTGCTTTATTTACTGGTCTGGCTGCCCTGGGTCCACTGTTGGGTGGTGCCAGTGCGGTGGCTAAAACCATTAAAGCTGTACAGCAGGGCGAGCAGCAATTAAAAGAAAGTCAACGACACAATGAAACGATGGAAGCGATTGCTATGGGGGCTAGAAACGCTAATTTAAAGCCAGTCTTTTATGAACAAGGATTTGGGATCTTCCAATCTCAAAATAAAAAAGTAAAAATTAACCACGGCCATAGCAAGACATGCCTTGACCCATGAACAAGTGAAAAGCTATGCCAAACAACTAAAGCTTTCCCATTTTCGAGGTGTGTTTATGCGGAACCAATTACGCCACGACCATGGAAACAGGAATGTGTAGTACTAAAATTTGGATGAGAGTAGAGGACCAGGAACCCATTATGTAGCCTATGTGAAAGAGGGGTCCACAGTGTGGTACTTTGACAGTTTTTGGAATCTCCCTCCGCCCATGGGACTAGATAGCTATTTTGGAAACAGGACCAAAATATATTATAATATGAAACGTGAGCAAACGTTTCACAGCCAAGAGTGGGGCGTTTGTGTTTAATGTTCTTATATATGACGCAGCATAAGCAAAAACGTCAACAGTATGTCGGCAGAAAGTAAGACGTTTACACTGCATGGACGTGGACCTGAAGTCAGCCTAGACTTTTACCCTCCCATTGAATTGAGTGAATGGCCTTATGGTTTGGGCTTGTTTCTCTTGAAATGTACAATAGAATATACAACATGCGTAAAAATGTAAACAACAATATTTACTTTGATGATTCTGTGCTCAGCCTGAACCCTGGTGGATATACCATAGACGATATTTATGAACATATTTATGTGGTGCTGATCAACGAATATGGTTTAAAGTCACTTCTTGATGGAAGACACAAGTTTGAACTTACAGGAAATACCAACACTCATCGCTGCAGTATTTTCTCCACGTTTAGGATTGACTTTAAAACACAACCCGATCCCATTGGTCCTTAACTAGGATTTAAACCACAAGTGTTGGAGCCCAACAAAAACATGATTCAGACTATGAAGTGAAATTCATTGAAGACCATCACGTGTCGGTGACGTGTAATATTAATAGCCAAGTGTACACCAATCAAGAGCCATCGCATTCGCTTTATGATTTTATTGTGACATCGCCCAATGGCTATATTATTCGTGAAAACCCTCCAGTGGTGCTTTTTCATTCTGAGGCTGTTGATCATATTAGTAATATAACTTTAAGACTGATCAATAGAGACCAACAACACATTCAACTAGATTCTACCACACCAGTGACTTACAAGCTGGTTCTAAAACCACTATGAAGTTGGTGTATAAAGCAACAACACCGTCTATGAATGGTGTTAGTTGTTTGCCACGTGAATACACGCTAACACCTAAGGATAAGCAGATTTTACAGCATTTGGGTCACCACGTCAACCACCATGATGAATTCTATCCTAGAGTAGTGAACCGCATCGAGGAGCAAAAAGGTTAGTAAGAATTGATCCCCGTTCCTATCAAGCTCAAACACCTGGACTAAATAACAATGATAAAATTCAATTTTTCATCAACAACCGAGATATTTACACCCTACCGCATGAAAGTGTAATTCAGAGTGAAGGTCGGCTCACCAAAGCCGTTGACTCTACACCAACATCAATCAAGTTAGCCAAACATGCTTTTGCCTTTTTGTTTTCTGAGGTGCGCTATGTGATTAACGATATTGTAGTGGATAGCACTCGAAATGTGGGTATTTCAAGTGTCATGAAACTATGCCCCTCTTATAGTGAGGAAGATGGTAAAACACTTTGCATGGCAGGTTGGTTCCCTGACTCAACCAATCACTGGATGGTACATACCGATGGATCCTTTACTGGATTTTTACCTCTTTAACTCATTTATGGCTTTGCCGAAGATCACCAGCCTATTGTGGTCAACGCTAGGCAAGTACTTTATTTGGTAAGATACAGGAGTGATCATAATGCACTCAAGGGAGGCGAAGATGGACCCATAGATTCAAAAATTCAACTACAACGAATGCAATGGAAAGTACCTCATGTAGCCCTTTCCGATAGCAAAAACTGGACATGGTCGAGATTGTGGGATGACATATGCCTCTACCCATGGAAATTAGAAGCTGGGCGCTCCATGAATACCCCCTATTGCCCACGACCAACACACACAGTTGGTCTGTAAAAGCAGCCCTCTATACAGAGAGACCTCTCTACATTATCGTGGGTTTTCAAACCAATCGCGAGTATCAATAAACCAAAGATGTCTTGCAATTTGATCACCTGCAATTGAGAAATGCACGTCTTTTCCTCAACGGAGCTGTTTTTCCCTATGAAGGACTGAATTTGGATTTTTCAAAAAATAAGTTTGGCCCCTTGTACGACTTGTTTTCTAAATTTGGATGGTCGTATTATCAAAAAGGAAATTGCCCCATGCTGTCACCCCAAGCGTTTAAGTCAAGGGCGCCACTGATTGTCTTTGACTGTTCCTACCTGGAAGAGTCTGTAAAGCAATCCAATATTGACATTCGACTAGATTTTGAAACGGATGACAATGTACCAGTCAATACCACCGTCTACTGTTTGATTATTCATCACAAACAAGTCAATTATTATCCACTGTCCAACCAAGTGACGAGTTTATAAATAACAGGCCAACGCACGTCAAGCAGCTCAGTCATGCATTGCTTTATAGCCTCAAGAGGTGTCACACCCATGAATTTAAACTCTGAGGAACAACGTTTCAGGTCCTTTGCGACGTGGCCTGTGCCTTTTGTGAACCCTCAAGCCTTGGCGGCCGCTGGTTTCTATTATTTAAAAACAAGAGATGAAGTGAAATGTGTGTTTTGTTCCATTACCACAGACCAATGGGAAGAGAGTGATGAACCCATGCAAGAACATCAGCGCTGGTCACCAGCCTGCCCCTACCTGTGTAGAATGGAGGTGGGAAATATACACTGCCATTCAAGCTACACCTCACTAGTGCCATTGAGCGATGAAGAGAGTTAAGATTCCTGCGGACTGTATGGCGTCAACAGTGCTTCAGTGAGCAGCTCACGTCAAAGACACCTAGTTTAGAGACATTGGGACATCATCGCTGGCATGGACGTTCTAAACACGAAAGACTGTATTGTTGTATGAGTTGGTACTGTCCCTACTCTAAAATGACAAAAGAATGTAAAACTTAAGCAAAAGTTTGGTGCTTTTCAGTCGGTCAACACGAATGTACCTAAATAGAGCTGGGTTATGCCCTAATCCTGAAATAAATTACACGAGATTAATAAATGTAATTTATTTCAGGATTAGGGCATAACCCAGCTCTATTTGGGTACATTCGTGTTGACCGACTGAAAACACAAAACTTTTGTTTACTTAGGCAACACTGAAAAATGGCTTCAAACCTCACAATGTAAAACTTGTTATGACAATAAAATGATTGAATAAAAAAAGGTTGTTGTTATTATTATTTCTCATGTCCCCTGGCATACCCTAACCTAAATTTGTTTACTAGAATGGGATGAAAGTAAATGCCATGGGCACACCTTAGTCGTCCATAGTCAGTCGTCAGTTAAACTTGGTCCAGGCAAGCGTCAGCATGTTGCGCACACTGATTGTGGATTGCCAAGGGTTTAAAATTGCAGATAACAAATTTATATTTAAACAAATGACCATTATCGATTGTTCCACCTTTTGAATATCATAAGCTACTCATTTGGTATTTAAACCACCCTATGCTTTTGATTTGTTGTGTGAAAAAGCCCGTAAAAACCCAGTGGATTGAAAATCATTTGCAACTAGACTGGAATCAAGAAAACATTTCGTATTTAGACATGGTGATGAAAGCCCACTTGTCCTGTGCCAATGTGGTATTTGTAAACGGGAATGAAAAAAAGCAATGGCTACAACCTTTTTTGGCTCCTTACTGTCAATATATCAATTTAATGAACTTGGCATGTCCCTCGCTGCAAACACTCATGGACCGCTGCCTCTGTGGCAACATCAGCAATAAAGCCCTGGCCCATGTGTGGCATCTCTTTCATTGGTTAATGACCAATGCCTGTTGGGAGTTGTTAAATAACATGAAAACTCAAGATTTACCTGTGGATGACACCAGTGAGATTTCTACAAGCGACGTGTAAACATCTACAGTACGTGGTACCAAGGAGGGAAGGGGTGCTACTGATAGAGCGATTGGAAAGTTATTTGTGTGCAAAAAGAAACTAGGCAGTTTTACCCTAGGGGAATTATTGGCGCTCCCTATGGCATTCATTTATTATGTGGCAACCAATGCCAGGAAAGAAATCTGGCAACATGTACCAAAATCATGGACTCAAGACCCTGTGTTGAGTGAATTGCAACCATGTACGGATTACGATCAACATAAGCAAGTGGCCATGCCAAAAATACCCTCTATGGGACAGTGCGCAACTTGCCAGCTGGTCACACTGTATGTCGGTCATAAAAGTCAGTGTAAAGACTTTGTTTCATCATTCCACGGGTGTGGGCGAGAATAAGCAGCAACAACAACAACAACAAACATCGTTCACATAGGAGGAGGAGGAGGAAGATCAATCCTTTTCGCAATCAATGAAAAAGGATTTGTATTGGCAATGGTGGCATTGACAAAGTCATTCAATACTCACCTTTCGAAATCCATCTACCTGGTTACCGTTTTTTGTGGACCTAGATCTCGTCTTGAAGAACGTCTGCAGCGTGCTGATGTACAAATTAATCTTATGGATCAAGCATGCAAAGAACACGACCTTTCTTATCGCCATAGTCATCCTGCTTTAAGACATGTGGCAGATAAAGTGTTGTTGTAAAAGTTAAACAACGTTTCACATCCTGTGACGCCTCAGTGGGAGAGAGGTTGGCAGCCCTAATTGTGATAAGTGCTATGAAGGGAAAGTGGACATGAACATTGAAAAAAAAAAAGGATTGAGGAATTGGTATTTCTTTATATTCTATTTTTGTAAATCCCTATTGCTATGAAATAAAAAGCAAGGTTTACCAGCGCACGATGTTTTTCTTAAATGATGATATTCATTTGCTAATTTCTCATTTTCACATTTCACACATTGACAATTTCCACTCTTCATTTTTATATGTCAGTTTAAAGTTTTGTGTTTATGATGATATGTAAACATGGATTTTCCAATTTGTTGTTTACACTTTTTAAACAATGTCAGTTTAAAGTTTTCGAACTTTGATATTTCAGACATTGCAATTTCCACTTTACACTTTTTAAAAATGTTAGTTTAACGTTTTTTTAATTTCATGATATGGAAACAGGGAGTTCCATTTTACGTTTTTGTCAATGGTGTTGAAGCGAGTGCTTGACCATGACGATGGTGCAGTCTGTTTTTGTGTTTGTAGCAACGTAGAGGCCTATTACTACTGCAGGTAAGACTGTTTTACAAAAGTAACGCCTATTTACCGCTGCATTTCAAAGAAACAAAACTATTCAAAAAACAAAATGACTATTTACCATTCATATATAAGTCTTGATTTCCCCATCCCCACCCTACCTCAGTGTGTGTTTGCTCTGGTCAAACAATCAATGACACCCACGCATACACACAAGCTTTCTCTCTATGGTCATACATTCACACAACCATGCCTGTCTTTTGAAACAAACACAACCACGCTATTTATTCCCAAATGACAATCTTGACATACACACTCATCCCAAAGAACTTTTTAGTTATAAATTTAAGATATTACCATTACAAAAAATGCTATTACTCATTTAATGTATCCAAAAAACAAATATAACCTTTGTACAGCCATTACCCATTTTCAAATTCCCAACCCAATGGAAAGTAAAAAATACGTTTGCACAGAGCTTTAAAGAGCAAAAGGCCTAAGTGGTTTCCACTATTTACAAAATCCACTATTTACAATTACAAAAACAAATATTTACAAAATACTAAATCTACTAGTTACAAAAAGCCATGTCTTTAAACGATCACACACAGAAATCACACTTCCTCCTCGTGGTCAAAACCCTATGGTAAGCTGGTGAGCAGGTCATCAGCCCACGCACGTTTGTTATCTATTGAGTCTAGGGTTCGTTCTTTCTGTTCCATAAGATACAAATTATGGTTGCTTGATTGTATCCTGCACTGTTTATGCGTCATAGCTTTGCCAGTTTGAAAAATCACTAGGTAGTCGTCTACACATTGCGATTTTACCACTGCACAACCAACACCTTTTGCTCTTTTGGCTACCTTACAGTCTAGTGTGCGATAGGCATACATTTTGGAAGCCAAGCCTACGAATTCCGTTATGATGGAATCACCGCATTCATCTTTTAAAACCCATTTCCTTCTTGTTTTATGGGCAGCTGAAACACGTTTTGAGCGCTATAAGAAGAGGGAACCAGTCACTATGTTGCCTCATCACGACATAGGGGTTGCAGTGGCGAATGTGATAAATGATGATGATGATGATGATGATAATTGTTGTTTTAAGGGGCCTAACATCTAGGCTATCGGCCCCGAATGTGATAAATGAATGACTCCGTATCCATATACCAAAGAGAGACGTCCTCAAAATGTTGTTTGGCAAACTCGTAGTGGAATCGATACATGACTGATTTAGAAAAGTCTAAAATGACTTGGCCCAAGTAAATGCGCTTATCCATGGTCACACTGGTCTTATTCATTTCAATGGTGGCCAAATTCTCATCGATAATTTTGATCGATTTGAAATTTGGCTTGGCAATGTACCGCCGGGCACCCCACTGCCCCTCCCAGACATTGATCAATTTAATGTCGTGGTATTTGCGGACAATTTACATTGACTTTCCATAGATGCAGTTGTTCATCAATTTAAAAAAATGATTTCAAACTGCTGTGTTGCCATTTGTCGGTGCGGAGTGCTGAGTTGCATATATAGCTTGAGCCATGTTTTTGTGCAAAGGAAATACCCCTGTGGATTTTCTTCATCACTAAGCCTTGGTCTAGACATTGCACCAACATTTGGATATGTAGCACATACCGATTTTTGTTGTAAAGTGTGCCCATGAGTTTTTCAATTTTCACTTTACTGTTTGGGGGAACCATTCGCTCGAGGACAGAATGGAAAATCGGCATGTTCATTATACAAGGATGAGGGTTATTCAACATTCACTTCTAAAACATATCCACGGCATGTTTCTTCACTAGCCGTGTTCACATCAAATTGTGAGACTTGTTTCTCTGTCAGCCAAGCAAAATCCCCATAGGGTAAAGGCTGGCTAATGGCATAGCCATCCGAATTACTCACATCATAGTACATTAAGTACTATTTTGGTTTTTCTTCTGAATAAGAGGGCATTTATGGATTATTCGCTTCGGCATGTCGCTGGTTAAGTGATAAAAAGCCGCCGCGAATGCCCCTTTAAAAGAATAAGACCATGTCTACATCCGTAAGTAAATCCAATTCCACTTCAGTGTATTTTAAAGCTGCATCAAACGAGAGCACAGGACTTGTATAATAATGAGCCCGGTCAAGACTATAGATATGTTGACACAACTCACGGTATTTTCCAAACACATCTGTTAGCAGCAATACATCGAGTTTTAGGTAATGCATAGCATATTCACCCAGCGTCTTGATATAAAACGCTCGCCAAACTTGCCACGCATGTGCAAAGTCTTGATCGTAAACGGTATAGTGTGTCAACTTTGAGTAAAATGTCTCTTGTTGGTGGGAGAGTTTTTTGGTTTAATACGTCCCAGTTGTTACAGAAATTATACGGGAAAATATCTTTCCGAATGCACAATTTAAAATGCTCAGGATTTTCAAAATGCATTCTGGTGTAATTTAATTCCTTTTCATACAAACCATTGACAAGACTATCTAGCGAGGATGCCCTAAACTTGAAGGAATCAAAAAATCGAATGCAAAATTTGCCCAACCGCCATGTCAAGGCTGTAAAACGTTCATGGTTGTGTGGGATAATTGAAAACGATCCCTTGCTGACATGACCCAATTCACCAATCAGAAACTGAATATCATAATTTGCCAGATTGTGGAAAGACGCACTGATAAATCAAGGAGCTGGATAATTGACCTTGCGTTCGCTGATGGCAGCTCCCCAAAACTCTCCCGTAAAGTGTGAATGGTCTCTGACTTTTTCCTCTACGCCTAAAATAGGCTTTTCGCAAATATGGCATGTTGTTTCATGCTCATACTGCTGCTGCTGTTCTGGAGTTAGGCTCATGAGTACTAGGATGTCCAGTAACTGTTGTACATGATCAGCCAACTCGACAAGTTGGTCCAAAACCATTTCGCACAATCTGATCCCTCACGGGATTTTCAATAGGATTTTGTGGTGTCGTAAGCACACACCACGTTAAATCCTATAGGAAAAGGTTCATGTTTTTGAATGGGTGTGGTTGAGGTAATGGCGGGATCTGGTTCACATCCCGCCATGGGTGTGGTGAGAAATTCAAAATCTGTATACACCACATAGGGGACAGTATCACGCTTGTGAATTTTCTTAAATTTCAACATAGCATTGTCCCCTTGTGGCAATACCAATCTCACCGCTTCCTGAGAAACACAATCTGCCCTATGTCCTTCCAATAGCGTAGGGGTAGTAAAATATTGAAGAAAACGATCACAAATATGTTTTGCACGCTTATGCTTGGACGCTTGTCTGCTATCCAATCTACTCAAATTCTTAATTAGGCAATAGTGATTCACCTCTCCATGAGACAAATACAAAAGATGAATGTTGTGTCGTTTCGGTTTTTTGCGGCATAAAGAGGACCCAAAATTTCATCACCTCAAGGCTATACACCATGAATGACAAGTCCTGGTTATGTTGCTCAAACCTATGGATCTCGGTCAAGTCCATAGGGAACGACACGTTGGTTAAATTTAATTTCTTTCAATTCATCAAACTTGGCCTTGTACATTCCTGGTGAGTTAACATGACGTTGTATTGGCGGCAAATACGCAGCTACGCACCACAGGAAGCATTTATCATCCAAATTTTCAATATTTACCACTGCCTTTTTCAATGTTATTGCATGTGGTAAAGGGATATGTCTAGACCCAGCATTGAAAGTGTTGAATTGACAAATGTTAATTTGCAGGTGATGAATTTTGTACAACGCAAGACCACTGGGTCCTTGTTGCAGTTTATAAATTGTGTTAGCAAAGCATTGACCACATAGGATTGATACCACTCTTCCAGATTATCGGCTATCAAAAGCTCTCGCATTTTACTGCAAATATAAAAGGTTTCTCTATACCCACTGTCATTCTTTTTTATACGAAATCGCACACAAATTCTGTATTGACCTTTAACGTGGTATGCCACCCTTGAGCTGTACAAAATTTGATCTTTAAACATTTCAAAACAATATTCGACAAATTCTTTTGTGATTAAATTTTCCCTAACATTGACCACGCGACCAAAGCATACACGCGACTTGAAACATAACTCGAGGGGTTGCCAAGTTAACATATCGGCAGCGGCAGAAGACATTATTAATATAAAAACACTCTCACCTGAGTTTTCAGACTTAGACTGCCTTGTAAACCATGATTGCACTCTTGCACGTTCCTGGTTTTCAGCAGTGGTTGAGGTTTTTACCAACACTCTATAAAAAGAATTAAAATAAACCACCATTAGTATATCAATTCCAAATAGTATATTTTATTAAAAAAAAGAACAAATTAAGAAAAAATCGTACTTGAGTTTTGTAAAAAGCCTTGCCTTTGCCTTCTCTTGGGCTAGAGTGGAATGGTTTTCGTCTTATTCTGTCTCCCACAACAGGTATATGATGGTGATGATGTTTGAGTCTTCAGTCTTTTGACTGGTTTGATGCAGCTCTCCATGCATCCCTGTCCTGAGCTAATCGCTTCATCTCTACATAGCTACCACACCCTACATCCGAGGCAATCTGTTTAACATATTCTAACCTTGGTCTACCCCTACAGTTCTTGCCCTCGACCCTTCCTTCCATAACTAAGCTTGCTATTCCTGGGTGTCTTAGTATGTGTCCTACTAACCTATCTCTTCTCTTCATTAGCAGTCGCCATAAACATCTCTCCTCTCCCACTCGTCTTAATACCTCTTCGTTTGTAACCCTATCTACCCATCTGATCTTCATCATTCTCCTGTAACACCACATTTCAAATGCTTCAATTCTCCTCTTTTCTGCTGCACCAATAGTCCACGTTTCACTTCCATATAGCGCCACGCTCCAGACCAAGGCTTTCAAAAATGACTTCCTAATACCTAAATCTATATTCGATGTCAACATATTCCTTTTTTGTAGAAATGCTTTCCTTGCCTGAGCCAACCTACTTTTTATATCCTCTTTGCTTCGTCCATCACTGGTTATTCTGCTTCCTAAGTAACCGTAGTCACCTACTTCCTTCAGCTTTTCACCTGCCAATTTGATCTCCATAGAGGTTTCTGATTTATTTCGGCTGCATTTCAGTATTTTTGTTTTACATTTATTAATTTTCATCATGAATTCTTTCCGTAAGACGGAGTCCATACCAGTCAAAAACTCATTCAAATCCTCAGGTTTGTCAGCCAAGATGACGATGTCATCAGCAAATCTCAGAGTTGAAATTATTTATCCTTGAATCTTCACACAGGTATATAGGTTATCAAAAATATACAATATAAAACAATCCATGAATAAACTTGTAAACAAATAATGATTTAAACATCCATTAGAATTAAAAATAACTAAACAGCATTAATAATACACTTACCTCTCAAATATATAATGTATCCAATATGGTCACTGACTGGGTTGAGCAAACGAATGCAATAACTTTTAACTCGGTTAATACAGAGCCTATGTGCACACTGTAAAATTTACCACAGTAATGACAGGCTATGCGCCATGACATCCACAGGTGACTCTCACCCAGCCCCTCCCCTCCCCACTCCTGCCCGTTGCTCTCTGCTGCTCACTTCCCGTTATCGCTCTTACAGGGTTGCTGGCTAGTTCAACCTTCGTCTACCCTCTCATCGCAAGCTAGCAGTTTTTTCAGCTCCGCTCACATTCATGAAGCGTGATAAGATTTGCATCCTGCTAGCCAGCTCCAGCCAGCCTCGAGCAGATTTCTTTGCTGGTCTGGCTTCCAACAAGATATAACCAAGTTCTATTGTCAACTATACAGACAGGTTCATTTGCATCATAGAATTAGCATTTGTCATGTCACTCATCAGCATTTACTAACACGTTAAAGATCTCCTTTAGGGATTAAAAAAAACCTTAGCACGCTTCACGCATTTTGGGATATTAGCGCTCATCCATCCGTCATAGCAAATAGCGAACCCTCGCCCTGGTTAGACGGCCCTGCCATCCCCACGAAATAGCGATTGTTGTATTGAGCACGGCCACCGTGGCCGGTAATAGCCTCGTTTGAAACACACGACCAGCGGTATCGTCTCTCTGTCTACGACCAATCTTCATGAAAATAAAATTTTTTCAACATGTATGGCGTTAGGCCCGTTGAATATTTTTTTAAATGACTACCACATTTCAAAGAGGGCGTCGTCCCCTGTGCTAGAACCCCTCATACACATCTCCAACATCATTGGTTCGCGAGATATAACAAAAAGTCAAAAATCATGTTTTTACCCTAAAATGGGTTTTCCCTCCTACTCAACACAGGCCTCATCGTCAAGAGGGCAGCGCGACGAAAACAATGACATGTCAACTTTCTAGAGATATCAGCAAAAATCACAAAAAACACGTGTTTACCCCAAAGTCTAGTTTCCAAGTTCCACCTATAAAAAAATTGAAATCAACAGATAGAGCGGGAAAAATGCCATTCAGAAGATACCACGCAGGCCCCTGTACGACTATTCCTTCCGAAGATATCCGCACTCTTCGTTCCCGAGCCAAACGCTCTGCCGTCACAGAGCATCGCGATGACCGGCTCCAAGTAAAGTAGAACCGCCACTGCAACACTACTGTTAGTGTTTGTCCTAGAGACTTGAAACTTGGTTTGTGGGTAGAGGGGGTAAGGAACTTTCATTTATGTCAAACAAACTTTTTTGTAAAAGTGTTAGTTCCCAAAATAGAGCCACATTCAAAATTGAACGTTTTTGGAAAAAATCTAAAAAATAAAAAGTTTTGTTCTAACAATAAAGGACCTTTCATTTAAGCCATTTCACAATGTTCTATCATGTTTGGTTTTAAAACTATCATCTACTTTCAAAACAAAATTAAAAATATAACGAGTCGTCCATAGGAAAGAGGACGTCACCCCAAGTCCTACAACACCTCATTTGTCAAAATCCGATCATGGGTTCGGGAAATATCGACAAAATCCGCGAGAGAAAGTAGGCTATGGTCTAGAAGCCTCTTACCTCCCTACTATTAAAGTTATCCCTACCTTTATTAGTTCAAACGTTTCTTCCTGGTAGTAGTTCTGGAATTCTCTGCAATTTCCCTCCCACCATCTGAATCTTTTTACTTTTCTCTCTTTAGATTTCTCATGTGGCTTTCCCTCTAATTTTGTCTCCGCTCCCGGCATGTTAATGATAATTGGTAGGTAGTGAGATTCCCCCATTCTTCGACTGTGAATCGTTTAATTAGAGCAAGTGTTCCTCTGGAACATATGGCTAAATCTACTACGCGCCCTCCATTTTCTGTTATATAAATGTCAAGTTGCCTCTTTTATCTCCCACACAGACACCATTTAGTATATATAGCTCCTCTGCACCACATAGTTCCAAAATCCTTTCTCCGTTTTTGTTACGTTCTCTGTCTTTGCTATGTCTATCCCCAAGACGACGCTCAGTTACAAACTGACCACAACCTGGTTCATAAATGGGCGGTTGACAACAAAATGAAGATAAATACGAGTAAATGTAGTCTCAGGAGAATAGGGAGAGGGCGAAGTCCTGATTTTCAATATAATATCGGCTCGGAAATACTTGTAGAAGAAGACTCGTGCACATACTTGGGCATCCATGTAAGGAATGATATGAAATGGAGTACTCATGTGGGATGTGTCGTCTCCAAAGCGTATAAATCACTTCATTTTGTAATGTGGGTATTAAAAGGCAATAGCTCTACCGCAAAAGAATTAGGATATTTGACGCTGGCGAGGCCAATCTTGGAATACGGCTCAGCAGTTTGGGACCCATATCAGGTAGGGCACATCAATGAGCTGGAGATGGTACAAAGGAAGGCTGCTAGGTTTGTGCTCAACTATTTTAATCCTAGAAATAGTGTAACTCGAATGATAGAAACACTAGGGTGGGAATCTCTGGAAGATATAAGGACGAAATCCAGACTATACGCTATGTTTAACACTTACACTAATCGGCCAGCATTGGAAGTACTAAGCAAACGTCTGGGAAATCCCACCTACCAGAGCAGGGCAGATCATCCACATAAAGTTAAGGGCTGACCACAGCGTACAAATTATGGGAAATATAGCATTTCTTCCCTTGTTTATAAAACCCTCTATATTTACACATGCAATATTCCAATTTAGTTACTTTTCCCCCTACTCATCTGCGCTAGTGGTGGCTTTGCTTCTCGTAATTCTAGTTTTCTCCAGCTATAGAATACTACCTGCTGGAGAAGAGATGACTTCCTTCTCCACGTTCAAAGGCTCTCTGGAAACTTTCTTGCCCAAGAGTTCCTTTTAACTTGTTACTCGCCGTTTGACAGTTTCACCTTGCTGTATGTCACGTCCAATGTTGCTGTTGCTGACCTGAGTTGATCCCGATCGTGTAGCTTCCCCACTAGACTTTGAGGTCGATGTTCCCTGATGTGTCAATACAACACCTTCCGCTGATTCGTCAGTTCTTCCTTCCACCTTCTTGCTCCGTATAGCTGACTCCTGTTGCTGCGTCACGATATCCTGAAGATGCGTCACTGTCCATATCTGCACCCAGTTGTTAACGCTTACTGCCAGCCTGTTCCCCTTGACGTAAGCCATTAGACCAGAGTTCCTAGCCTTCATGAAATGAAACTGCAAGGTCCCCTGTTCCCGTACCTCTTCTTTGTTCATGTCCCTTCTTATCCATATTCTCTCCCCTTTCAGATTCTTCGTGTTCGCCAGAATGTCCTGTGCCATCAGTGAGGAAACTAATGACACTTAAACGGGCATCTTGCCCTTGACTCTACCCATCCTGAACACATTGGCAATATCCGAGTCCCTAAAGTTTATTTGCATACCGTCCTTATCACTAGGAGAACTTTAGACAGTAGATCCTTGGCGCTTTCATTGACTTCTTCCGTTAATCCATAAATGAAGACTCTTTCTTCTCATTCTTCTTGGTCCTCCGTAATTCCTTCACCTCCTCTTCTAATATATTCACCGTTCCTCTTAGATCGTTTATCTCTCTACTGTTTTGAGTCAGCCTTTCTGTCACTATTCCCATCACTTCCTTTATACATGTATTCATCTCCTTAATTTCATTGCAAGTATATCTCGGATATGATCAGTTTGGGACGCTTCTTTTACAATTTACCATATTATTTCAATTTCTTGCCATTCTGTCCAGGCCCTGGGTTTGACTCCACTCCTCCAATTTATCAGCAGCGTCGCCACAACAACCGCTGCCATCCACATCACCATAACCCCCATCTGCTCAGTAATATTGCCCACTATCACTCTCCCGACACCGATATCGTACTTAACTCTAGCCTGCCAGCGACCGATGACCGCCCGGTGCTACTGAATAGCGATTCCCATTGTTTCCTTACACTTCACTACACATCCGTTCACCTTGCTTGTTTGGTTGCAACTGTTGCTGCTTTAATAACGAGAAGGAATGTTTTCCCCTGCGATTACATCGACTCGTGTGACAGGTAAGAATTAAAGATACTCTCCAAAAGAGAAGTTCTTGAAAAATTAAAAGAGGAGGATATTAGTGATGAGAACTATCAATATGCGAAGAAGATGTGGAATGATTTCGGATTTACCACCTTGGGAGAACACAGCGAAATGTACTTGCAGCAGGACGTGCTTTTTCCGGCCGATATTGTCAAAACGTTTGTCACGTCGACTATGCAGACACATAAACTTGATACGCTCATTTTGTGTATCGTCCTTCACTTACCTGGGAGGCCATATTGCTTTTGACCAGTATTAAACTTGACTTTCTTGTCATACATAATTAGCATAAGTGTTTACCAACATTCCTAAATTCTACCGCGTATTGATGAGAGAAGACACAACACCGACATTCATATTTGATCACAACTGGAAGCAGTAACGTATATTCATAAATTCACTTGAGTGGAACACAAAAGACAAAAGATTACAATATGCGAAATTAGTGAATGCATACTCGCATTACCCCCCATTAACAAATTGCAAAGAACAAAACATATATAACCAGCATTACACTAACGCATCAATCATCTGTACATCAATCTTTGGATTGTAACAGTCCCAGTTATGGGTAAATTTTACATAATTTTAGCTTCGGTAATAATTTGGTAAATATATCACCAAGGATTGATTCTGTGTTGACATATTCAAATTCAATCTCAACCTATTGCACACACTCTCTTAAATAATGTATGTAGATCTAACAGAAGTTGTTTCGTTTTCTCTGACACTACTGGGTTCATAGATAGTGAAATGGCGCCATGGTTGTCATAAAACACAAAAAAAAATTGACTCTCCTATCTCTTTAAACAAATAACACATCCAATGCACGTAATCTACCACATCCCCCATTTATACGTATTCAGCTGCCACAGATGATCGTACAATGCGTCCGTATCGTGTGGTTTTCCGACTAATGGCACTCTTGGCCAGCACAAAAACCTTACCCCTCATATGATCTTCCACTTACACCATTGCCGTAAGCAGCATCTACAAACACCATCAGTTTATCTTCTGACCTTTTATAACATAATGACAAATCTTGGGTCTCTTTAGGACAATGAAGGAGGTCTTGAGCCTCTTTCTAATTTTGTGCCTTAGGATTTGCATTAGCCTGGCTAACCTTACATACTGGGAAACTTAAATCTTGTGTAGTTGTAGTGGACAAGTATAGCAGCTTACCAACAATTTATCGATAACTTCTTTTAAAACTCCTGTGAGATATCATTTAGCACAGTTGAAGGTACCACAACTCTCAGGGTTGGGTTCTTCACCTCATTTAAGAACATTTGTCCTTGTGTAGATATTTTGACTTAAACATACTGTGCCCGAATCTCGTATAGCCCCCACCTATATCCGCTGAGATGGAAAGGATTGTAAGGACGTTGATACACAGCCAGATAAACCAACACTTCCCTACTAGGTGAATAGCTAGGAAATCCTCGGCGCATATCAGTCACGCAATAGCCCTACTAACTAGTTACACATTTACTAGCAAACAAACATATAAAACAAGAAAGGTAGGACGAGAATTTCGGATCTCGAGCGTGAACGGTGAAGTTGAGACTAAATAAGTTCTAGTATCTAACCAGTAGCACTACCGCATGTCGATTGCGAAATGTAAAGATGATCAGTTTCTATAACAAGGACAAGCAAACTAAACAGTGCTTGCAAGTTTATTAAACAAAAATTTACATGCTATAAAAATCCCTGACACAAATAAAAATATTAAAAATTAAAAATAAATGATTTTAACAAATGTAGATAGTCCTTCTATCTGTATTCACTTTCCTAGCGAAAGAATTCGATACACAAATTTGTTCGCAAATAATAAGTACTGAAAGTTTCTTTCAATGGTCACCATGTGACTCGGTTGCAACAAACAGTCGGATATGATCAGCTGTTATCATATGAAATTGTAATTAATAACAAATGATACCTTATATTATACATTTATCGTTTCTAAAATATATCAATATTATTAACAACAATTATTATATTAATTAAGTATTTACATTAGTCGAATTATCATGCCCAGCACGATATTCTAACAAGCTATTTACCAGATCATGCGTGATCTAATAATCTCGCTGTGTTTTCTTCCTCTAATACATTTCTTTTAATACAGTTCACAACCAATGTTTCACCTGTATCTAATGGTTTTTATCATTATCAATAGAACCTTCGTAAGAAACAATAAAGCTAATTACGGCTCTGTAATGTCATTATCAATAAATATTTTCGATATACTTGAGAACGATGCGGGACTAATCTGTTACCTTAAAAAATTTCGTGGATCTCGGAATTACACTTCACTGACATGTACAACACAAATAAATACTCAAATGTCAGTCAACTTCTTCGACATACTGTATCAAACAATTTGCTCTCACCAGCAATATACTTATAAACCTTCCTACTTGGTGATCAACTTCTCAACAGTGCGTTAACTACACGCATACATTTCTCAACACACTCCTTACCTTCCAACGATAATAATGCACGGTATTCTTCTAATAAAAACCCATCATGATAACATTCCTAACATGTATAAGAATCAGTGACCTACTAGATAATCACTAAACTGTGAAATACCTTTCATGGTGCACTCTAACAAATCCCCTCCACAAACTCATTACCTTCGTGCTCTATAAACTTCAATAACATTTCTGTTCACTTCATTACATTGTTGTAGTATATTCCACATTGCTTCAATTGACATAATTCCGTTAATATCCTTCATAATATAATATTATCAACGTTACAATAAAATATCAACATTAATAGACTTCAGTCCGCTCGTCTTCGCATTTAATAAAAATAAAACATTTCCTCCCTTCCTGGCATTTCTTAACGAATTAATTATTCATTTACAAATGTGTCTTCAACTAGTTGTACGTTCCGCTGATGCGCAGTTCCGCATATGCGCGGTAGACGCTCTGTATCAAGGAGAAGAAACGTGCGCCATTTGGAGAGCGCTGTCAGCCACGTACGCTTTGTTGTGCATGTTTACTCGTACAATGACGGTGTTGATTGAAAATCCCGCCGCTTGTGAAATCAGATCTGTGATTCGTTTTCTGAATGCTAGGAAAGTGAAACCAGTTGAAATTTATCGGCAAATTTGCGAAGTGTATGGACAAAATGCGATGAGTGATTCAATGGTGAGATGGGTCCGACAGTTCAATGAAGGACGTAGTGAAGTGCACGATGAAGAACGAAGTGGGCGTCCATCTTTGGTTACAGAAGAACTGGTTCACGCGATTGATGATAAGATCCGGGAAAACCGCAGGTTTACAAATAGTGCTCTCGCTATGGAATTTCCCCAAATCTCACGATCACTTATTCATGAAATTGTTACCGAAAAAACTGAACTTTCGTAAACTTTGCCGATGTTGGGTACCAAAGATTCTTACGGAGCAACACAAAACAAAACGGATGGGTAGTTCACTTCAGTTTTTGACCCGTTACAATTAAGGCGGCGAAGAATTTCTTACACAGATAGTCACAGAAGATGAAACTTTGGGTTTCTTACGACACCCCTGAAAGTAAGCGGCAATCAATGGAATGGAGGCACACTTCATCCCCAGCAAAGGTTAAGCCGAAACAAATCTTGACACCTCGGAAAATGATGTGCACAGTGTTCTGGGACTGGAAAGGCATCTTACTCATTGATTTCTTACCGCGTGGTCAAACAATCAACGCAGATGCTTACTGCGAGACACTTAGGAAATTGCGCCGCGCAATACAGAATAAGCGCCGAGGGTTGCTGTCAAAAGGTGTTGTTTTTCTTCACGACAACGCACGACCACACACTGCAAATGTGACGAAAAACCTCCTATAGGGATTTGGCTGGGACGTGTTTGACTACCCTCCGTACAGCCCTGACCTCGCTCCTAGCGACTTTCATCTGTTCACACATCTCAAGTCTTTCCTTGGCGGTCAATACTTCAACAATGACGACGAGATGAAAGAAGATGTTTCCAACTGGTTGAAGACACAGGCGGCAAACTTCTATGAAGAAGGTATCCAAAAACTTGTGCCACGCTATGACAAATGCCTGCAAAAGTTCGGCAGTTATGTGGAAAAGTAGTTTAAGAAGTGTAGAATGCTGTGCAATAAATAATTTTTCTGTATCTGTACACAATTTAATTTTATTACCAAACGGAACTTACTTTCTGGACGTGCCTCGTAAACAACTACTTCAATAAAATTATTTATAACTTTAGACATCATCTTGACTCTACCTGTCAACGTTATGATCCTATTTTCATTCATTTCTTCGTTATGTTAGTAACCAATTACTATAATAATTTCATGTTTCAATAATATTCTACCGACAGTAGTGGCTACGCTGGCTAAAGCGCAGCGTAAGCCATGGGGCCAAGCCCTCTGCTGACTCGGTAGACGCGTGGGTTCGAGCCCCACCGTCGGCCGTCGTTGAAATGGTTTTCCGTGGTTTCCCCATTTTCAACACCAGGCAAATGCTGGGACGGTACCTTCTGACAGGCCAAGGCCAATTCCTTCCACATACTTGCCCAGTTTCATTCATTCATCTTCATCCATTCCATCTCTCATCCCGACGCGCAGGTCGCCCACGGGCCTCTAAGGAGGTCACACGACGAATAATAATAATAATAATAATGATAATTATAATAATAATAATATTCCGATATTGGTATGTTATACTTCATAAAGTATTTTATAAATATTACATTGTTCTATTAGACTGTGGTGTGTGAGTGTGTCTGGTGGCAGTTGCATTGTTTATTAGATATACAGGGTCTTTTATATAAAATAAGACCGCCAAGCTGCGGCTTTGTTAACCGCGCCTGCGGTCATCTTGGCCGAGCTTTTGGTGCGCCAAGGCCCCCTGATTTAAGCGTGTGTACAATCCTATATGGTGCAGCGGCCTTGCTAGCGTGTGTACAATGCTGAAAACTTACTTTAGTTAGTTAGTTATTGTTGATGAAACCGAAACCCCTACTTGTGCTAATTTTGTGAGTGATTTATTCAGAGAACGTTCAAGATTCTCGCCAATGCCATCTAGCATCCTCTGTTAAAACTGTTCGAGTACGGGCATGTTTTTATTGAGCACCGAAGCAGTAGTGTCCAACTTATTTGCAATTACGTGAATCTGTGGTAGTGAAGGTGGCACTTCGTCAGGAAATTGCTGAACAAATGCATCACGTAACCGCCGAGCCGACTCGTACTTGAAATAAGTTTTACATAAAAAATACGATGTTGCAATGATAACATTCTCACCATGTTAGCACTTGAGGTTTAGACTGGCGACTGAGCAACTGCACACTTTTTGCAAGGTCAAGTTTGGTCATGTCAATCTGTTATTTTTATACAGTCCATCGGAACTTAAAAAAACAGCCATCGTGTTGAGCCCGAATTCGGCTTATTTCAGGTCATATTTGTGGTCATTTTTATCCCCAATGGTAATTGGTGTTGTATGGAAGAAATGATATTGGATTCATTCTAAGAATTGAGTTTTTGCTAAGTTGAGTAATTTCAATTGTATCTTGGGACGGCTGGAGACGGTCATGCATGATCTTATGGTAATGAACTGGACTGCGCCTATATTGAGATTATTGTGGTATCTTCGAGTTCTGTGAAGGTAACGCGATAACCAATCAGGAAGCTTGGTTCTACTCGGAAGATTCTGAAACGTCGCCACATTATTTGTATTTCCAGTAACTAGCATTATTAAGAAGTTTATATTATTCGAGAAGACGTCTATATTAATTAGGAAGCTTCAGTTATGATTATAAGGACGTAGATAATCGCTGTTTAATGTTTCACTGCCTTAAACATGTACTCTAAATCTACCCCCTCCCCGAGCAAGTTGGCGGCGAAGGAGAAATCCAGGCAGGAGAGGGGAGGTTCATTTGGCTGTTGAAATCGAGGCGTGAGGTAAGTGAGGTCGTGCTGAATGTGTCACCCAAGGTGAAAATTGAAGAAGCAGGCATTGTCGGCCCTATCGAGCTGTCGGCACCGTGGGCCGAGCTGAGGGAAGAGGCCCGGACTAGCTTTGCAGTACATTGGAACTATGCGATGTTGAATCGAAGCTTATAACTGTGAAAGTACAGACAATGGAACATTTCCACGACTACATGCGTGTGTGTAATGATTGACAGATAGTCAGCAGTGTATTTCAGCGAGTTTAGTAAGAAGACATTGCTATACAACACAGAAACAGTGCGTGTTTAAAAACGTCAAGCTAGTAACAGCTTATTCGTATTCGCGAACTCAATCGAATGTAGGTGGCAGGTCGGTCGCGACAAAATGGTGGAAGCAATGGTGATAGACTTGATTGATGTATTGAATGTTGTTGGGGATTCTAGGCAGCCTCTCGTTGAAGGACAGGCAATTTTAGATGCCAAACACATAATTATGTTTGGGAGAGTAGCCGAAAGAGAAGATTTAGTGAGACTTGAGCTTTATGCTTACAAACCGGTAATTTGAAGGGAGTTCCTCACCAGATTAAAATTGAGATTCGATCACCAGTTGCCGAGAGAAAGTTAATTTGTTCGTGTACCTGTAAGGCTGGAAGTTCAGGAAAGTGTAAGCATGTAGTCGGTACATTGCTTTACATATTTCGGTAAGTAGATGCATTTAAATTTAGAAGATATAATACTGTTGAAGCCGATAAATCGAAGAGTGTACAAGTTGACTGTATTTGTTTTTTCTTCTTTTCGTAATAGGCACACAATTGAAAACTTGGAAGACCTGAGCTCCACAGATTTGAAGCAGCAATGGGGCAAGTTAAAGAAAGACAACTACATGTACGACAAAACGATTCCTATAAATAAATTCTGCCACATGGGAAGATCAACTGTCAAATCGACCCTCCAAAGTCGCCTAGTCGGTAGTGCAGGCGAGAATAATATACTGGATATTCTACTTTCTGGGGCACAGGGATCCGAGCTGGATCTTACTTTGCGCTTAAGGGAGACTACTGCTACTACTACTACTATTCAAGTCTCGAGTGGTGATGATTTGCTACAATTATCCCTATGCCATAAACTTTTAGGCAACAACAACTTGTTGCCACAATTTAGTGCTATGGTTGATTTTGATGCAGAACTTCAAGGTGACATTGCTCAATTTTTTAATGAGAAGGTAGCTCTCACATATGAAGACAGTGTAAAATTATGTTTGACAACTCTTACCCAATATGGAGAAATTTGGAAGAATGCAAGAAAAGTAAGATTAACTGGTACTACTTGTTACAGTGTTTTTACTTACATCAAAAATAAAAGCCCTGACTGGAATTTAAAAGTGAGTAGGCTGTTCAAAACTGATTTCAAGGGACACATGGCAACTGTGCCTGGGAAAAAATTTGAACTAGTAGCCTTAGAAGCTTATGAAATTGCCTTTAAAACTAAAGTGGAACCGGTGAGCATTATTGTTCCTCCAAGTGCCCCATGGTTAGGTGTAAGTCTGGATGGTGTGGTTAGTTCACTCTGTTGTGTAGAGGTTAAGTGTCCTCTAGCAGGTAAAACGCAGACTGCAATTGATGTAGTGCAGGGCCTAAAATATTTAAATGGGTCGATTGAGGAAAATACTTTATCCTTAAAGACAAATCATCAATATTATGGTCAGGTGCAGCTGCAAGCATTGCTTTGTTTAAGATTTTTGAAAATCATGAGGAAAGGAGTGGGAGAGTAGAAGTACACACGTGGTGGCCAGCTGCACTGCGGTCGGTCTGGATAAGTAGGGTAAAAATACTCAATAACACGCGTTTGATATGGAACACTTTTTATTTTTCAGTTATAATCGGTAAATGTGGACCCTAAAATAATGACAGTGTTATTTTTAATTGTATATATGTATAACTGTGCGATACACGTGATCTAATTTGTGTGTTCCACTAGATTCTATGTGTCAATTGCATATTATCAAGCATCGGTTGTCTGCTGGTATTTGTTTTTGAGCAGTTCGAGTCCTGGCCTGTTACGTTTAAAAGCTATATTTGAGTTTGCTCACTGTACCATAGACTCTAGAAATTATTTGCTGCTTGGTAGGGCACAGGGATGAGTTTAACTTGTATTAAAACTCTGGGGAGACAGGAATTGCTTGATTTGTCGGATGGTTAGCAGGTAGGTTTGGTGTTGAATATCGGACTGGTAGCAGGTTCTTGCAGAGTAGATATTTACCCTGCGAAGTCAAATTAGGCCTATATGACTCGTAGTGGAATGGCTCGGATATCGCAGAGCGAGGTGATGGTGGTTGGTAGGGAAATGAACTAGGGAGCGGGGAAGGATACCTGACTGATGAAGCTTGGCTGTCGTGGTACGGCTTGGTTCGGCGAGACTGTACTTGGCTGTCTAGGTGCGGCTTGGCTCGGCGTAACAGTGAACAACCCGTCCTGTCGTCAGTGTGTGTAGTGGTGATTGGTCCAACCCGCTCCTGTTGACCGTATTTATTTGGTATTGTCCCCTTTCGGCTATTGCTATTTGCATCTTTTGGAAAGCGATGAAAACTTATATCCGCAGCCCTCTTATACATCGACTTACAGCCGTGAACTGAGCAATATAGGCCTACTTTGCTTTTACTCATTTTGCACTCTATCAACGAGTAAAACTTATTACTTATGTGTAAAGACACGAAGAATTTACCACGATACAAGGAACCATAATACAAACAGTCACCACGTGACAAATGTACCCTACTTGGTAAGTTTCTCATTATTACCGCTAGATGTCATAATCAGATAGCTGGAGTTGCCAATAACAATTGATGTTCTTTTCTTGTAAATAGCATTTTAATAGCTTTTCTTATAGGATAGTTGATGTAAAAAGTAACTTGAGTAATTATTGCTACATTGTATCCATAAATAGGCTAATTTATAAAATAATAAAAAAGTGATATTGTTTCAAATGCTTTATTTATCATAGAAGTACAATGTGAATGTAATAATAACATCATGCAGGTCATACCACAGAGCATCCCCATCCCCCAACATTTGAGCTTAAGATGAGTCATCATGCAGCGTGGTTTCACTTCGCTGCACGTTTGATACATTGAAAAATGGCTGCAGTCATAACAAGATAAACTCTTGTTTTCATCTGAATTTTCTTGAAGGCGTTTTTGTATACGAGTGTACGACTGAATATCAATTAGGAACTCGTGTAGTAAACGTTGCCCGGCGCCATTAAAATCCGAAAAATTTACTATAGAAATGGCCAATGTTACTAATATACAGGAGTTGAATATTTTATCGATAGAGTGTTACTGTATTTTTTCAGAGTGCCAACATTGTTTCCAGACCAATGGTTTTCGCCTAGGCCAATAAAGGTTAGGTAGCGCGGCCTTGCGCGTTAGGCTAATATAAACACCCCTGGTTTTTGTTACGCACAGTGGGGGTAGTCATGCATCAATACTCTTTATCCAGGCCAATGGTTTTGCCTAGCAGCACAATCAGTAACTTGGCAGCAAACATGACGACTTGCTTTTTGATAAGTTTATTACTTGAAAGTTAATGTTGACAATTTCCTTAGTTTGGAAGTGTTTATGCGGTGTTTGTCATTGGCAAATGGCTTTAATAATGTGGCAGAGTAATTACAAACCATTTTCAGAGCACTACTAAGTAAAATAACGCACTTTCGAAACGGGCAACGGATGCTACACGAGAGCCATCCAGGAAGATAAGTAGGATCAAGCCTAGAAAGGCGTAGCATTGCTTTGAAGTTCATAATTGTTACTTGCAAAAGCACGTCCCAACGTTCTTATTTATGCATCTCCTCTACATATTAGGACTCCCTACCTTTAAAGCGCCCGCCTAGATGGCTTGGTTTCGCTAATGAACTCGAGATGGCAGTATCTATCGGCCTCCTCTAGCCGGAGTTGTATCTTCGACCGCTATAGGGTGTGAGTGGTGTCTTCTGATCTTCGTCTAATCGAAACATATTTGAAGAATATTGTATTGTACGTCATTGAACAAAAGACTATATATACATCATGCCGCCAAAATAATTATATAATCTGCACATTGTTACTTGATGTGTCAATCTGTGATTGGACAATTACAATTAATATTAATGCACTGCTACCTTTGACTTTGGAGTCCCCGCCATCTTGGCATCCTACAGTCTGTCGTCAAGAAAGCAACAAGCTTGTTGGTCGTGAAAGTGGTCGCCGCTGCCCGGGGGCTTTGCCCCCTGGCCTCAACGAAATATGGATGTATTTAAAAAAAGGAAACGCCTGTGCTCTTAAGGCTATAATTTCGCCATTTCGCCGTGAAGAGGAAGTGTGAATAATTATCTCATCTCGCTGCAAACACGAGTGCTTGTGACCCAAACGGAGCATGTGCTGGGTAGGCCATGTTGAGGCAAATCTAGTGCCTTATAATATTATTTTATTGGTGTGTTAATGATTTTATTATTTTTGTGTCTCCACATTGAAGGATTTTAAGGTACGTTATTATTTAATATATATATATTGTTATGGGAGCTGCGTTATTGGCCATATATTAATGTTTTTATTCTGTATTTTATTTCGTGTTCCAGGCCTAATATTTCTGTTTATTAATGTTACCTAATATGTAAAACTTTTGTGGTTTTCTTTCAAACCTTCCGGAGACACGTTTCTAGTTTATCTTACGTTGTAATTTATTATTTATTTAGTTATTTTCTTATTGGTAATCTTAGGGCATCGCCTTTATTAATTTGCATTACGATCCGTAGCTTTTTAATTTACATCGTTGTAATCGTATTAAGATGTAATTCTTTCCCCCCTTTCTGTTCTCTCTGGTGTCGTTTAAATTTAATAAGGTAATTGTTTGCCGTAATTCGACCGGACATGCGGTCGTCTATTTGGTGGCCATATTTGGTTTTTTTTGTTTTGCCCGAGTGCATTCTGGTCTGTGGAGAGTAGTTCTCTAGGCGTCGAGCGGGACACTCAAACGTGTTGTGCTGGTAGATCAGTATGTTTTTTGTTAATCTTATTGGTTTAACTTTGTGTTTTTGTGAGTGTTCCTGAGTTTTCTTTCGTCATGAAAGTTTTAGTTTTGTGAATTAATTTTATTTTATTAAATTTTGTTTAACTTTTCGTTTTTCCTCGGGGCCTGGATGTCTGCATGTCGGGTCGGTATTGCGTATCTTAGTAAATTATCAAGCCCTTTCTCATTTGGTAATACCTGTATTCTGGTTTCCTATCTTTTGGGCTTTAACATTTTAATTTTAATTTAATTCTTTTTTTTTGCTTTGCAAGCAAGCATGTTAAGCCGTCTCTTGCCTACTTATGTAATTTAATTATGTTGGCCTTAAGCCATGTGCATCACCAGAGAGAGGTTGTTGTGGCAATAGAGTTTCCTTTTAATAATTTTGTTAAATTATATTTTTCTTGCCCCTTTGTTTGCTGAGTAAATATTCTTTTAAATATTAAGCAACTGTTGTGGCATCATTTCGTCGGTGACAGTTCTGTTAGTTATCGGACTGTGTCGGTAGACGAGCCTGTGCGTTTCCCTCTTCTCCACCTTCTTCCACCTATAGGTGTTCTTCTGTTGGGACATGTCTTCTGGCAGTGATTTTGCAGTGGAAGCGACGCGGACCTCTCAACAAGGTAAGTAGGGCCCATTCCATTTCCAGGTGTCGCAATAACCATACGAGTATTCAATTGATGATTAAATTTCTTTGGTTATGGACTATGGAGGAAAACCCATTCTCCATAAGAAGACTCAGATTTGTGAAAATAATTTACATATAGTACGTAGTTATGAGCAAAATACCACATTTTTTTTCTTAGGTCTACAAACATTACTATAATTTTGTTGGTGTACATACCCCAGCATGGTAACATATCTGTACTTGGCAGAGTGACAGAAAATTCTATTAGGTTTCTCATGAAAAATAATAGGCTACGGGTACCAGCCTATTTTCTTTCACTCGGGGGCATTCTAACTAGGTACGCAAATTGTATAATGTATATGAACTAGTAGGCTAATGTATGTTAGAGAGAACTTGTTGATTATAATCTACTGTATACTTGGGGGCGTGGTGGCGCAGGGATCAAGCTGTTGGCCTCTCACCAAGGTGGACCAGGTTCGATTCCTGGTCAATGCATGCAAGATATTTTTAAGTGCAATGCCGTGTCCTGTGGTTCGGATTCAATGTAAAAAGAAGGTCCCGTGGCTCATGATTGCGAGATTAATGGTCACGTAAAACTACAAGCCTCCTTCCTTTACTATACATTGTTTTACTAGTGATTTGGTTCTTCTGGTCAAATTTCTGCAATTGGCAGGGAGTAGGCCCAGGGAGGGACAAGGGGGGCAAATGCATAGGGGTCCGTAAGCAATGAGGGCCCATTAGTGGTGCACGTAAGTTTCAGTTTATTGTAGCTACTTTTGTATTATGTAAGATGTTAAAAGTTTAAATTAAACTTTTAATTCATCTATCAATACGGATATCTACAAGCATTTGTACTATCAATGGCAAATGTATTTAAAGTCTAATAACAATGACCGCTGCGCCACCACGCCCCAGTCTAATAACACTTTGCATCATTAGGACGGGGGGTGGTTGTGGTGGGGACCAACGTTTTAAGGAGTGTAATATTAAGGTCACCTACATCTGTTGACATACAGTTATGCTATACTGTAGAAGGAAGAGTTTAGACTCCTCAAACAATTAGGGTAGAGGGCAGGACTGTGCAATGGATGAGGATAAGTAGTGCTAGCGAGAAATTCATTTGTGCCTATTGGAACCATGCATGTGGCAGTAACAGGGGCTAGAATGGAATCAGGAGAGTTAAAATACATTAAATTTGTTGAAGTAATGTCACAAACCAGCAAACTCATGTTAACGTGTGCATGCACAGTCTACTCCGATATCATTAGCGACATGCTCTGGCTACTAGTGTAGCCTATGAGACTACATGATTATAGGCCTACATTTCCACCAGCAGCATATCAGTAAGTTAATTAAGAATTATTTGTATGTCGAGAGCTTGTTCATCCTATTTTTAGATCCAATTTAACCTGTCACATAAACGTTATGGTGAATATTATAGATATGGTAACCTTAAGTTCAGGAATTTTTATCCATATGCTGCTACATTCATGAAACGATCATGCAACTTTAGTGGCTAAAGCAAGGGCATTAATTCGTAGAAGGTAACTCGAATGGCCTAGGCCTAACCTAAAAATTAGTTAGTTATTGAGGTTTTAAGGTGCGGAAAACCTAAAAATTACAAGCAACGTGAAATTAACAAAGTTGTTCATTGAGCGACACCACTATGCATTCATCATCAGTTTAGTCTCCCAGTGGATCCATTGTTATATTAAGTTGTATTAAATTTATTTTGAAATAATGAACGAAACACGTTTAAACGACTGTCATTTCGTGCCATCTATCTGTTTCTATTTACAGCTAGTTTATATGTAGAGCTTTACTTCGCTGCTGATACAGCGCTCAAATTCTGCTTTAGAAAAAACACACCCACAAACTGGGTACTAGGTACCAGTAGCAAAAGTCTCCTTAGTCATACTTATCAACACTAAGAATAGGAGCTGAAAGGTTCACTACTCCTGCAATAATAGTCATTACAGAATCCATGTATGGAACCATATATAAATTGACTCTCCCTTTTAATACTTTAAATATTTTCATCCTCTGAATTGTTCTTTCTACATGCACTCCAGCTGCAGCTATGTCAGCTGTCCTGAGTGCATCCTCTGTTGACAATTACTGATTCTTATCAAGAAAGGGTGGCCTGATCAATTGTATATTCCTTTCAATGCACTCACTCTCTATCAAAAATCCTTTATCTACCATTACAGCATCCTGATAAGGTAATAACATGCCTAATAAATTGGATTGCAAAAATATTTCTTTGTCTGTAACCCTTCCACCATACACTTGACTTACAAAAGTTACTAAAGCTGATGGTGCAACACCAACAAGTACTTTCAATGTGTAATCGCCTTTGTAATGAGAGTAGGACATCACACGACACTTTAAACACTTATTTTTCTCCACTGGAATTTCTGTACAATCCAAAATAACTCTAGTATTCTGAAAATGTTGAAAACATATAGGCATCCTCTTCTTAATCAGATCTTTCTCCAGCCATGGAACAGCTGTTTTTAGTGCCTCATGTAATAACTCTACTGTTACATGGAAATAGTTCTTACATGCATTAGCTGTGACCCCAAATAGAACAGCTAAACACCTGAAAGAACGATTAATTTTCAATTTCACTAACACTAAAATGATACGCTGTCTTAATGACAAGGTTCGTGGTTTGGCACTCTGTCTTTCTAATTTTCCTGTAGCAACACATATATTATCTAATAATGTAACCGATGGGATACCAGTAAATGCATTAATTTCTCTATTTGTTTTCATCATGTCCTCTAAAGTTATTTTTCTACAATCATCAATTACACTTGGCGTTACTTGTATCCCTTTATCTTCTACACATTTCCTTCGAGTGGGATCTTCCACCAGAGCTGCAAACATCTCCTCTGCCACAGTCTCTGTGTCTTCAGTTACCACTTCACTGTCTTCAGTTGGAGATGGTGGTGCCACAGCTTCATGTCTATGTTGCACACGTGCATCCCTGGCCTCTGCCTGTAGTTTCAGGGGAGAAGATATCTTCTTATCCAATGATCTCAGTGGCAATTTCTGAGAGGGGATGGCGCCCTTCTTCAGGTATCTTTTACATGCTCTCACATCTGAAAGAAAAATATATTTATAATTCTACTGCAATATTATGACAATCTTATGCTTATTGATAATCCTACCCCACTGGAAATAGCTTGTGTAGTCCACTTTAAGAAGAATAGGTATAAATATTGTAGCCTAATCCAGTGTATGAAGGTTATCTTTCCACAACTGGGACGTATTTAATATGTATGAAAGAAATAAACAGGTCATCTACAGTACACGTACAAAGGAATGTTTACTAACCTGGATAAATAATCCTCCTTTGTGAAATGCAAACCGCATACAATCATATATTTAGAAATCGGCTTTGCGATGCGAAGTACTCGACTCCATTCCTTCTTTAAACCTTTCTCTTTAGGAAAGTAATGCATTGATATGCCTCTTGTTGCCTTTGAAGAGCACTGTGGAACTGAACAATATCTATTACTCATTTTTCAGCCTCGTTATTTTGCAAAAGCTAAAAAATTGAGAGAAGATCGCACACGTCAACAAAAATCGCAGGTTAAACAGCTGTTTGTTAATATTTCTATCACCATTGCTCTAGTTCCAGCTAAGGGGCAGCACCGTCGCTTGAGTTCGCGAATTGCAAGCGGGCGAGATTGTGTGGAATAGAGACTTGCAGTACAGCTGCCAGAACGTGCCTTGCTACAGAACAGTGCGAAGGAACTTTGAGTCAGCATAGTAAACTGATAGCCGCATTGAACAATTATACACGATGTGTTGTACATTAGAACGATTTCGAGTGATATTTGACAGCGACATGAAGATGGGGATGATGGTTTAAACTAATTACGTGCGCCTGGAATACAGATAGCAGAGAGTAGATGCCATTACGAGTGAATAATAGTTCGTCTTGGAACAATTTCAACGTAGTACCGAGCCTAGTTGAACTTTCATTGAAATGATATGACTTCACATTTTTCGAAGTTTATGACATTCTCTCACCATGAATGTTTATCTACGATATTACTCATTTACGATGATCAACTTTAAAAATCGCCGGAGATTCGTCATGATACTGCTAGAATTGTCAAGATCGGAAGGGTTATCCCACCGAATCCAGAAGAGACTACCAGAACCGAGGAGGCAGCGGTTCGTTTTCCAGAACGAGCAGGCTCAGCCCAGGGGAATGGAGTTCGATCCCCAGAGATGCAGCGGACCGCAGTTCGAGTTTCCATCCGGGCGGTAATACCAGTCCATCAGAATATATATATATTCAGTCCTTCTGAACCTGCCAGATTCATCACCAAATAGAATCAACGATTTTTACTACTTGTAGTTTGAGTATTTGACAATTCTATTGAGCAGCAAATCTTCCATTATTTTGTGTGTCATTCATTCTTCAAGATTTTTACAGCTCGATGTGTAGTTGGATGCTAAGGTTTTCATGCCAGCTTTGTCATCGATTGTTCTGCAGAGGAACATTGAGATTATCTATTTAAAATTTTCTTTTCTCTGTGGAGATCTTTTGGATACTTCTATAATTCAACCCAGTTGAATTTCCTTTGAATTTAAAAGCATTAATATTTTTTTCTTCTCGACGATTGTCGTTAACTATTCTTAAATTTTGCCATATGCTTGGAATAATGCGATCTTGGGTATTTTTCTTGTAACAAGACTGAATTATTGTAGGGGAAGAACAAGCCGATATTATCAACTCCGGATATATTTATGACTTTGTGAAAGAAATTTTCTTTTCTTATGAAACCTTGTGGATTTTGAAAGACTTGACATTGAACACTTAATGATATTCGTCATGTCAGTTAACTTTTTTATTCTGGACAGATAGCATTGCTCTATCTTTAACAAATAGTAGGATTTGTTTTTCAGAGCTTTTTGTATAATAGGGTCGTCCGAATCCAGTTGATGCTTGGAGAAGTTTTTATCCAAAGTACTTATGTCATTATTTCTTTTACGTTGCAACGTTAACGATTATTGTTTTCATAACTTTGCAATGGTATTAGAATCTGAAGTATAGACCAGTACGTCGGTACAATTGTATTATTATTAAATATTGGCAACATTTGTTCACACTACTAAGATCGTTACTAAGTAAACCTGCTACCAACAATAAATCAGTACAAGTATTAAAGGTTGTTAACCTGTATAAATATTGTAATCAACAAATACCGTTGTGATAACCAGTGAGAATGCAAATACTATTTTTTTTTCAATACGGAAAAGAAACTACGAGGATTTATTAAGGTGAATTATTATGGCAATGTCCGTGTTAGGCGTGAAAATAATTAAAGGAAGGAAGTAGCTAATGTGAGATTATTGAAGTATGAAATACGATGGGTATTTTTTTTTTTTAAGAAGTAATGCATTGCAATTGTTGTAAAGGGAAACATGCTATTTGGAGCATTGCAGTTATGGAATTTGAGTTATTTGGAACTCATTTAGGTTGTTGGAACCTGACGAAGTACTGATAGTTAGGTGCAGTCTGTGAAAAATTAAATTAAGTTTTGTTGACCATGTGGTCCTAATTATTATTAAACTATTAACTTGAATAATTGATATAATAATCATATGAGCTCTACTTAATTTTTTGACCATATTAGACTGATATAAACATTTAAACCGATCTAAACCTGCAGTAAAAAGATAAATATTGAGTGATTAAAATAATTAACGAAAGTGGATTAATTATAATTCCTATGAACTATATTATGAAACGGTTTGACATAATGATTAACCTACTCTCATAAACAGCGTTGGATGTTTATTAAAATTAATATAATGAATAACGAAAATATTATTAACAAATATTAACGCAATCGGATAGTTTATCTAAACTTGTGGATTGTAATTAACATAAATATTTAAATTTTTGTTTAAACTTTATTTAAATTTAATTGCCGAATCGCAACGTCTTGAATAAGTTTGAAGTTGCATGAGGATTGAAGAAAGGGAGTTTGAGAATTATTCTTGAGGAATAATACAATTCGAGAAATACTGGAGGGGTTTGAACACTCCAAGAGAGGTGAAGGAATGTCTGGGACAGACATTAAGTGCAAATCTATATAAATAAATGGATTGTGAAGAAATATATTGTTCTCCACTGTTATTTCAGAACTTGTGAAGGGTAATATTTTTGTAAATGTTTGTGTATTTGCGGACTGTAAGAATGTGTGATTATGGGTTCAATCACAAGTATGAATGGAGCCCTTGTATGAGAAACAGCTTATCGCTGATAGGTAGTTTTGCATTTTTAAACAGCTGATCATTTGGGGAATGAAGTCCAGCCAAGTTTTAATTTTCTCTATTGTACGGAAGTTCTACTTTTTATAGATTTCTCTATAGTTATGTTGAGAATTTATTTATTTATTTTTGAATCGTCTTTTGTCTGAAAAAGGCAACAGTAATATTTTTTTTATCAAAATAACTTCTTAGATAGAAGTCAGCTGATGTGTGTGGATCATTTGCGATCTGAAAACTTTGACCATGGAGACATTCGAGTCTCTTGTATATTCTACTTTAATATTTGTTTCATTTATTTTGTTTTATTGTTATTTTCGACAATAAACTTCATTTCATTCTTTTATACGTCAGTTTTCCGTGGTTTAATTTAATTATAGCTAGCGTTGTGTTAGGGGATGGGGTTTTCTTTGGTTGTGGCGCTTTCATTTACCCTTTCCGACCTGAGATTATGGTAAGTATCTCGAGCTTTTAGTGTAGTTTGCTCTGTGTATTTATCATTGAGGTGCCTGTCGGAAGGTCTTCTAGGTTTTGAGCCGGCGCCTTCGAGAATCTTCGATCCATTCTTCATCTTGGGATTTCGACAAGCGGGCCTCATGATAGATACGGGCACAGTAGGTACTATGCGCGCGCTTTCAATACTATAGGGATTTCGGTTTCATCAACAATAACTAACTAACTAACTAACTAACTAATGTAAGATATCAGCATTGTACACACGCCAGCTAGGCCGCTGCATCATATAGGATTGTACACACGCTTAAAGCAGGGGGCCTTGGCGCGCCAAAAGCTCGGCCAAGGTTACCGCAGCTACGCTTAACAAAGCCACCGCTTGGCGCTCTTATTTTGTATGAAAGACCCTGTAGTTCATTGTTTCATTAGACTGTGATGTGTGAGGGTACATGCGAGTGTGTCTGGTGACAGACTGCTTAAGTGGTAGTATTTGTTGTTGGTGGAACTTAAGTATTTTTTCGTTAGTGGAATTTTGGTATTTAATTGTCAGTAGAAGGTTAGTATTTTTGTTAGTAGAATTGTTCTTTACTTATTCTGAAAGGGAGTAGCAGCCTTTAAGAATAAATCAATTCTTTACTTGTCTTATAGACGGTTAAGATATTGATAATATAAGCCAAATAATGGCTACTCTGCGTTCTGCCGCACGGCTGAAAGCAACGGGAAACTACAGCCGTAAAGCTATTCCCGAGGATATGCACCTCTCTATGCATAATTACATGTGATGATGGCCTCCTCCCTTGTAAAATTTCAATCCGGAGGTAAACTAGTCCCCCGTTCGGATCTCCGGGTGGGGACTACTCGAGAGGGGGTTAACATCACAGAAGTGACAAAGAGGAAATCTGACATTCTACGGATCGGAGCGTGGAATGTTAGAAGTCTGCTAGGAAGTGGAAAGTTAGAAAAATTAGAAAGGGAAATGGATAGGTTGAGGTTGGATTTAGTTGGGATTAGTGAAATGCGCTGGCAGGAAGAACAGGATTTTTGGTCAGGAGACTATAGGGTCATTAGCACTAAATCAAACAATGACCAAGCAGGGGTTGGTCTCATATTGAGTAGGAAACTTGGACAGCGGGTGGAATATTATGAGCAATATAGTGAACGGATTATTGTAGCAAAAATCAATACTAAACCTACCTGTACCACAGTGGTACCTGTCCATATGCCTGCCAGTCAGGCTGATGATGAAGATGTTGAAAAGGTCTACGAAGAAATAGATGAAATTCTGAGGTATTCCAAGGGTGGTGAAAATGTTATAGTAAAGGGAGATTGGAATGCTGTGGTAGGAAAAGGGAGAGAAGGGAAGATAGTAGGAGATTTCGATTAGGTGAAAGGAATGATCGAGGAAGCAGACTGGTAGAATTCCGCACCGAGCATGAGTTGGTCATAGCTATCACCTTATTCAATAACCACAATAGAAGAATATACACATGGATGAGACCAGGAGATACAGGGCGTTACCAAATCGACTTCATTATGGTCAAGCAGAGGTTTCGAAAACAGATTTTGGATTGTAAAACATATCCCGGTGCTGACATAAACTCTGACCACAATCTGGTTGTTATGATATGCAGATTAAAGTTGAAGAAACTGAAGAAATGTCAAAAGCCAAAAAGGTGGGCAATAGACAGACTGAAAGTGAAGGATGTAAAGGAAAGATTCAAGAAGAGTATAAAGGATGGACTAATGAAAAACCCTAAACAAACTTCAATTGTAGACGAATGGGCACTTTTGAAGAATGAAATAACAAAATACCCAGAAGTAAACATTGGTAGGAAAGAAAGAATAGGTAAAAACCGTGGATCACTCAGGATATACTAGAATTGATGGATGAAAGGCGAAAACACAAGAATGTAAGAGATGAAAAGGGGAAAGCAGAATACAGACGTCTGAGAAATGAGGTTAACAAGACATGCAAGGAAGCGAAAGAAGAATGGTTGAAAGAGAAATGTGCAGGTATAGAAAATTGTCTGAAATTAGGAAAAGTAGACACAGCTTATCGAAGGATTAAGAATACTTTTGGGGAAAAGAAGACTAAGTGCTGTAATATTAAGGACAGAAATGGAAAGCCTCTAACAGATAGGGAAGAAAAGGTTGAGAGATGGAAAGCTTACATAGAGTGTTTGTATAATGGAAAGGAGATTGAGAATCATGTAATGGAAAGGGAGGAGGAAATTGTTGAGAATGCAAAAGGAGAAGTATATTGAGATCAGAATTTGATAGACCATTGGAGGACTTAAGCAGGAACAAAGCACCAGGCATAGATGATATACCGATTGAGTTGCTACGCTGCATAGGAGATGAAGGTCTGACCAGGTTATTTCACTTCGTGTGTAGGATTTATGAGACAGGCATCCCTTGATTTCAAGAAGAATGTTATCATCCCTATACCAAAGAAAGTGGGAGCTGACAGATGTGAAGATTATCGTACGATCAGCTTGATTACTCATGCATCAAAAATCCTGTCTAGAATAATTTACAAGAGGAAGGAAAGCCAGATAGAAACTGAGTTGGGTGAAGACCAGTTTGGTTTCAGGAGAAATGTAGGAACAAGGGAAGCTGTACTAAGTCTTAGGCTGATTTTGGAAGGTAGAATAAGGAAAGATAAGAGAACGTTCATGGCATTTGTAGACTTAGAAAAGGCTTTTGATAACGTTGATTGGACTAAATTGTTTGACATTTTGAAATCTATTGGAATAAAGTACAGGGATAGGAGGGTGATATGCAATCTATACAGAAACCAGACAGCAGTCATTCGAGCTGAAGGACATGAGAGAGAAGCTGATATTCAGAAAGGTGTAAGGCAAGGCTGCAACTAATCACCCATTCTTTTCAATCATTACATTGCACAAGCAATGAAGGAAATTGGAGAGAAATTTAAAGTGGGAGTGAAGATTCAAGGAGAAATAATTTCAACTCTGATATTTGCTGATGACATTGTAATCTTGGCCGACACGCCTGAGGATTTGAATGTGTTTTTGAATGGTATGTACTCCGTCTTACGAAAAGAATTCTTGATGAAAATTAATAAAGGTAAAACAAAAATACTGGAATGCAGCCGAAATAAATTAGAAACCTATATGGAAATCAAATTGGCAGGTGAAAATCTGAAGGAAGTAGGAGACTTCTGTTACTTAGGATGCAAAATAACCAGTGATCGAAGAAGCAAAGAGTATATAAAAAGTAGGTTGGCTTAGGCAAGGAAAGCATTTCTACAAAAAATAAGAATCTGTTGACATCGAATATAGATTTAGGTATTAGGAAGTCGTTTTATAAACCTTCGTCTGGAGCGTGGCGCTCTATGGAAGTGAAACTTGGACTATTGGAGCAGCAGAAAAGAGAAGAATTGAAGCATTTGAAATGTAGTGTTACAGGAGAATGATGATGATCAGATGGGTAGATAGGGTTACAAACGAAGAGGTATTATGATGAGTGGGAGAGGAGAGATGTTTCTGGCGACTGCTAATGAAGAGAAGAGATAGGTTAGTAGGACACATACTAAGACACCCAGGAATAGCAAGCTTAGTTATAGAAGGAAGGGTCTAGGACAAGAACTGTAGGGGTAGACCCAGGTTAGAATATGTTAAACTGATTGCCTCGGATGTAGGGTGTGGTAGCTCTGTAGAGATGAAACGATTAGCTCAGGACAGGGAGGCATGGAGAGCTGCATCAAACCAATCAAAACATTGAAGACTCAAGCAACAACACTTGTTTTATGACACATTAAATTGTTTTTAACTAATACTTCAGCATATTTCACTTACGCTTTCTCTATTAAACGATGCGATCTAACAAATTGACGCATACTGTAGGTAGTTACGCATTCTATCGAAGCATTCCATTTGTCTAAAACAGTTTCGTTTTAAAGTGAGTGTAATTAAAAAAATTATCAGCAAAATTTAAATATGAAACATATAAAATCCAAATAATAGTTAAAATACGTCAAAAACGACACACGCTGACGTAGAATAAAATTTACAATTAAATTTATAAAATTACAACATAATAACATGAGTTATGCGTAAAGAAAAATCTACATAAATTGATCACATCTGAAATACCCCCCAAAATACAACAAACCACTAAGATATTGGTAAAATCTTTCGTCTACCTTCATGATGGTCAGCTCTTGCGATACCTGGCCGGATATGTAAGATGTTGCTGTCATGGCTAGACACGCGCCGGACGTATTCTGGATAACGGGTTCCCCCTAGTCTGCGAGAAATCAGCTGGGCGGCTCGCTCCTCTCCGTAAGCACCTGGCTGCGTGGCCTCGGGTCGCGCCAACAGGTCTTCATGCTTATCGATTTGCAATCTGGAAACTCGTACCCCGGTCGAACGAACTTTTCGAACGGCTGGTCTCTTGTCGCATGTCTTCATCATCGTAGATTGAATGTCCATTGTTGAAATCTCCCAAGTTGGTGATGAAAATCTTTGTAGTATCATTGTGGGTAAATTCAGATTACTGCTTGTTATTATTGCAGTTGTGAACTCATTGTTGTCTGGTCCACTTTGAATTCCACTCCGTGAATGTAGATTAACTTCCCTCCATGGATTTAGTGTTGCATATTCATAATATTTTAAGATTGGGAACTTCCTCCCTGACCTGAATTCTTTATCATCGTAATAGATTAATAAATATTCCTTATTATGGATTCTTCACTGTAGCAGTCAATGTGTAATGGGCTACTCTTTATGCTGTGGTAGTATCTTTAGTTCAATAATATAAACTTCTTCTTGTGAGCAGCGAATTGTAATCTGTCGTTTCCAGTTTCAAACTACTGCTTTATTTCATTGCCGGCATCTCCTACTGTTCCTCGGCAAGTGTGGCGTCTCTTTCGGTCAAGTGTCGATCACCTTGCCGTACCTCGCTTATGCATATCAGCTCTTCTCGGACGATCAGTAACACAGGTGTACACTGTATCTGTCGCTGTGAAGGAATGAATCTCTGCGCTCTCCAGTGCAGCGCTCGTTCGTCTGAAATGGCGGACTAGCCTAAAACACAGCCCTTATTACTGTAATTCGCTCATATCTTTCCTTCTATTCATAAATATTTAATTCTGTTTTGATTAGAAAGTATCATTTCGTCTTCGCTAACTATAGAAGTGCTTATATCGCTTTATATATCAAAGTTAAATATAATAGCGATTCCCTCAATATTTTTGTGGTTCTTTCTGATTGGCTCCTGAGTTATCAAGAAAAACTCATTGTTCTAGCCTCTTATCAAAGTATCGTGTGCACGATTTTGTTATTGTCGACTCGGCGAACAAAAACCAGTCCCTGACTTGCTAACATGAAACTTTGGTCAAATTCCAGTGTCTGAAGTTTGGACTCACCCTTGGTTAAAATAATATTCACTGAAATATTTCCAAATTTCATTCTCTAAAAATGCTGCAAATTTTTCCAAAAACTCATCAATATATTCCATTCACCTCATAAAATACTTATGTGAATAAAATATTGTTCCATTCCTAATTTCTATTTCTTGCATTAATTTAGTGCGCAAGTCGGTTCGATCCTCGACTCCAACAATGTCTTGAGAGAAACTGAATTCGAGTTCAGATCCCCTCCTGACCTGTTAATGAAAGTATAGCATAGACTTTCTTTAATACTCGACTTTTTCATGACTGGAACCGAATTCATCCTTTCAATGTATCCTGGGATAAAATCTCTTTAATCTCTTTAATTTAGAATGGTTGTATTTTCCAATGTGATGATTATCTTCTATTCTCACGATCTGGTAACAATTATTCCCATAAACACTTTCTACTTTGAATGGTCCCTTCTCTCTCGACTTTCTGTCAGTTCCTTTCTTTCTTGTCTTTTCCGTGATTTCTTTTTCTGTGTTCCAGGGTCTTATCTATGGCGTTCTCAAGTCTATCTGTTGTGAACTCTACTTCCTCTCCTACTTTGTCTTTCCATATGAAGTTTTATTTTGTCCTCTACTTAGGTTCGGTTCTTGGCCTTGCCTACTAGTTGAGGGTCAAGGTTCTATTTCTTCTTATCTCTGAGTGTTACTCTCTTCATTTTCTCTCACATTATTTATATACTCTTGACTTTCTCTATCTCTGTCTTGATAGTATCTTCTAACATTTTCATTGTTTCTCCAACCTCTATTCTGTTTGTTGTTGTTGTTGTTGCCGTGGTTCTTGTTGTTGTTGTTGTCTTCTAGCGAAGTTATCGTCGTTCCAGTCCTTATAACGGCGGTAACCACAGTTAACAGTTCATTCATTCATTTATTTGCAATGGGGGGTGTGTCCCCCGGTGGCAAATTGGATATACATAACAAATAAATAATTATACATAACAATTCAATAACAATTATACAACAATTAAACTGGAGTATTTACACAAATAGTCAGTCTTTTCTTAAACACACCTATATGTTTGGGAAAAGGCTCTAAGACTGCGGCAGGTAGAGAGTTCCAGTTATCAATGGCACGGTTTACAAAAGAATATTTACCATAATTTGTTCGCTGTGGTCGGCCCTTAACTTTGAAAGGATGATCGCTCCTACACATGTAAGTGGGCTTTCCCAATCGTTTGCTAAGCTCACCCCATGCTGGTTGATTTGTATACGTGTTGTACATAGCGCAGAGTCTAGATTTCATCCTCCTAGCCTCCAGTGATTCCCACCCAAGTTTCTTTAACATATGGCTCACACTGCTCCTGGGATTAAAGTCACTGAGCACAAATCTAGCGGTCTTTCTTTGTACCATTTCCAACTCATTGATGAGCCCTACTTGATATGGATCCTAAACCACCGAGTCATATTCCAGAATAGGTCTTACAAGTGACGAATAGCCTAATTCTTTAGCAGAGGTACTACTTCCTTTTAATACCCTCATTACGAAGTGCAGGGATTTGTAAGCTTTTGAAACTACACATCCTACATGACTACTCCATTTCATATCATTCCTTACGTAAACGCCCAAATATTTACAAGAATCTTCTTCTACAAGTATTTCCGAGCCAGTGTTATATTGAAAATCCTGCCTTCGCACTTTCCCTATTTTTAAGATACTACATTTTCTTGTGTTTATTTTCATTTTATTTACAATCGCCCACTTATAGACCAGGTTCAGGTCCTCTTGAAGCACTGCATTTTCTTGTGAGCCATGTATCTTTCGATATATTACACAATCATCCGCAAACAATCGACAGTCACTGCGAATCCCATTTGGTAAGTCATTTATAAACGCCAAAAATAACAAAGTTCTGATTACGCTGCCCTGAGGGATACCCGACGTTACGGTAATTTCATCCGAGAATGTGCCTTCGACTTTCACTTTCTGGGAACGACACGTCAAAAATTCTTGGATCCATAAAATTACTCTTCTATCAATCTTCGTCGAAGCTAATTTATGGAGTAGCATGTCATGCGGCACGACATCAAATGCCTTCGCAAAATCTATAACCACGGCGTCGACTGAAACTCCATGGTCAAACGATTCGCTAATGTCTTGAAAAAGTGATAGCATCTGACTCTCGTATGAGTAACCTTTCCGAAATCCATGTTGCCTATCATTAAACCATGATAATGTTTCCCACTGTTCCCTCAAGTAGTCGCAAATGAGATGCTCCATCTGTTTACAAACGATGGACGTAAGGCTAACCGGCCTGTAGTTGCCCAATTCAAGTCTGCTCCCTCCCTTAAATATTGGGACTACCGTAGCTCTTTTCCAGTCATCTGAGTTTTGCGCATTGTTTATGTACACATTAAACATCACCTCCAAGTATCGTGCCACGGCCCTACCTCCTAGTTTAAGTACTTCACTAACAATATTATCAGGACCCTTTGATACATTGAAACGTAGTTTTTGTATTAGCTTTATAATTGCTGACTGGTTTATTTGGAACAGGGGAGCCCCTGATTCGTCGTTAAGGTCCAACACACAGCTATTGGATTTATTGAACACACTACCGTAAAATACATTTAATTCATTAGCAATGGCCTGCCTCTGAGTAATTAATTTACCGTCACCGGACATTATCATCGACAAATTATTTGAATTTCCCTTTCTTCTCCTAACATAAATATAATTTTTTTTTCCACCCATCACCTCCCGAACCAAGTAAACCTTACATATAACTCTCATGAGCAGCCCTCTTTTTTAAGACGAGCTCCCTTGATAAGGACTTAAATTTCAACATATACTTGTCACTATCATGTCTTTTATTGTATAATTTACTAATTTTCCGTTTTAGACTCCTAATTTCTCGTGTGTAATACTCAGGATCTGGGTTTTGTTTCAGCAATTTAAATGGGACAAATTTATCAACAGCGCTATTTAAAATTTTCAAAAAGTTAGTCCACAGGATATTAATGTGATTTCCTTCCGTTGCCCATCCTACAAATAGCTCATTCAAATACCCCTGAAACTTGCCCTGAGCCGCCCTGCGATACTGGAATATGATCTTTTTTGCTACATCAGAGTCTAATTTTGTAATGTCACCATATCTAATATTTAATTCAACCCCAGAATGGTCACTAATTCCTGGTACTTTCAGACAGTTAATATACAGCTCTACAGGCCTTACGAGATAAACATCTAAGGTATAATTGCCTCTAGTTGGGAAGTCAACTACTTGGGAAAATCCCCCCTCCCTTAAGAATTTATTTGCAGCGCTCTGAGCTTGACCACAGCTAGTTGACTCACCAGACCAGTCTACTTTGGGGAGGTTTAAATCTCCAGCAATTATTATGCTCTTTTTCATAGTATTACCCGTACAAGTTTTATCATACAGTGTTTCGAGGAGAGAAAAGTTATCTTTCGGTGCTCTATACGCCCCTATCACCTGAAGAGGGAATTTATTTCCTTTATCCGAAATTTGTACACATAACATTTCATGATCCATATCAGCCCACTTTAAGAAACTAGCTATATTTTTGCGCACCCAAATAAATAGCCCACCACCTCGCTTCCCCCGATCCCTTCTGTACATTTCGTAGGTCCCTTGAATTATTTCGCTATTATTTATGTCCTCATATAACCAAGATTCAGTTGCAATGAAAATGTCCGGAGAATACGTCTCTACAAGATTCCAAAATTCAATTAATTTATTTCCTAAACTCTGACAATTAACCTGCAGTAATCTTAGAGTCTTACCTCTGCAGCAAATATCTCGAAATAGCTCCTTCTGTTCCCATCGCCTGGCAACCTCTGGACCTGCTCCTCCTCACAAAACGCCGGCACGAACCGATGACCCTGTCATGTAGGCTCCCTTGGTTGAAAGCGCCCCGTCGATTTAGATGCAGCCCGTCTCGGGCGAAGTCACGGCCACCAATCCAGCAGTCAGCTTCTACGTACACTAATCCCAGTTGTGCACATACCCAGTCCATGCGGTCATTTACAGTCTTAACTCGCCTTAATGGAACATCTCCCCGCCGAACAATGCCACTCATTATAATTTTCGAATTTCTAAACTTGCTTTTAGCTTTTCTGCCTAGTTCGTAGAGCTCCCCCATGAAGTAATCAGCTGTAGCCCTCTTCTTCAAATCGTTCGTCCCAACATGGAGCAACAACACTTTAACTTTGTCACAGTCCTCTACATTTGCTTCTTCCACTTGTTGGGCAAGCTGGTCAATTTTAATCCCCGGATAACACCGCACTTTCGCACCTGATTTCCTCGAGATATTCGCACTCCATCGTATCATAGAATCACCCATTATGATAACGTCATCCTCAGTTTGCTCCTGCACGCCCTCTTCCACACTGATCCCAGTAGAAAGCCGTTCAGTCACAGCCTTCACCGTTTCTTTTGATTCACGAAGCTTTGCTCTAAGTTCCTGTATTATTTGATCCCTTGCTTTGATTTTCACCCTCAAACAGTCCGGCGTATCACATACTTTACAAAACCAATTTCCGACATCACAATCCTCCTTCTTGACCTTAATACAGCCGAAGTGAAACCATTTCTCACATAGTCCACACTCAACACCGTTCTTCAATGTTTTACTGCACGTCGAACACTTTAAAGCTGCCACTGGATCATTTGCCTGATTCACATTTGGAGTAACAGGCCCTGGATTCACTTCCACTCCACCAATAACTAGCAATGCAGCTATCACTAGGGCTATGAACCACAAGTTGCTAGGTCCCGTACGCACACACAAACACCGGAAATCCCGACTACCCATCGCATACCACAGTCCGATCCTCGCCCGATAACACTCCAGAGAACAACCCATTTGAGCACACCTGAAAGCTCGGGAAAAACACGACCTTTCACTTTGACTGCCAACTGAGTATCATGACCTCCTCTGTTGTTCCCATTTTCTCTATCATAGTAATCGTTCCTTCTGATCTCGTTATTCCTATGATAACCTGTCCTACGTTGACCATTATTCCAGTATCTGGATTGATATGGTCTTCCTTCCCTAAAACGTCGATAATCAGGTTCATATCTGTTTCTCCCATACTCATTCGTTCTAGTTAGACCTACTCTACTGCGATGTTCTTCCGACTGTTGAGTCTGATCAACTACGACTGTATGGACGTCTCGATTTTCCTGTCCTTGCCTTGTGTTATTACTCTGAATTACGTTGGGCGGAGAACTAGTATGATCCAGTCTACGGAGAATTTCAGCCATGCCCTCCAACGTTCTCCCTTCTGCTGAAATTAGGTGTCTTCTCACCTCATTAGGAAGCTGTCGTGAAATGGCGTGAATCAATTCTGTTTCTGCTAATTGGGGTTGCAGAAATTGAAGGTGCGCGAGCTGTGAAGTAAAGAAGGTGGCATAACGTGTAGGTGTTGAGTGCGCATACTTCTTTGAGCATATTTCTGCCTGATATCTTGTTGTAATTCTTTACTCCAAAATCTCTTTTGCAACGCGTCCGCAAATTCTTCGAAATTGGTGTAAGTATATCTGAAATCTCGATGCCAAATTAGTGCTTCAGATTCGAGAAATTTTTCCACAACTCTCATCTCTCTGTCCCTTGGTATCCGATTATCATCCAGGTAACATCTCATGTCGCGTAGGAATTCTACTGCTGTTATATTTCCAACACCACTGAAACGTGACAGTTTGTCGTCAATGTTCTTTAGTATGATAACATTTTGGTTACTTCGTTGGCCTCCCTGATCATACAATCCTCTTAGGCCTCCATATTCCCTGTGAATACGGTCGGTTTCTTGTGTCATATTCGGTCTATCATGTATGCGGCTATAGATGCTTTCTCTATCATCTTCTACTCTATCTTCTTTTGCTTCAAATTTCCCTAGCTCTTCTCTTATCTTTTCATGTCTATTTTGAAAAACGTTCCGCCAAGTCTCGCCTCATTCCTAGTCGAACTTCTTCCTTCAAACTTTCATGATCACATGGTTCTCCAATGATAAGTGATTTCAGTTTGCCGCTAATATCAAGTAGTTCTTTCTCCTGATTAGATTTAATTTTCGCATGTTCTACATTAAAATCGTTTACGGTACTTCTAATCACGTTCAATTCCTCACTTTTATTTGAATCTGCTTTACTTACAAATTCTTTTATTTCGGTAATGCTCGATTCTTGTATCGTGTCAATGCGTCTATTTAACTCCTGCTTAAGATTATCTCTATTTACACTAGCATTTGTTTCAATTTCTTTTACATCCTTTAATATTTTACTGTGTAATTCACGCTTATAATCCCTGTTAGAACTTATCAACTCCTCCTTCAACTCTTTTACAGATTTAGATATACATGATGCAATATCAACATTAATACCTTCACTAATAAGTTTCGTTTGATTTTCCAACTTACATTGTAGTTCACCAACAATACCAATTAAATTGTTGAGCTGGTCGGTGAGTCTCTTCTGGGAAACAGTAACGTGTTCATGGTGTTCTCTATTTTCTGAAGTGACACTACTAATACTTTTCTGAATCTCTTCTTCTAAGTCTAAAATATGTTCGCTACACTGTATTTTAGCTTCAACTACCTTTCTAGTGACTTCTGATCTAAGGGTGCCCATTTCTGTTTTGGTAGAGGCCACATCCTCTTTCACTTGATTGAAAGCAGATTTGGTCTCTTCCAGGGCTTTCCTACGTTCTTCTACAGAAAATCTACTTTCCTCTTGTGCTAACCTCTCTGTTCTTGGACTAGTCTCCCTTCCTCCTGGGCTTTCTCTAAGGCTTTCATAATATCTTCCTGTGCTTTTAGCCTCTTCTTGTGCTCTCCTTGCCTCTTCCTGTGCTTTCCTAATTTCTTCTTGCACTTTCCTAGCCTCTTCTCGAACTATCCTATCCTCCTCTCGTGGCTTTCTGTTTTCTTCTTGTACTTTCCTAGTCTCTTCTTGTACTTTCCCCTGTACTTTTCTATTTTCTCCTTGTAGTATTTTACATTCTTCCTTCACTAACGTGGTACTAGATTTAGTTACGAATTGGGCTACTGTAAGCTCTGCCTTCATTTCAGATTTAGCAATGGCATCTACTGTTTAATGTCTCTTTCTATCCTCTTAGTGTCATCGTGTGTGAGTGTATGTAGGGCTTCCATATCCCCTGTTAACTGTTTCTCGTTCTCCTGCATCACCTCTAGTATAGATTTGATGTGAGTCAAATCTCCCGACGGCATATTTAATACACTTGAGAAAAATGGGAAGTAACATCTACACTACTTTGTGGATTTTCAGAGTGACCAACTCATACATTTTATAATAATGGAATACCCCGATAATCATATTTTAAAATAATAGATTGAAGTCTATGATCCTACCTAACCGTAATCTAATAAACTGATCCTCTCCCATTCAGCAATCCCTACTTAAATTAATTTAATTCAACATGAATTTAACTATATCTTTACTGTTACATGACCAAAATATCATCAGCTGGTTTAACAAACATGCCACTTAACTATATTGTACTCCTCAAATTCGTCATTGTTTATTCACTTAAACAACTTTCCAATTTTTGGGATCGGCATTTCTCAAAATTTCTACTTTCCACAAATATCTTCGCAACGTCGATGTTGAACACGATAGTGTCCCAACACAATCGATGCCGAACACATTAGGCGCAAAATAAAATACCCCTACATGTGCCCGAATCTCGCATAGCCACCACCTATATCCGCTGAGATGGAAAAGATTGTAAGTACGTTGATACCCAGCCAGATAAACCAACACTTCCCTACTAGGTGAATAGCTAGGAAATCCTCGGCGGATATCGGCCACGCAATAGCACTACTAACTAGTAACACATTTACTAGCAAACAAACATATAAAACATGGAAGGTAGGACGAAAATCTCGGATCTCGTGCGTGAACGGTGAAGTTGAGACTAAGTGAGTTCTAGTATCTAACCAGTAGCACTACCGCATGTCGATTGCGAAATGAAAAGATGATCAGTTTCTATTGGCAACTCCAGCTATCTGATATGACATCTAGCGGTAAAAATGAGAAACTTACGAAGTAGGTTACATTTGTCACGTGGTGACTGTTTGTATATGGTTTCTTGTATTGGTAAGCAGATCGTGGTAAATTCTTCGTGATTATACATAAGTAATAAGTTTTACTCGTTGATAAGAGTGCAAAATGAGTACAAGCAAAGTATATTGCTCAGTTTACGGCTGTAAGTCGATGTATAAGAGGGCTGCGGATATACGTTTTCATCACTTTCCAAAAGATGCAAATAGCAATAGCCGAAAGGTGACGATACCAAATAAAGACGGGGGGCAAGAGCGGATTGGACCACTCACCACTACACTCACTGACGACAGGACGGATTGTTCACTTACGCCGTGCCAAGCCGCACCTATATAGACAGCCAAGCACAGTCTCGCCAAGCCAAGCCGTACCAAGACAGCCAAGCCTAGGCCTACACCAGTCGAGGACAGCCAAGCTTCATCAGTCAGGTATCCTTTCCCGCTCCCTAGTTCATTTCCAATAACCCTACCAACCGTCATCACCTCGCTCTGCGATATCCGAGCCATTCCACTAGGAGTCATATAGGCCTAATTTGACTTCGCAGGGTAAATACCATCCAAATCAAGCAATTCCTGTCTACCCCGAGTTTTAATACAAGTTAAACTCATCCCTTCGCCCTAGCAAGCAGCTAATAATTTCTAGAGTCTATGGTACAGTGAGCAAACTCAAATATAGCTTTTAAACGTAACAGCGCCATGACTCGAACTGCACACAAACAAATACCAGCAGACAACCGATGCTTGATAATATGCAATTGACACATAAAATCCAATGGAACACACAAATTAGATCACGTGTATCGCACAGTTATACATATATACAATTGAAAATAACACTGTCATTATTTTAGTGACCACATTTACTGATTATAACCGAAAAATAAAAAGTGTTCTATATCAAACACGTGTTATTGAGTAATTTTACCCTACTTATCCAGACGACCGCAGCGCCCCAAGTGTTAGTTTGAGTTGCCAATAAAATTGACAAACAAACTAAACAGTGCTTGCAAGTTCATTAAATAAAAATTTACATGCAATAAAAAATCCCTGACACAAATAAAATATTTAAAGATTAAAAATAAAATATTTCAACAAATGTAGATAGTCCTTCTATCTGTATTTACTTTCCAAGCGAAAGAATTCGATACACAAATTTTTTCGCAAATAATAAGAACTGAAAGTTTCTTTCAATGGTCACCATGTGACTCGGTTGCAACAAACAGTCTGATATGATCAGCTATTATCATATAAAATTGTAATTAATAACAAATGATACCCTATATTATACATTTATCGTTTCTAAAATATATCACTATTATTAATAAAAAATAATAAATTATTTAAGTATTTACATTAGTCGAATTATCATGTCCAGCACGATATTCTAACAAACTATTTACAAGATCACGCGTGATTTAACAATCTCGCTGTGTTTCCTTCGTCTAAAACATTTCTTCTAATACAGTTCACAACCAATGTTTCACCTGTATCTAATGGTTTTGTCATTATCAATAGAACCTTCGTAACAAACAATAAAGCTAATTACGGCTCTGTAATGTCATTATTAATAAATATTTTCGATATACTTGAAGAACGATGCGGGACTAATCTGTTACTTTAATAAAATTCGTGGATCTCGGAATTACACTTCACTGACATGTACAAAACAAATAAATACTCAAATGTCAGTCAACTTCTTCGACATACTGTATCAAACAATTTGCTCTCACCTGCAATATACTTATAAACCTTCCTATTTGGTGAACAACTTCTCAATAGTGCGTTAACTACACGCATACATTTCTCAGCACATTCCTTTCCTTCCGACGATAATAATGCACGGTATTCTTCTAATAAAAACCCATCATGATAACATTCCTAACATGTATAAGAATCAGTGACCTACCAGATAATCACTAAACTGTGAAATACCTTTCATGGTGCACTCTAACAAATCCCCTCCACAAACTCATTACCTTCGTGCTCTATAAACTTCAATAACATTTCTGTTCACTTCATTACATTGTTGTAGTATATTCCACATTGCTTCAATTGACATAATTCCGTTAATATCCTTCATAATATAATATTATCAACGTTACAATAAAATATCAACATTAATAGACTTCAGTCCGCTCGTCTTCGCATTTAATAAAAATAAAACATTTCCTCCCTTCCTGGTATTTCTTAACGAATTAATTATTCATTTACAAATGTGTTTCGTTTTCAATTAACCTCAGGTAATCTACAATTCACCTGGTGTATGTTTTCGTAATAAACAACTACTTCAATAAAATTATGTATAACTTTAGGCATCATCTTGACTCTATCTGTCAACGTTATAATCCTATTTTCAATCATTTCTCCGATATATTAGTAACCAATGACTATAACAATGTCATGTTTCAATAATATTCCCATATTGGAATTGTTATACTTCATAAAGTATTTAATAAATATTACACTTGTTTTATGACACATTAAATTGTTTTTAACAAATACTTCAACATATTTCACTTATGCTTTCTCTATTAAACGATGCGATCTAGCAAATTGACGCATACTATAGGTAGTTACGCATTCTATCGAAGCATTCCATTTGCATAAAACAGTTTCGTTTTTAAAGTGAGTGTAATTAAAAACGTATCAGCAAAATGTAAATATGAAACATATAAAATCCAAATAATAGTTAAAATACGTCAAAAACGACACACGCTGACGTAGAATAAATTTACAATTAAATTTATAAAATTGACAACATAATAACATGAGTTATGAGTAAAAAAAATCTACATAAATTGGTCACATCTGAAATACCCCCCAAAATACAACAAACTACTAAGATATTAGTACAATCTTTTGTCTACCTTCATGATGGTTAGCTCTTGCGATACCTGGCCGGATATGTAAGATGTTGCTGTCATGGCTCGACACGCGCCGGACGTATTCTGGATAACGGGATCCCTCTTGTCTGCGAGAAATCAGTTGGGCGGCTCGCTCCTCTCCGTAAGCACCTGGCTGCGTGGCCTCGGGTCGCGCCAACAGGTCTTCATGCTTCTCGATTTACAATCTGGAAACTCGTATCCCGGTCGAACGAACTCTTCGAACGGCTGGTCTCTTGTCGCATTTCTTCATCATCGTAGATTGAATGTCTATTGTTGAAATCTCTCAAGTTGGTGATGGAAATCTTTGTAGTATCATTGTTGGTAAATTCAGATTACTGCTTGTTAGTATTGCAGTTGTAGAATCCTGAACTCCACTCTGAGTTCCACTCCGTGAATGTAGATTAACTTCCCTCCATGCATTAAGTGTTGCATCTCTATCTTCATAATATTTTAAGATTGGGAACTTCCCCCGACCTGAATTCTTTATCATCGTAATAGATTGATAAATATTCCTCATTATGGATTCTTCACTGTAGCAGTCAATGTGTAATGGGCTACTCTTTATGCTGTGGTAGTATCTTTAGTTCAATAATGTAAACTTCTTCTAGTGAGTGGCGAATTGTAATCTGTCGTTTCCAGTTTCAAACTGCTGCTTTATTTCAATGCCGGCATCTCCTACTGTTCCTCGGCAAGTGTGGCGTCTCCTTCGGTCAAGTGTCTATCTCCTTGCCATACCTCGTTTATGCATATCATCTCTTCTCGGACTATCAGTAACACAGGTCTACACTGTACCTGTCACTGTGAAGGAATGAATATCTGCGCTCTCCAGTGCCGCGCTCGTTACTGTCTGAAATGTTGGACTAGCCTGAAACACAGTCCTTATTACTGTAATTCGCTCATATCTTTCCTTCTATTCATAAATATTTAATTCTGTTTTGATAAGAAAATATAATTTCGTCTTCGCTAACTATAGAAGTGCTTATATATCAAAATTGATTATTATAGCGATTCCCTCAATATTTTTTGAGGTTCTTTCTGATAGGCTCCTGAGTTATCAAGAAAAACTCATTGTTCTTGCCTCTTATCAAAGTGTCGTGTGCACGATTTTGTTATTGTCGACTCGGCGAACAAAAACAGGTCCTTGACTTGCTTACTTGAAGCTTTGGTCATATTCCAGTGTCTGAAGATTGGACTCTCCCTTGGTTAAAATAATATTCAGTGAAATATTTCCAAATTTAATTCTCTAAATAAGCTGCAAATTTTTCCAAAAACTCATCAATATATTCCATTCACCTCATAAAATAGTTATGTGAATAAAATATTGTTCCATTCCTAATTTCTATTTCTTGCATTAATTTAGTGCGCAAGTCGGTTCGATCCTCAGCTCCAACAATGCCTTGAGTCATACCGAATTCGAGTTCAATACATTTCTCTTAGACCCTTGAGTGTCTTGAATCAACAAAAATCTAAGATATTTCCCAAATTACGCTCTTAAAACTTAGACTATAATATTTTTACAAACCAATCTATTTTAGTCTATAACTCCCACGCACCTAGATCATGAACGTAAAGGGAAACAGTGCAATGATACAATTGAGCCAATCTTTACTGGCTTAACATAAACCATAAATGATCTTGTTGAGTTTCAGAATATAGTCTGGGTTCTCTACTCTGCAGGAACCTTCTGGTTGTTTTACAAATATTGTTCCCTTCATTTTGCTACTAAGGTATGCTGATACAATGTCAAATGACAATTATCCCATTCATGCCATAAGTGTCCTAATATTTTTCCTTTTTAACCAGCGGACTGTAAGTTTCAAGGAAATATTTACATTTAACGTGACTGAAACTCTTGATTTCATCAAGATCATTCCTCTGGCCAAGATGTGTGCCGGCCGTAGTGAGGGGAGGAGCGAGTCAAGTGTTCTGTAACAAGCATAGGCACAGGATCCAGATGGTCTGCCCCCCTTCGACATGCAGGTGCTGGGAGGCTGGCTGACAGATTTTCAGGGCGTGTTCTTAGAGGTTTTTGTGCTCACAGCACGATGGTTGATATATGACGAGTCGGCTGCGAACTTGATTACAGATGTTATAACAAAACAAGTAGTTCCCTGAAGAAGTAAATAGCCTACTTTTCTTAAAATTTAAGATTCAATTCTAATTCCTGCAATTAGATCGATTTAGAGTAATATCTACTGAATTATGCTGGTAGCACTGGCATTATACGATCTGCTAAAAATATAACTGAAATATTGTGGTCTAATATAGCAGTGGATACTGAGATATTGATGGTCTATGACGCAAATGCCCAGAGAGAGTTAATAGGCTGTTGGTAGCACTGATCTATCTGAGAATTTGCGCATAGGGTGTATGTTATGACATACACTGTACATACAAAATTTGACAGATATCCCGTGAATGTTATTGATGTTTCATTCAGTTAAACATGAAACCCATAAGCGTAAGTAGATTTATTTTGGTAACACTGATTTATACAGTATAAGCGTTGCTCAAATTCTGTGTAAATTTTATGACATTGTCCTGAAAAGAGACCAGAACTGTTTATATGAGCAGATCCTACGATTATGCCACCAGGGTTGAAATCCTCTCAGAATGTTACTAGGCAGTTGGTAGTCGCGTGGACTCTGTAAATAAGTATAATGCACATACTGCATGTGCATATTTATGTATAAGTCCGTAAATTAGGATGGCAGTTGCATGGACATGAATCTAGAACATTATAAACGTGAATATAACTTAGTTTGTAGCACTTACTTTGACGATTTACTGTAAATACAGTAGGCCTAAGTGTAAAATATATTGACCTTACAGAGTGCTAAGTCTTAAGTTTGATCCGTACACACATTCAGAGACATTGAACTTGGGTTTCAAAAGTCTTGAGACCATTGATACAGAGTTGGTAGCCGTGGGTTATTCTTATAAATGCACTCAAGCATACAATGCAACGCGTGCTGATAGGTTCAATGTTTAACTGAATGTAACGTCCATACCAACAAAAGTTTTGTTTGTATGAAATCCATTTGTAGGTATGGACATTACATTCAGTTCAACATAGGACCTATTAGCACGCGTAGGATCATGATGGCAACACTGACAAGTACGGGTAGTTAAATATTAATCTGAAATACAATGAGCTACGTATGTGCCAACTTTGAAAGGAATCCATTTTTTTACTATGGATGTTACCTGCATTTAAACATTGAACCTATCAGCACGCGTAGAATTATGTTGGAAACACTGTGATGAAAGGGCTCCTGAAATTTAATCTGAAATATTATGGTCTACATGAATGTCAATTTTGGAACTGTTCCCATGAATACCTCCTGAGATATCCAACCTAGAGTTCAAATTTCTATTGTAATCTTTCAGCAGTTGGTAGCAATGCCGTTAATTTCAGATATGGCCTTGATATGATCTGTTGTAGATCTTCACTCATACCAAATGTGGTTTTGATAGCTGCAGCCGTTTAGGATTTGACAGGGTGGGATGCACACACAGACAGGACAAGCAGACACACACATTTGCCTGGATTGATCTCATAAGTCTACATTTCATCATTTTTCAAGAATGTGAAAAGTATGGTAAAAATGAAAGGCAACGATACCTTAACTGTCTGTTCAGGTCAGTAGCATAAAGACATGTGAACAATAAAAAAATATCATATGGAAGGAAGTGCTGTAGGATTGTTGAAATGAACGCTGCTGTTTGTTGTGATCAAATGAAGAATTTATAAAATTTTGCATAGCCTCATGATCACTAATATTACATTCCCTATCGTTAATGAAATCCACGTGCACTGTACTGAACCCTTGCAAGAAGCCTTTATGAGACTCTTTTTCGGGGTAGTGTTTCGGTTCATAACGAAGTTGCTAAAGTGTGCTTCTTATCAAAATACAAGGTAACATGGACTAAATATATGGCAAAAAGAAAGAGAAGTGAAGCCAAAATTACATAAAACAAATATAATATCCGATCAAAAATAACAACAAAGTAAAACAACTCCCAATCTTACACCCTCAATTAATAATTGAATATTCACAACATTATCTCCCCCAGAGATTTTTCACAAATTCAGGACCTGAGACATGGCCTGATAAGACTCTACTTCTCCAAATCATGTGCGTGAGTGATGTGAATGCATTCAAATATGGTATGAGTACTTATACGTGACTCGCGACCATCATGCGAAACCGTCGAGTTACGAATCCGTATGTTAATGTGATAGAATAGCAATGGGAACACAACATTGTAGTAAAATATAATACCGACACTCGCTAGCTTAAAATATTTACAACAAAGATTTCCGTATGAAATCTGGACCAATGTGCCACTGCACAACAAAGATTGCCTCAACACAGGATTTCACAAAATTAACACAAGTATGATTAACGTGACCACGAAAGAAAACACAACAAAATGACCGGGTGTCATTTTACATAAGACACAACAAGGTGTCATCAAATTGCATGATTCAAAATTCAAAAATAGAATAAAACACAATGCCCAAAAATGCATTTATTTACAATACAAGCATTTTCATCTTGACATAACGCATGAGATTACCGTGCGAGCATGAAGATCTTCCCTTTAACATATCAAGGCTTTTAATCCGAACAGGCGATCAACTTTAACTAGGTCACGGCCTGGACGTTTCCCCCTACCTAATTAGTGTCTCGAAATAACTTAGAACAGCGCTCAGTGTGGACCGTCGCTGCTACTTGTCAATAACCCACGTGTGTCAATAATATCTCAGGCCAGCCCTTTTCATGGCACCAAGACAACGAAGAATTCACAGCTGTCACCCAGCTAAATGTGTGTGTCATAAAATACAATATCTCAATAATTCCCCTTGGAATTACAAGATTCAATAGGACTGGTCGGGGTCTCCAGAGAGCATCACCCGCCATCCGTCGTGCTGCCGTCAAAGACTTGGTCACCATGTGCCAATCTTCCGCGCAAATTTCAAAATACACACAACATGACTCACAAAACACACAATATCACACCTATGGGTTTGACAATCACCTAGAAAAAATCACATACATATTTTCCACACTCACCGTGCGTCTGATCTAAGCTTTCGACCGAAGAATCAAAATAATGCTGTCAAAATAAGCTTCGAAATAAGAACGGATGGTTCTTTCAAAAATGTTGCAACACAGACAACTCATTACAAGCCTGTTCAATCAAAAGCAGGAACAAAAGATAGCTCATTCCCCCCATGTCTATTTATTTATCGTTACTCTAATGCAGCTTCACTTATCACCCTAGCCGTAACTCATGAATACGCAAACCCAAAATATTCACATCATGTACGCGTAGTACATGGATTACATTACACAAATAAAATACAAACAAATCAACTAGTGGTCACGCGTCGTCACACATTTATATCTGAGTGTCGGATACACTACATTTAAATCAAAACAAAAATTAAAATCACAAGAAAATATATACTATATTCCCATGCCAAAATCTATCTACATAATTGAATCAATTCAATGTTTAGTACTCATCCATAACAGCAACATCACTTCAGCGTACGTCACCACTCATGACCCAATCGAATGTTTGCTCAGCCATCATCATAGCTGCGGTAAATTGAATGGTCATCATCCCAGCATTTGGCCTCGCACAAACCATCTTGAAGTCTTCTTATTGATAAAAAGAAAATGTTCTGATTAATTTAAAATACACTACAATATCCTACTAGAATTGCGGCAGAGCTACTAATTTCACTCATTATCCTATGTCAAAAATGTTTGTTTGCTTATACTGACATTTTCTTGATCGGTAAGTATGCTATACTGTAACACTTTTTCATGTATTGCATTATAAGTGAAACTATATTATCTTAATAGCATCGCTTGAAATACACTTCATTTGCACATTTTAAACCGGTACACTAAATGTACCGGTATTATAATTTAGGCTTTGTGTAGTTAGTCCGTCATCTATGCATTGAACTATGTACTGTTCCCCACGACAGAACTCTGCTCTCGAGAATCCTTTGCTGGACAAATAAATAAAAATACAAAATAAATGTGGTTGGTCGCTGGAAAGTGCTACACTCTCTAGCTTTTAGAAGGTAGGCTGCTATTTCCAAATCCGGAAGAGATAACACAATTTTCTGCAACCTTGTCCACCAGATTTTGTTTTTCAATCGCTGGGCAAAGTTCGGAGTAGTGTACTCCCAGCATTAAACACCATATTGTGTTTTTCATTCGCTAGGCAGCGCTGTCATGGGAATAAATTGGTGGGCAAGTTGGTCATATTTACTCGGTGCTATTTGTGCTGGATAAGCATTAAACCTTTGGAGTAGTGACACTCCGTTGTTGCTTGCAATTTTTCTCTTACTAGCTGTGAACACTTTATGATTTGTGACACGGTGGTGGCCAGGGTGGATAAGAGGGGAAGGCACAGGCTCGACTACAGACACCCCCCCAATAACTAACAGAACTGTCGCCGGCGAAATAATGCCACAGCAGTTGCATAAAAATTTAAAAGAAAATTTAATGTTAAAATTTAAAAAAACACCTCCACCAGAAAACAGTACATGCATCAGGCAGCATAAATCTAAAATAAAATAAAACCTTAGCTAGAATTCTCACTGTAGAAATAAAAAAAATTTAAGGCCGATATCAATTAACAATTACCTGAGGTAAGAGAATGAAAAGCTACAAACCAAATAAACACTAAATAAGCACCAGACATATTCCCAAACTGGACCATGAGGGCCTTGGAGAATCAAAAAAAACTAGTGCAAAATATTACCATAAACAAGGTAACGAAAGAATAACGTAGGAGTACCAAGAAAACTCCAAAAAAGGAAAACCAAAGGAAATTTTAAAAACAAAATAAGTTAACCAACACCACCATGACCCAAGAACGTGCACTTCAAAAACACGCCAGAAAAAAAAACCACAATGCACTTCTGTCAACAAGTTACCATGGCGACCAAGAACAGTTGAAGGAACATCAGTACGTATTTAAGTGAAACGCGTAATTTACATTTTTAAATTAAATCTTCTCCAGTGAGAAAACAGCTAGATATAAACAAACTCAAGACATTACGAGATCAAATAGTTTTTAAAGGCAACGGATCAGACTAAAAACCGACCGACTAATGAACAAATTTAGGCCTAGTGTTAATAGATTCGTCTGGCCAGTACCATAATATTATAAGAAGAAAATGCCTTAGCCAGATGCCAAATAATAAAATAAGAAGAAAAACAGTAGTGTACCCCGGACAAATATAGTTTAACAAAAAGTTTACATTTTCATAGGTGACATATCAAGGCCAAAGTCAACCTTGAGAACAAAAAAAAAACTTTCAGTACACAATGCAAAATATGGAGCTCCAATAATTTAAAATAATAAAATGCAAAACATACCTTTAGGGGAGACACTAAATTTTTCTTTTCTTTAAACTACTTAGATATCCTTAAAGGATTTATATCATCAAAAATAAAATAAAATATGAGATGGCTGACAACTGCCGGTCGAAGAGAAGCACACCAATATCGCATTTCCATATTAAGGCCGAAGAAACTATTTACACGATTATCACAGATGATAGTTGCACACTAATACTTCATGTATCATCAAATACTGGGATATATTCCCAAGTTAGCGTGGACGAGGGCAAAGCCCTCGCCCTGGCGAGATTCACAATATGCGTAGTTCTTCTCCCAGCAATCAGTCACAACTCATTATTCACAAGATGGATGACAAAAGCGAAGAAGGCCACCCAGCATGCACCAGGTTTATTTAAATTGGACCAATTAAATTTAGCCACATATTACGACAGTGTGAAAACCAAATAATTTTCACACGACACCACTAAAATGTTTTGGCGGCGTGAAGTATATATATAGTCTTCTGTTTCATGACGTAGAATAATAATAGCCTTCAAATAATTCTCGATTGGGAAGATACCAGAAGGCACCCAAACACACTCTATCGGTGGAAGATACAAGCTCGGCTAGAAGCGCCGAAGTCCGACAGATACTGACATCTCGTGTTCATAAATCGGAACCAAGCCATGAGGCGGTCGTTTCAAAGGTCGTGAAGTCACATATAGGGAAGATACATATTTAAAAACGTTGGGACGGGCATTGCACGTAACAATTTGTATCATGGATTTGTATTCGAATTGTATGAATCTTTATTTCATGGCTTGTTTACGTTTATCGAAATGTGCCGTGATGCCTGCGCTAGAATTATCAGCTTCGGTACGCACACAGGTGACGATATCTGTATACATTATACGGCAATAGAAAATTGAACATTTCAAAGATCTTATATACAACACAGCTTGAACATTCTTAAAATTGTGACGAATGTTAATTTATACTCCGTTTTCATACGGGTACTATGATGAATGTATATATTGAATGGGTGATGCTACTGTCACACTTGTTTCAACAAACATCACATATTATATAGTAAATTAAGACGAGGGGTAAAACCATAGTCTCTATCCTTTCTATAGACTACTAGAAATGATGTTCAATACAATCAAATTTCTCAAATCCTGCTTGCTGCAACGTATTGTAATAAAAATTAGGTAAATCGTAATTTTATGTATATTCTGTTAAAATTACTCATAATGATATGATAAATATTGTTTAAATCGATAATCTGGTAGCAAAAGTAATTGCCAGGCGTGGGGTTCGAACCCGAGACCTCATGATTCTCAAACCAACACGCTACCATCGCGGCTATTACAACCACAGAAATTTTGAGTACACGACGGTTACTTATTTTCCCGTACCGATAATATTATGACCGTAATATTTTATGCTCCATAATATTTCCCTTTTTTCGATAATGTTCCTGCGTGGAATCGAGTTTTAAATTAGTTATGAATACACCTACTTGGCAGTAAAGAGAATGTGTACAGTGGTCCATGAAAGGCTAGCCCAGTTCCCGTATGAACACATCGATATATATTATGATGATAACTGCATTACCGCATTGTGGGTTAATATCTAAATATCCATTGTGCAGAAACATAATACCGGCATTGTCGACTAGTTACAATGTTCCATATTAAAGCATATCATCATTTAAATATTTATACAAAGACTTTGACCATGTGGTTTGTGTTTCAATCAGTTGACACCAGAGTGCACATGAGCGTTTACCGTTCAGAATTCAATTTTGACCAATCACTTAACCCGTAATGTAGCCGTTCGTTGATACTTCTGTCGAGTAGTAGCTCGCCGAGTAACTTTGCATTGAAAAACACGTTTTGAATGCCAAAGGGATAAAAGTGTCGAGCAAAGTTAGGCCTACTCGGGGAGTGGATGCCCTTCACTTTTATCCAGAGATTGAAAAACAGACCTTTTAACAGAAAATGCTTGGGGTCTGTAACACTCCATACCTGTCAGTTTAAAAATTGTATCTCAAACTCTGAGAGAAATGTAATAAAGCTGTAGGAAAATCACAACGGTGAAGTGAGAGATAAATTAATATCATCATGAAGAACAAGTGTTCTACTTCAGTGCAATGCTGCCAAACATAGCCTATCACAGGAGAAAATAAAATAACTTAAAAAAGGGACAAGTGTCGTAAATGTGGCAAGCAGGGTGAAAACTTAGATTACATTATCGGTGGATGTCCAACCTTGGCAAATATGGACTACACTGAGCCCCTCCCAATTATGTTGCTAAGATCGTGCACATGGAGATGGCTAAAAACAGGACTAGATGACTCCTCACTTCCATATTATAAGTACCGGTACGGTAGGGCCTACCAACCAAAAGATGTTTCGGACAATGCAACCCTTATATTATACTGGGACAGAGAACGCCGCACTTATAAAACCATCAAAGCCAAACGATCTGATATTCTCCTCCTTGATCGACAGAAGAAAGAAGCTGTGATAATCGATATATCCGTACCGCTCAACCACAACCTTCAAACAGCTTATGCCCAATAGGTCAACAAATACACCGAACAGGCCATTGAAGTAAAACAAATGTGGATCCTAAAGCAGGTGTACATCCGGCCTCTCATTCAGTCTGCAACTGAAATTCAACCTTCAAGACTGGTGGACCAACTACAGGCTCTCGGAATGGCTCAGAAGCTGGGACAGATCACAAAATCGGTGATCTTGGACACTTGCCATACAGTGCGACGATTCTTAAATTAAGAATGAACTCTGAAAGTGCTTGACATTAGTCCATATTTTAAGTAATTGTACCAGTGTAAAATGAGGAATTTATGAATCTGTATAATAATAATAATAATAATAATAATAATAATAATAATAATAATAATAATAATAATAATATTAATAATAATAATAATGCATTATAACTAACATCAAGCCAGCACCAAGGGAACTAAAAGTAAACCAGGGGAAAATCAAACGGACAGTTAAGTTTAAATATCTTGGCGAGTGGGTAGAACCCAACGTATGTGAGAAAGAAACCTTCACTTCGCGCATGAACAAAATGGAAATGGCGTACCAACTCACCAAGGACGTTTACAACAAAAAGTCAATATGCCTGAACGCAAAACTTAGGCATTATTGCACTGTCATACGACCAGAGGCTCTGTACGCAGCGGAATGCATCACCATGAACAAGAAAGGCCTGGTAGAAAAATTGGAGATCAAGGAAAGAAAGATCTTGAGGAAAATTCTTGGTCCGATTAAAGACAACGGTGAATATAGACGGCGGCATAACTATGAGCTGTATATTCATGTCCAGAAGATCTCTGATGTAATGAGGAAAAGGAGGATTGCATTTTATGGCCACTTGCTTAGAATGAAACCCACACGATTGACGAACCGGACCTTTAACTATTTTAAAAATAAGAAGACCAAGCCAGCCTGGTTCGAAGAGGTGGAAAGTGACCTGCAAGAGATGGAAATTACCTGCGGGGATATTCATGAACGCAATTCCCTCAGGAAGAAACTACACGACCACCAGGGTTTTCAGGAAAAACCGAAGTTGAAGACGGGAAAGATGTGGACGGAAGAAAGAAAAGAGCACCACCGGCAACGTATGAAGGAACACTGGGCAAAGATCAAAGCCCAGAGAAGCCAGTTGAAATAACGTGGTCCTTAGTTGGCCGATAGATTAAAGAATAATAATAATGCATTAAGGTCGTGTAAATGGCATGCTCTTTCCAAAGGTAGTTATGATTCCTTTAGTGGGAGCAGTTCTAGTTTATCCTTGCTGCATTAGTATGTTTCTATTCGGGTCTGTAGTCGACTGTTTGTTGATGCTATCGTATCATTTAAAGCTAAGAGTGAGAGTAAAGCAATGGCTTAATTTATGTTTCGTTTAAATTATGCACAGGAAAATTCTTCCCTTTAGATTTATGGAAATATTACATAATTGTATTTTATTGTTGTCATTCGATGGCAGATTTTTAAATTATTCCATTAATGTTTTGGTTCCCACTAGTTTTTGGCAGGTTGCTCGACTCTTGATCAACACGGTCCAGTTTTGTGTTACCGTATCTTTTCGACATATGTTACAGTGGCTGTGCTTGAAGGGTTAAATTTCACTCGTTATTCTTTTAGAAATGATTGGCATCCTGTCCTTTCAAGCAGCTATCCATATATCCAAAAAATAGTATAGGCTAGCCACAGGTCTCTGTTATTTACTCTAATCTTCATCTAAATGATATTATTGTCACATTAACTTGTCTCCGTTAAAAATGTATGTCGGATAATTACGTATAAATATTCAAACCACTATTTTACTCAAGTTTTGAGACCTCTAAACAATTCCTATTGTGTTGAAATTTGTAAATAATCTACCGAACACAAAATGTGAGTGTACTGGTATGGCAAGTTTCTATATTGTTTGCAAGTATATTAACATAATCCGCCCAAAATAATTCGATTTCCTTATACGTGTTGACAGACTGAAGAACAATTTTACATGGAATCTAAGAAGAAAACACTGAAGAAATGGCTTCCCAAGTCTTCTATGTATGTTACACCATAAACAATTTTATACCACAGAATTGACAAAATTGGCAGAATTGACGACCATGAAAAAAAGTCTAATGAAAAGTACACCCCATATATAGCGCAATGACATAAATTTATAGTTGTCAATCAAACAGTGTACCGTATACGGTTAGGAACAAAATGTCAAATAATTCGACAGTAGATAGGTTGCAGTGCTACTGAGCAACGCTACTACACAGAACCAGTACAGCATCATGCTCCCTAGATAAGGCTAGGCATACTTACTTGTCCTTGTTAAGAACGTCTGTTAAATAATTACTTATGAATATTTAAAACCACTATTTTACTCAAGTTTTGTAATCCGTAAGCATTTTCTACTGATACTTAAATTTGCAAATACTCTTATCAGAAACAAAATATATAATTATGTAATATACTGCTATGGAAAGGCTCCACTACATTGTTTGCAATTATTTTAACATTATTAACTTATCACTAGGGAAAGGATTTCTAGTTCCGGATATATTTTCTTTGCTACGATCCAGAAGTTTGCTAATCAGAGGTTATTTCGAGACATTTACTCAGAACCCGTCTAATGAAATCCTATAGGAAGTAAAGTAGTGGTACCTAAGTAAGCCATATAAACCTAAAAATACCTAAATGAAATATTAAGACCTATGAATGTTTAAAATCCCCATTTCTACCCGAAACGTGTTGTTTTATCAGTAATATTTTGTGTAGTTCTCATTATTTTCACCACGATATACTTGCGCAAATGTACCGTACTCGTTCATTGTTTTGCTCACTATAATAATGCCACCGTCTTGGGCTGATGTCTTTATACTGTAACTAGTTCAATAAAAATGAAAAGTAGGTAAATAATTATAGTTATGTGCCTTTCAACAAATTACAAGCAGCTGAATTGAAGAAATTCAACACGGAGAACATTTAAGCAGATATGGTGGCGTACTGCTTCAACAAATAGTCAGTTTGTGTACGGCCAATAATTGTTTTTTACCATGAAATACTTTAATTAAATTCCCTGGAAAAATACTTGCACGTATGTTTCACCGTAAGTGGGGTATTTAGTAAAATTAAAATTAACTGACTGTTTATCAATTTTACTTATAAAAACCTAAATTGGAGTTTATTAAGTTCTAACTCACAACCACCAAGAAATATGTTCTCTACTTATCACCGATGAAGGTTCCGTACCTAACATTTCCCGGTCATCGTGTCTCGAACATCTTTCATCCATATAGGAAATCCCTCTGGTATTCACTTTTCTTACAGTTAGCCTATTGTCTCCAATAGGGGGTTCCCCTCATTTGAATTGGCGTCCCCCAAGCAATGTGATTTACGATCAATCTGACGATCAGTTCGGATTAATAACTAGACTTCGGTAATCTGTGTAAAATTTGTCACAGGAAGAGCGCGAATGTAAAAATGGTGGTTCCTAAGCGTAGCAAGTTGCCCATTGTCCGCGGAGCGCAGTGGAATATATGTAGCTCAGAGCCAACCAATGCCAGTTCTTTGAGCACCCAAGACGGCGTTTTCACGTCGGTCAGCACTAGAATTTTGTTCGTTATAATTGCAAAATTCAATACGAGTGAACTAGTATTGTGTGAATTGAACAATCTTCGAGGCGCCGGGCGCTATATTAACGCCAAGTACGCCGCTTTAAAACAGTGAACAGTTGTGTTTAAACACTTTATAATCTGAGATCTGTTGAAACCAGATCTTCTCCACTAGTTGTGTAGTGCTGGAAGAATATAAAGTTCAGTCACACACTGGTGACGCCGCATATAAGTGTAGTAGGGCCTACAGTGCTACATACTGTGACCGAAGTCACATTTTCAGAAGATAAATTTTCCCGGAAAATACATGACAACTTAAGATCGTCACAGACCGTTCGAAAATAGAACTGAAGGCAACGTGAAAACACATCTTAGGTGAGGAAATGTGATTTCTAGGAGGCCGTGAACATGCCGGTGTATAATAAATTCTAACTAAGAGAAATCAAGATGGAATAATTCGTGGAGATATTTAATTAATTTTTGGACATTTCAAAATAACTCCAGAAGAGAGCTTAACATTTTTGGAAGGTATTATGATTCAACTATAGCCCGAGCGATGGATGCAGAACGGGAGACATGACACTTTGATTCCACGCTTGTGAAGAGTGGTAGTGTTTGCGTGTTTCTCTGTATGAAACACGAGGTTCGGAGAAATCAGTGAAAAATCGTTGTAGAATATAATCATCGGACGCGCTAGTGAAGCTAGAGTTGCGATAAACATTATTGCATTTATTTGTGTGGAAACTGCGAAGTGAAAATCGAATTTCTGATATTTCTGAAAAATTGGGTAGAGTAGAACAGCGAAAACGTCGTTACCCAGTGAACGTGAGTAAGAACTATGAAATGATCTTTGAACTGTGAGTGTAAATAATTTGTAAATAACTAACTATTAGAACACTTTATAGCGTACGGAGAAGTACTATTTCAGCTCAATTACGTGTGATTTTCAGTGCATGGCCACTCGTAATCCTTGTTTTAATGCCACAAAGCATTACTAGAGTCTGTGGGCAGAATTATATGGCCTTTCTTGTATTCATCTGTCAAAGTGTAGAGCCAGTGAGATATTAAATCGAGTAGTAGTATTTCTTGTAAATTCAGTGTTTTTTTCTCTTCGATCAATGAGATCGAACCGTGGACTTCCACATGGCCACGTGTGTGGCAACTACACTATTTCCTTGTACGCTGAAGTTACGATAATGGAGTAGACTAACCATTGCGACGAGCAATGGGGAGGCATAGACGAAGGTACGTGGCTGCCACACGATGATGGATTCTACGAGAGCGTTGGGGTTATGCCCGATCTGTTGTTAATGATAGGCTGTTTTGGAATCCATTATGAGTGGTTATGGTAGGCCAAGGGCCTTATTGGTATTTTTGCTACGTTGAGATGAGTTGATAGATTAATATTTAATCAATGCTGATAAAATGTATTAATGCAAGGGATAATACTATAAACTAAATCAGATGCTAATAATCATGGAAACCGACGGATCCATACTAAAATGAGATATAATAAAAACCCTGCACCTCTCAACTAATTAATAATTGCCACTACGAGGGCATTTCTGATGCATTATGTAATTAGTGTAAATATTGTGTTTGTTTTTATTAGTTAGGGTGATGTCAATGAATGATTAGATTTGTTTTAATTTTTGATTTTGATTTTCTTTTCTTTTAAATTAAATAACTTATTTTAACTTCAAAAGAGTGTTAGTTAGAAATCTAGCGTAAATCTAGGGTTAGGGTTAAAACCCCACAGAGACATTTCTTTACTTGATTCTTTATATTGCCCCATCTATCACATGATTTACACTACCGCTATTGAGGCATCTTACTCCAGTATATAATTTAAATGTGATCACTTGGTAAATGTCCTGCACTCTACTCGCTGCGAGACTCCTCCTTCAGTGTTGGAGCTAGTCATGGATCAGTTTTGCTGTTTAAGTGTGCGATCGGTAACCATTTTCACGTCGCTTTAATTGTGTACCCGTTTCGTTAAAGATAATTCAGTACATGAGGAGTTTCTGCAATTTATTCCAATTATTGATACAGATAAAGTCATCAAGATAGGCAGATTTTGAGAGTCAATAGTAATGGCATTGGGAACACGGAGAGTATAGCATTATTTTTCTCTCACATATTATCAATATTTTAAGCAACCACATAACTATGGTCATGATGATACCAATGCATCGTTTCAGTTTTAATATTTAGTTGCTGTTTTCGATATTTTTTAATATTTTCTTTTCATTTTTTTGTCGAAAATATAATGAGGCCTAAAATAGTTTTCATGCAAAGAGAACGATTATTTCATTATTGTTTTTTATGAATATTAATCAAAATATAATTTTAATTATGATGATGACTGTCGTTTTAAGGGGCGGAACAGCAAGGTCGTCTGCCCCTTTAATAATGTACACAAGTACCCTATTATATTAATGAACCCCCTCGCAGAAGGAAATCCTGTGTACGCCACTGGTGACACCATCATAGCTTAGCTATTCTTATCCGTGCTACTTATTAAATGTAAATTGAAATATTGTATGATATGGAGAATTATGAATTGCAATTAGGATCAGGTGTGATTATTGATATTTTAAGGGATATTGTATTTGATTCAGAATAGCTTGGGGGAACATTTAATGGTTAGATTAATTATTAGAATAGCCAGGGATTGCCTATAAAGTAGGTTAGGGATCCGAATTTTAGAAATAAATTTAAGAAAAATTTATGTACGGTAAGACTGGATCATTTAGTAGATTTGTTCTTCTTTGAAAGTGTGCATTCTGGGCTGGTATAGTAACCAACAACTCTCACAAAACCCCCGAAGACTTTCCGAGATTAAATTTCTTATGTTGAGCTGGTCTAAATGCACATCTGAAATTCTTCCTGTGTGATTTTATTTGGAAAGGAGTTTCATGGTGGCTGAAAGCTTCTCCCAGTCCTATGGCCCTTCGGACCAAGCAGTTTCATGAATGCACATCTGAAATTCTTCCTGTGTGATTTTATTTGGAAAGGAGTTTCATGGTGGCTGAAAGCTTCTCCCAGTCCTATGGCCCTTCGGACCAAGCAGGTTCATGTATTATTTAACTTTCAGTGGTGCCCAACGTGGGGATCGAATAGAGTGGTCGTAGCCGACTCTGGTAATTTTACATTTATACAATAAGATTGATTATTTCAAGAGATAATACTATTAACTAAATCAGATGCTAATAATCATGGAAATGGACAGATCCATACTAAAATGTGATATAATAAAATCCCTGAACCTCCCAACTAATTAATAATTGAACTAAATTGTTTTGATTATAAAATTCACTACGGACAGGCAACCGCGAGTTTTTATCCGCGATGGTGAGACTCAAGACTTTGAAAGAATCCCTATTTTGAGATAAGTCACATGTCGTGATACGATGATGGAACATCACGGACATCGTGTATTTCACAACGTGAATCGGTACAGCTACCGCAGTTGGCAACTTAATCTCCACATGAATAGATGCCGGTAGGTCACAAACATTGACTTATCCTGAGTAGCTAGAGCTCAAAGAGAGCGCCACTAAGAGGGAATTTCTGGTGCATTATGTAATTAGTGTAAATATTGTATGTGTTTTTATTAGTTAGGGTGATGTCAATGAATGATTAGATATGTTTTTATTTTTGATTTTGAAAAATTAGGGAATTTTAAATTAAATTTATTATTTTAAGCTCAAATAAGTGCTAGTTCGAAATGTAACGTAAAGATAAATGTTGTATGTGACACCATCATAGCTTAGCTATATTTATCTATGCTACTTATTAAATGTAAATTGAAATATTGAATCAGATGGAGATTTTTGAATTGCAATTAGGATCAGGTGTGATTATTATTATTATTTTAGGGATATTGTATTTGATTAGGGATTGATCTACGTGTCACGTACTTAGCTTGATAGCCAATTTGCTTTTTAGATAGGACTTCTACAGAGGATATTTTCAGAATAGTTTGGAGGCACATTTATTGGTTAGATTAATTATTGGAAGAGCCAGGGTTCCCCTAGAAAGTAGGTTAGGGATCTGAATTTTAGAAATAAATTTAAGAAAATTTTATATAATCCTGGATCATTTAGTAGATTGGTTTTCCTTTGAGAGTGTGCATTCTGGGCTGGTTTAGTAACTAACACCTCTCACAAAAACCCCGAAGACTACCCGAGATCAACTGTATTGTGTTGAGCTGGTCTAGATGCACAACTGAACCTCTTAATGTGTGATTTTATTTGGAAAGGAGTTTCATGGTGGCTGAGGGCTTCTTCCAGTCCTATGGAACTTCGGACAAAACAGGTTCATATATTATTTAACTTTCAGTGGCGCCCAACGTGGGGATCGAATAGAGGTCGGAGCCGTCGCTGGCGGTTATACTTTTATGCAATAATATTTATTATTGTAAGGGATAATACTATTAACTAAATCAGATGCTAATAATCATGGAAATGGACAGATCCATACTAAAATGTGATATAATAAAAACCTTGATCCTCCCAACTAATTAATAATTGAACTAAATTGTTTTGATTATAAAATTTACTACGGACAGGCAACCGCGAGTTTTTATCCGCGATGGTGAGACTCAAGACTTTTAAAGAATCCCTTTTTGAGATAAGTCACATGTCGTGATACGATGATGAAAACATCATGGACATCGTGTATATCCCAATGTGAATCGGTACAGCTACCGCAGTTGGCAACATAATCTCCACATGAATAGTTGACGGTAGGTCACAAACATTGACTTATCCTGAGTAGCTAGAGCTCAAAGGGAGCGCCACTTAGAGGGCATTTCTGGTGCATTATGTAATTAGTGTAAATATTGTATGAGATTTTTATTAGTTTGGGTGATTTCAATGAATGATTAGATTTGTTTTTATTTTTGATTTTGAAAAGCTTTAGCGATTTTAAATTAAATTTATTATTTTAACTTCAGTCTCCCACAAGTCCAACCCCTCCTCCACGTGGTGGGAGACAGGCAACGGCTTGAAGTAGGGGATTGCCTGTAGGGGTGAAGTACAGTGGGGACTTTGTGTGCCCCGGGACCGCTACGGTAGCTGTGAAGGCTCTATGGGAACCCTGAAAAGTGACGGTTGACGGGGCTCTGGTGAAGCTACGATAGGCCTAGCAAGCCAGTAGTGGATATCATATTTGCTTTCAAACCAGGAACAGGCCTCGGAAAGGACGGATGCAAACGACGACGACCCGTATATGCTAATGGACTACGAGTTGGGACATTAAACATACAGACACTGACAGGAAAAGTGGAGGAGATTGTAGATGTGATGGAGAGAAGAAAACTGGATGTACTGGGCTTGGCAGAAACAAGATGGAAAGGAGAAGGTCGCAGAGAACTGAGGAAAGGGTACCGGTTCTACTGGAGTGGGAACAGTGAAGGAAGGAGCAGCGGAGTAGGAGTAGTTGTGAGAGATGGAATGAAGGAAGAGGTAAAGGGAATAAGTGACAGGATCATGAAGATCAGAGTAACTGTAAAGGGAAGAAGCCTGGAGATAGCCCAGGTACATGCCCCTCAAGTTGGATGTACAGCTCAAGAGAAGGAAGACTTTGAGGAGGAGCTACAACAGCAGTTGAATGGTCGGAGCATCATTGTCATGGGAGATTTGAATGCACATGTAGGAAGTGAAAGGCAAGGATATGAAAATGTATTGGGAGCAGAAGGATGGGGTAGCAGGAATGAAGAAGGGAGAAATTTGCTGGATTTTTGCAAGAGAAACGGTTTAGTGGTAGGCAACTCCTGGTTCCGGAAGAAAGAAAGCCACAAGGTAACGTGGTACAGCAGTGATTTAACAAAGAAATCTTTGGTAGATTACATGCTGTACGACTGGGAAATGAAGAGAAGTGTCAGAGATATAAAGGTAATACCATCAGAGGCCTTAGATAGCGACCACAGAATACTTGTAATGAACCTGGGAGTTGTTAAGGATAGCAAGAGGGCAGAATACCAGGAAAGGAGAATCAAAGTATGGAAACTCAAGGAAATGGAAGTCAAGGAAGAATTCCAGAAGATAATAAGGGAAAGGATGCCAACAGACAATCCTAAAAAAGGGGAAGAGGAATGGAAGCAATTCAAAAACACAATGGTGGAAGCTGCAGTGGCAGTATGTGGAAGAACAAGCAACAGAAAGCGGTGTAAAGAGACACCATGGTGGAATGAGAGAGTAAAAGAAGCTGTGGGAAGGAAGAACAAGGCTTTCAGAGTGTGGTTCCAGGAAAAAACTGATCTGGCAAGGGAAGATTATAAGATAAAGAAGAAAGAAGCAAACAAGATTGTCGCAGAGGAGAGGAAGAAGTGGATGGTAAAGTGGACAGAGATAATGGAGGAAGACAGCAGAGGAAATAAGAAAGTTCTTTATGGGATGGTCAAAAGTAAGAGAAGGATTCTGCGAGAGGATGTGATAATGATGGACAAAAACGGAAATGAGGTACACAACAAAGAGACACTCAAGACAGTGTGGAAAGAGTACTTTGAGGATTTGCTCAATCCAAATGGTCATAGGGAGGAAGACAATGTATTGGAAGATGGAGAAGACAACACAGGAATGGAAAAGGACCTGACTTGGAGAGAACTGGAAATGGCTATAGACAAGATGAAATGAGGAAGGGCACCAGGTGTGGATGAAGTGAGTGTTGAAATGGTGAAGGCAGCAGGGGAGGTTGGGAAACAGTGGCTGTACCGTGTGATGAGGGTGATATGGAAGGAGAAAAAGACCCCAGAAGATTTGAAGAAAGGATTAATTGTCCCAATATTTAAGAAAGGAAGCAGAAAGGAGTGCAGAAGTTACAGGGGAGTCACTCATACCTCACTGTGCCAAGATATATGAAAAGATATTAGAAAGTAGAATACGAGCCAAAGTGGAGAGAAAATTGAGAGAGGAACAGTATGGATTCAGACCTGGGAGATCAACAATGGATCTCATATTTTCAGTGAGACAGCTCCAGGAACACCACTACGAATTTGGAGAGGATCTGTTGATGGCCTTCCTGGATATCGAAAAAGCCTATGATAGTGTGTGTAGGGAGAAGGTTTGGAAAGCAATGGAAAACATGGGAGTGGAAAAAGAGACTGTAGGCAGAGTGAAGGAGATGTATTGTGAAAGTGTGAGTTGTGTGAAAGTTGGAGGGGAAAGAACAGACTGGTTCAGACAAATGAGTGGCCTGAAACAGGGTAGTGCGCTGTCACCCCTTCTCTTTATTGTGGTTATGGACGAGGTAATGACACGGATAGCAGGAAAGATAGGAGAAGATAAGATGAAAGCAATGGTGTTTGCAGATGATCTCATGGTCTGGGGAAACAAGGAGGAGGAAATTCAGGACCAACTGAAGGCTTGGGAAGAAACAGTGGGAGAGTACGGATGGAAGTTCAACATCAGTAAATGTGAAATCCTGTTAACGACCAGGAAAAAGGACAGACCAATGAGTGGGATAACACTTGGAGGTGGACGGCTGAAGAAGGTGGAAAGTCTCAAGTACTTGGGAAGTATAGTGGAGGAAAATGGGAGAAATGACAAAGAGATTACGGAACGTGGCAGACAGGCAGAAGCATTTCTGAGAAGCGTTAGGAGCTTAGTGTGGAATAAATATGTCCCACAAAAAAAGCAAGGAAGTTTTATACAGAAGCTACTATATCCCGATACTGACCTATGTTTCAGAAACGTGGACAATGAAGAAAAGAGACATAAGCAGAATACAGGCAGGTGAAATGAAGTTCCTGCGAAGTAGGATCGGAGTAACAAGAACAGACAGGGTGAGGAATGAAAAGGTCAGGGAAATGGTGAAAGAGGAGCCCTTGCAATGTAGGATTGAGACATCAAGACTGAGGTGGTATGGACACTTAAAGAGAATGGATGAGAAGAAGATTCCCACGAGGATACATGAGATGCAGATGCAGAAGAAACGACCAAGGGAAAGACCAAGAGATAGATGGCTGAAAGGAGTGGAGGAATGTGTCAAGAAGAGAGGCGAGGACTGGACCAGAGTGACAGCGGAGAGGTGGTGGGAAGAAAGAACTAAGTGGCGAGGCTTATGTTCCAAACAGACCCAGCCTGGGGCTGGAAACTGTACAAGATGATGATGATGATGATTTTAACTTCAAATGAGGGTTCGTTCCAAATGTAACGTAAAGATAAATGCTGTATGTGACACCATCAGAGATTGGCTATTTTTATCCGTGCTATTTATTAAATGTAAATTGAAATATTGTATGAGATGGAGATTTTTAAATTGCAATTAGGATCAGGTGTGATTATTATTATTATTATTATTATTATTATTATTATAAATTTAAGGAATATTGTATTTGATTAGGGATTGATCTACGTGTCCCGTACGATTGCTATTTTTTTAGAATGGACTTTTACAGGGGATATTTTCAGAATAGTTTGGGGCCACATTCATTGGTTAGATTAATTATTGGAAAAGCCAGGGAGCCCTTATAGAGTAGGTTAGGAATCTGAATTATAGAAATAAATTTAAGTTTTTTATATAAGGCTGGATCAGCTAGTAGATTTGTTTTTCCTTGAAGGTGTGCGTTCTGGGCTGGTTTAGTAACTAACACCTCTCACAAAACCCCGAAGACTACCCGAGATTAATTGTATTTTGTTAGGCTGGTCTAGATGCACATCTGAACCTCTTCCTGTGTGATTTTGTTTGGAAAGGAGCTTCATGGTGGCTGAGGGCGGCTCCCGGTCCTACGCCACTTCGGATCAAATGGGCTCAATACAGCGACGTTAGCTAGACGTTATAGCTGGCAAATTTGTACCATAGAGGTTTGCAGCAGTGTTAGTCGGACCATATTCTAAATGGGCTGTCCATGCTATACAAAGTCTTCTGTGAATCACGCAAAGTCATTGGCGCATCATGTATTGCTAGATTGTGCTTTTTCTGGAAAGGGCTGGACGTAAGCGAGCCGTCGGAGAGCTCGAGAGACAGGAACGTCACCCATTAGTTCTGGTGTAGCCGAGAAGCTACGAGAGGTCCCGTTAACTGGTATTAACGGACCGGTGAGTGGGGCTAGGAGTCGAATAGAGATCCAGCAGTGACTGATAGCTGTTATCACCCGGTGACAAGTGAAAGTCAATTACAGTTCTGAACAGTCTGTGCAGTGGAGTGAGGAGTCGGGGCAGTATGCTTGTGTGAGTGAGTGTTGGTGCAAACGGAGCGTTGTGTGAGGGTAGGAGCGAGACAGGGGAGAAGGTCCTAGGCTCTGGAATGACACGTGGACTACTTCACAGCGGAGTACCACTGAGCAGAGGTGGGCTGTGGAGTTGGCAGCGTGCTCTCTGAGAATAACAGTGCGTGTAAATAATTGTGTACAGTAGCCGTAAAAAAATTAGTGTTTAGTAACGCACGCTACCAGTTGTGTTGTGATTTATTAGAGTGATCCCTAATTCCCATCGCAATACCGAGCACAGGGAGCAAGCTGCTCTGTCTCAGAAACATCAAAATGTGGTCGCCAGCACTGTGAAGCCATTCTTCCACATTATCAATGGAAAACTGTGTACGTTTATTTGCTATATGAATTATAAACTAAAGCCTAATACTAACCTATTCTTCCGTAATTAAATTGGTAAACAAAATTGTAACTAATCTAGATAAACGATTATCAAGCTGAATTTAACTACAAAATAATTTAACTTCGTGACACTAATCACGACTCTCAGGGAACAGAACCACTCACCAGCCTAACGTGTTGAGCAGAGAGGACTGAAGATCGGACGGCGTGTATTAACATTTTGAATGTCTTCAGCATTTTGGACACTGTCATTCTAGGAGTACGTTTTGAACTGAGAAAAAGTAGTCAATTAAAATAATTATCGCAACTACAAATCGCCTCCGTTGCGTAGTGGTCAGCATGATTAGCTGCCACCCCGGAAGTCCTGGGTTCGATTCCCGACTCTGACACGAAATTTGAAAAGTGGTATGAGGACTGGAATGGGGTCTACTAAGCCTCGGGTGGTTCAAATGAGTAGAGGGGGTTGGATTCCCACCCCAGCCATCCTCGAAGTGGTTTTCCGTGGTTTCCCACTTCGTATTTGGGCAAATGCTGGGATGGTACTGCCCCCGAAAATTGAATTATTCTGGGACAAAATGAGAGTAATTTCCGACCCCATGATAAAATTTAACCAGCAAATATAAATTCTGGAAGTGTGACACAGGAGGGTAGTGTTACAAGCTCGAGGCCGTGGGAGAGCCCGATCACGTGACATATTGCACAATAGACGCTTCTAGAAGGCTGAAATTGGCATAGCAACAGTGAGTTTGGAAATAAATATTATAAATATTGTTATAAATTATGCTATTGGATCCCAGCCCAGAGCCAATGAGAAGAGGTCTTATTGAAGACGGGATCAACTTCAGCTACATAATTTGGTGAAATTATGCATTTAGGCCCTTAGAAGAAGATTTTCGTATTTGGTAATGAAGAAAATATTAAAAGAAATTATGTCTGATACTTTAAAAACCGCAGATCGGTTAATCTACGCAGTAATAATCATTAGTAATCATTAGTAATCTACGCGCTAAAATTATGGTGGGAGATTGATATGGCCGCCAAAATTTCGACTTGGAGGGGGATCGAGGTTCTTATTCCAGCAGTCTTTGAAGAGTGAGGAAGTGTTTTTATTGGGTTAACGGAGATCCCAAAGCTTTGTCCGAGTGCGACGACTGTCGACTTGTGGAGACGCTAGGATAGCTAGGTAGAACGTTGGAGATTACCGCACTTCCATTTTAAGTGAAGTTGTGAGGAACATTTAAATTAGTATATCTCTTATATAATTGAGATTTGTGTTCAACTAAGTGAATATATATAAAGAACAGGTCGAATACTACATTCTGCTGAAAGTCGAGCGTTTTAAAATTTACCGTTTCGACAATATAAGCCTGTTAAAACAGATTTTCAAATGTGTTGGAAATAAAGCTGAATATCATTTTAGATTGCAACGTGAAGTTGGCGAACAGTAGCGAAGAACTTTTATCATTGGCTCAGCAAATAAACATTATCATAATGACTATCATTATTCTTCAACATAATTAACATTGTTGATATGATGAACTAAATAGTCATGCGCCAGAGACATATTCGATAACAGAAGTTAAGATACAACGAAGGAACTTCGTTAGACGACGTATTCTTGAATACAGACGTAGTGTACGGTCCATCTCGTACATTTTCGTCAGTCTACGAACACTAATGTAACATCAATCAGCAATAGAAATATTTCATTCACCATTTATATGAATATTTCTATAAATTATATTTCAATGATGAGGCTGATACATATTTGCGACGGAGAATGAAGGTTCTACAGAAGAGATTTGTCAAGATGCTAGGGGTAGCCCAGCAACCACAGACGAATTTGCCACAAGGATGTCGTTCGAGCCCAGGCGAATGTTGGTGAATTCCGGAGAGGGAACGTTTTTCCTATCTCTGAGGTCGCAGATCCGAGGTTCGAATGCAGATCCATCTCAGTATCTTGAACTGAGGAAACATCTAAAGTATTGTGTGAATACTTACATAGATCTTCAAGTTTTCGTCCAAATAAAGTAGCTGTGTCTCTTATTTTTAGTATAGAGCTTGATTAGTGACATCCTGAGCCAACGATCTTACTCCATATTTTCACATTTCATGTATTTCAGTGTTCTCATGTATTCTACACTTCAGATGTGTGCCATTTTTATGCTTCAAGATTATTTAGGAGATGATTGCTTTCATCTATTTTTCAATTTTATTCTACGGATCAGTTGTTGAACTGAGATTAAAAATTTTGTTTGAGGAATCATATCGCCTAATAGAAGACTAGTCGTTTCGACTCTCGAATTTTAATAATTTGATTTAAACCAAGTATTCTGACATTGTGTCATAGCTTCAAATTAAATTCTTTTTAAATTTAATTTGAGCACTTTAATGTAACAACATCAAACTTTAAGAACAGAAGAAACATCGAATGATATTGTTATCTCATTATAGTACAAAAACTTTCGACGATCTAGGAAATACTAGTCGTTTGATAAGACCGAAGTCTTAATCCCTATAAACATTATTTGTGTAGAGTGGAAAAACATTACGACGTTGACAAACCTTTTTATTATTTGTGAAGCTGAGAGCTTTGTTCATTTAATATGTTAGAGGAAATATCTTTTGATAGAAGATTGTTCAAATCTTTGGCTAGGAATTCGTAGCTAGTTTATCCCGGTCAAGATTGAATTCTATTTGACACTATATATTACATGTGTGTTATTTTACACTATTTGTGTATTATCACGTCATTATGTGACCTGATATTACAACGATGTACAATTTAAAGCTTGATAAGTGAGATGAGACAGGAGTATTATTTTTATTACATGTATTTGCGACAGACGAGTTAACAGTTAATTATCTTTTTGTGGAGTAAACTTTAGGAGGTCAATCACGACAGTCTAATATCGTTCATTACGATTGGAAGTTTCGTTTGAAGAACTTAAGTATGTATAATTGTAGATCAGTAGTCATGTGAAACGATACTGAGGGTCATGCCATTATTTGAGAGAAGTTCCTAGAGAAGAAATGTTAATAACAATTAATCTGTTTTTGGTTATTGTTTAACAAAGTGGGTGATAATTGTTTATGCCATATATATTGTTATATGAGGATTTGTAGAGCTATGGAGCGCTCTTGCGAAGGAAGTTCCGCATTTTAAGGGAAGTCAAAGTATTATTGTTCTTTGATAAGAAAGGCATTGGATCATGATAAGAGCCGTTGTATACAAGTAGTCCAGTTCATGTGAAGTAACGTTTTAGCTGTGTTGACAGAAGGGTTTTAGTGGAAATACAGTTAGAGGACGATTGTCTACTCATGTCAATGATACCAATATTATATTTTATTAAACCCGAAGTTATGTAATTACGTACAGTTAACCTTTATCAGTCGACTTTATTAGGCCGACAATGTAATGAAACCTATATAAGACGATGTGTGAGCAATATATAAAACTACGGAGTGTTAGAAAAAGATTATGTGGAAAAACAGTGTATATAATTAATTGAGATTTTTATTGTAACCGAGAATCCAGAATCTCGAAAGTAACGTATTAGCAACGTTAAATAGTGTCTATTAGTATGAACAAATTACATGTAAATATTTTTTGGAAATGATTTAATTAGTTAAATAAATTTTGGTAGGATTTATTAATCGAATGTATTGGAATAGCGTGTGTTTTGTGAGCGGATGTGTTTGTATGAATGATTGCCCACTGTTAAGAGTAATTGTTGAACCGAATTGGCCTAGAACAATTTCGGGGTGCGAATGAAAGATTGTGTGAAGATTCCTGAATGAATGTTAAAGGAACATAGAAGTTATGAGCATTTTTGTAAGATCTGAATGTTAATTTTACGTGTATTTTAAAGGCACACAAGGCAGTCTCAATGCAGGCCAGACAGAATGATTCACCGTTAGGAGTGGAGGACTTGGTGTGACATAATGTGAACAGTTGGCGATTCACAGCCATGTATACAATGTAAATAATTCCGAGCTCAACGCTGTGCTATCGCTCATTCATGGAGCAAGCCAATGCACGTGCGTTTTCAGACGCGTACCAATGAAGGTAACCTGTTCCCAGGAATGCCATGAATGTAAGAGCATCCCTTAAACGTTTTTCTTTTTCACGTAGTATAGGCCTAAACCTGCCAAGGCTTTTATGCTGATATTTTGCACAGCATTGTAATAAGATGTGTTGTAGAAAGGAAGTGTGTATGATTGAAGGGTTTTATTTCTTTTTGTTGTTAGGTTAGTTTCTCGTTATTTTGTTTATATTAGGTTAGTTTACCATTGTTAATAAATTTATTCAGTTCGTTATCTGTCGGTGTTGAAGTGTGATTCATTTTAAAAATAAGGATTAGAGTATTGTGGATGTATTGTAGGCGAAGCTGAGTTCCCAGTCCCCGAGAACGTAAGTAAAGGTAAGTGTGCCCCGTGTAGTTCGTTGTTGATCCACAATATTCTCATAACTGCTGTATGTAAATCACTAAAAACCATGTTGGAGCGATTTCTGATGTAGTAATTGGCCGGTGCTGTTAGAAATAGGCGATCCAGCTGGGGCAATGGATATTCCAACAGGCTACTTTCCGGATTTATGGGTACAGTACCTACTGTAAGGCCACGGCCGCCTCCTTCCCTCTTCCTTGCCTATCCCCCCAATCTCCCCCTCCCTTCCCAACCCTCGTGAGGCCCCTGTTCGCTTTGCAGGTGAGGCCGCCTGGACGAGGTGCTGATCACTTATCTACAGTTGTACCCCCCCCCCCCCCGACCAGAGGTTCCAAGCTCCAGGACACTGCCCGTAGAGGTGGTAGTGGTAAGATCCCTCACTGAGTCCGTGGGGAAAAACAACCAGGACGGTAAAATTGACTTTAAAAAAGCAACTACAAATACAGTAACAGCCTTCATAATTTTTGCGGTGACTAGTATGGAACAAGGATATACCATTTAAGGCTAAAGAAGTTATGTACAAAGCATATTATGTTCATATAATGACATATGCAGCAGAAACTTGGACAATGACTAAGAGGGATGAGAGCAGAGTACAAGCAGCTCAGATGAGATTCCTGAGAAGTATGGTCCAGAAAACGAGGAGGGACAGATTGAGAATTGAAGATATACGGAAAGAACTGGGAGTACAGAAATTAAATGACAAACTGGAGCAAATTAGATTGAGATGGTTTGGACATGTCAAACGGATGAATGAAGTAAGGCTACCAAGACGAGCACTGGAACGACGGATGACAGGGAAGAGAGGGCGAGGAAGACCAAGAATGCGTTGGATGGACTCGGTGGAGAATAGTACTAGGAAACGGGACCTGGATTGGAACACTGTGTCGGAGGAGGAATGGTGGAACGACAGAACAAAGAGGAGAGGAACCATATTTGCCCCCACCCAGTGTCAACTTGAAAAGGGGAAATTAAGATGATGATGAATTTTTTTCTGAATTATTTGTAGAAATACATCTCTCTCTGCGTTTGGCGCTGACAATAGTTAATTTTGTCCTTTTCAAGGCGTATAATTGAATGTAGCCATTGCAGTAATGGTGAAAACATAATCAAATTAGTCTCACGTTCATTCCTGGTGGCTAGGTGGGGTGACCAGCAAAATGCCAGGCCTGTTCCAGAACTGGTATAATAAATGAAACGCTGAAAAAGAAATGCATGAGACACCACCATGTTTGATTTAAACTTGTATTTATTTCAATGTATTTCAGAAATAAAGGCACTGGTATTTAGAGAAAAGTTGACCAGTACACAACATTCAGAATGAAGAATGAAAAGGGGAAAAAGAAACGAGAAAATTTGTCGATGTAGAGTGCAGTTTCCCGCCCGTGGCAGAAAGTAGCATACTGTGGTATGGTGGCTGTAGGAAGTGGACGTATTGGGCGCATGGACTGCATCGGACTGCGACCACATGGCTCCAACTCCTGCAGAGAAACAGTAAGGTTTCATTACATCAGATAAAGCATATAGGGAGTGTGGACGACGAATTATCAATTTTCTACTCTGATCTCATAAACACAAACTTGTTAAAATTTTTAGTATCTTTATGTTGCAGATTTTTGTTTAAAATTTTTAAGTAATACTCTTTGGTAAAAGAAACAAGATGTTCAGTAAAGAACATATAGCCTACTTTCTCCTAAATGCATGGGAATAGTTAAAATTTTGTCCTTTTCAAGGCGTATAATTGAATGTTGGTTACAGTAGATTGTTGAAATACAACGTGCTATACGGATATTAAACGTTGATTGAATGAATCCTCACCTGAATTATATATAGGCTACACTAATACAGTCATCACAATAATACAGGTTTTCAGACAAAATTCAACACTCACCCAACTACACGAGGCTAAATAACCATGATGTTCATGGATCTCGAATGAAACAACAACAACAACAACTGCCTCCTACCCAAATCCTTCCTCGTATAAAAGTACACACACTAATAAGCCTACAGACATCACAGTGACATAGGTTATCAGACAACTTCTACACTCAACCAAGTACACGGGACTACAAGACCATGATGCCGCAAAGACCCTAAAGAATCAACAACAAAAACAACAACAACAATAGTCTCTACCGCGGTTAATGTCAACGAATATTAATCGCTGTATTCGAGTGTTGAAATATGTGGTGTTATAAGTATATATATATATATATATAATATTTTGGATTGCAAATACACACTATATATGCTTAACATTATAACATGTGAGTAATTATAAATCAATAAATAAAAAAAAAGTAAAACATTCGAACCTGCAGGGATTTGATCCTCGATCCCCCAGACTATGAGCCCAAGTCACTACGATTACGCCACGGTTGCGCTACGATAATACTTGATAAACAACTGGTTTAGTATAACTGTATCATATTTAGTGTTGAAATCAACGATCATTCGCCTTTTCATAAACCATTTGATACTGAACTTGTATTATTTTGTTCAGTACATTCCTAAAAGGATATAAACTTAGGAAGTTACGGAAATATATGTATTTACGAACAAAGATAGCGGCCATTTTGACAACGGGACGGCACGGGCCCACAACGTAATGGCACGGTAAGCCTGACTTGTTAGCCACTTCTACGGTAACATATTCTATTAAAATATGCTAATCTCCTACCGATCACCTCTTTGAGGACAGATTAAACCTCCCTATGTACGATCAGCTGAATTGTTGAGGGCAGGCCTTATTGAGTCGTAAGTTACGCTTAGGCTTTAACATTTGCATCATTCATACATCCACCATCTTGAAACTATTTGGCCGATGACCTTGTAGTTTGGGTAAAAGACGCATCCCACATTAAGGTATATTGTCAAAAAAATTGGTATGGATCGGATGATTAAGTTAGACGTAATTTGTTTTAAGCTCAGAACATTTGGGTGGGCGCCATTTCGTTTTTGTTATGATGACGGCGATATAAAACATGACACTGAGTTGTCCCTTGTTAGTACCAAAGGTGGTTCGATTTGGGTTACGTTGTGTTTGATTTGATAGGGGGAATCGATTTGCACACATACATGGCCGCCGTCTGCAAACTATTGGGCTGATGACCTTTTAATTGGGTCAAAAGGCGCTTCCCACGTAAAGGTATATTGTTGCAAAATTTAGTAGAGATCAGATGATTAGGTTAGTCGTAATTTGATTTAAGCTTTCAACATTTGGGTGGCCGCCATTTCGTTTCCGTCAAGACGGCGGTGTTATAAAACATGACAATGAGGTGCCCTTTGCTAGTGCTACCTCGGTAGCAATTTCGTTCAATTCGGTTTCACCGTGTCTGAATTGATAGCGGGAATCAATTTGCACACATACATGGCCACCATTTGCAAGCTATTGGGCTGATGACCTTGTAGTATGGTCAATAAAGGCTTACCACATATATGTATGTTGATTCAACATTTGGTAGAGATCAGATGATTTGGTTAGTCATAATTTTATTTAAGCATTGAAAATTTGGGTGGCCGCCATTACGTTTCCGTCAAGACGGCGGCGATATAAAACATGACACTGAGGTGCACTTTGCTAGTGCTACCTCTGTACCAAATTTCGTCTAATTCGGTTTCACCGGGTTTGAATGGATAGGGTGAATCGATTTGCACACATACATGGCCGCCATCTGCAAACTATTTGGCTGATGACCTTGTAGTTTGGTCATAAGATGCTTCCCACATAAATGTATGTTGCTGCAGAATTTGGTATAGATCAGATGATTAGGTTAGTCGTAATTTAATTTAAGCTTTGAATATTTGGGTGGCCACCATGACGTTTCCGTCAAGACGGCGGCGATATAAAACATGGCAATGAGGTGCCCCTTGATTGTGCTACCTCTGTAGCCAATTTCGTTCAATTCGGTTCCACCGTGTTTGAATTGATAGGGGGAATCGATTTGCACACATAAATGGCCGCCATCTGCAAACTTTTGGGCTGATGACCTTGTAGTATTGTCAAAAGAAGGCTTCCCACATAAGTGTATGTTGATGCAAAATTTGGTAGAGATCCGAAGATTAGGTTAGTCGTAATTTGATTTAATCTTTGAACATTTAGGTGGCCGCCATTACGTTTCCGTCAAGTTAGCGGTGATATAAAACTTGACACTGAGGTGCTCTCTGCTAGTGCTACCTGTGTACCAAATTTCGTTAAATTTGGTTTCACCGTGTTTGAATCGATAGGTAGGTACAGACATGCGGAATACACACACATACGCACACACTCACAGACAAACAGATAGACACACAATTTTTGGCCCTGTGTTGATCTCATGAGTCTACTTTCATTTTTTGCAAATTCGAATGTAGGCTAAAAACCGGCCGCGGTGGCCGAGAGCGCTAACACGCTACCTCGTGCCTCTGTCATCGGGAGAGCGTGGGTTCGAATCGCACATCGAGCGTCCTGTGGGACGGTTCCTTTCAATAGGTCCAGGACCGATTTCCTTCCCAAATCCCCTCCCTGACCCGTCCTGGAAAGAAAAAAAGGCCATTGACTGCATCAATATTTTTTTTTTTTTTAGAGGAAAGCACGCTTGTAGATGTAGTGAATTTTTCAACTGTTTTCAACTATGACTAGGATGACATCCAAACGTCTATGGCTTTCACGTAAGAATCTGGTGGTAAGCTCTTCTGCGACAGCGTAATCTGCGTAGCTGACAAAGAAATATTTGCTGTTTTCATATTTTTTTAATATGAAATATGACTCATTCGAACGATTGGACGTGACTATTCACAGACATTTATTAGAGAAATATGAATAAAGATAGGCGTGTGAAGATAAATTAAAACATACCTGTAATCCAAGGTTACCTAATGGGTAACCTAGCCTAAAAATTAAATTAATTAATAACAGCAGATGACCTACATGTTTTTTTTTTGTCGTTTTACCCTCCAGGTTGGTGGAACCCACGGACTCAGCGAGGGAATTCACCACTACCAACTCTACGGGCAGTGTCCTAGAGCTGGGATCATCGAATAAGAAGGGATACAACTGGTGAGGTGGGATTGGCACCTCGCCCAGGCGGCCTCAGCTGCAAAGCGAACAGGGGCCTCATGAGGGAAGGTAAGGGATGGTTAGGATGCATAGACAGGAAGAGGGAGGAGGCGGCCGTGGCATTGAAGAAGGTACCATCCCGGCATTTGCCCGAAGACGAAGTGGGAAACCACGGAAAACCACTTCGAGGATGGCTGAGAGGGAATCGAACCCCCTCTACTCATTTGGGCCACCCGAGGCTGAGTAGACCCCGTTCCAGTCCTCGTACCACTTTTCAAACTTCGTGGCAGAGCCGGGAATCGAACCCAGGACCTCCGGGGCGGCAGCTAACCATGCTGACCGCTACGCTACGGAGGCGACGCACCTATATGTTACGTCTCTTAAAATAATTGTCACCCCGCACCAAAATTAACTTAACATACCGTACGCTAAACTACATCATTTTAATACTACTAGAAGAAATAATTCCTCAGTCTTCATTACATTTTTTGAGGGCAGTGATCTAAAATAACGTTTAGGCGTTGATAGAAAATGCGTGCATCAAAAAGAACTTACCTTAAAATCATCCAGAGCAGAGCGGATGTCTTCCTCTGAGTAGCCTTTCATGGCTTTAGTCGCTACTGGACCCATGTAGTTATTGACTATAGCGAACTCCATGAGTGATAGGAAGACGAAGACAGAACATGATGACATCCATACGTCTATGGCTTTCACGTAAGAAACTGGTGGTAAGCTCTTCTGTGACTGCGTATTCTGCGTAGCTGACGAGGAAATACTAGCTGTTTTCATTTATAGTAAGATATTTGACTCATGGACATTACACATAAAATCAAGATCATTCTCTTCGGCTATATGAAAATGATCATAAATACTGTACTAGGCTACTACTACTATCAACTACTGGCTTACATACGAGAAAAAAAAAGGAATTTGGGAAATGCAAATATATGGTAATAGAAATGCCCTCAGCTCTCGAAGAATCATGATTGAGGTGTTTGGAATTAAGAAGAGCCATGAAACGCGGATAAGGAAATAGTCCACCCCACTGGAAAAGGGCGAAAAAACGGACCCAGGTCAGGATATCACAAGGTCACCAACTCGTGAGTTCACCAGCTGTGACCGCTTGAGGGTGTAGTACTATGAATTCGTGGAGGGGCAACACTTGAGGGCCTCCTACAATAGGTAGGATATACTGTTAAAAGAAAAGAAGATAGTATGAGAAATGTAAAGAAAAGGGCCAACAAAGGTGAGAAAATGAAAGACACCCTGATGCCTCGAGTACCCTAATACCATCGGGGTCACAAGAGAGCAAGAGTTGACCAAGGGAGAACGACAAATTATTATACGTCGCACCCTAGAAGAATACTAATTAAATTAGACTAATACTTAAGAACAATATTGACAAGATAAATATCAATGCTAAATTAATAAATTGATTTATTACTAAATCCCCATGTGTATATTAATTTCTGTAAAAAATAACCAATGAAGAAATAATACAAATCCTATAAACATTAATGATATTAAATCAAATAAAAATATTATTATAGAAGATCTATTAAATACAAAAAATGTAATAAAAATAACTACATCACTTATAACTAAAGAAAATCCGATTATTACTCAAACACTTCTATCAAAAACATAAACACAAATCTTAAAGACTAAATGATTATTAAAGGTAACGTTTTATACTTCAGTGAGACCACAAATAAACTTAAATGCAAGCACACCATAAGTAATTCACTCTTTAAAACCTAAATATTTAATGGTAATGAATGTAACGCCTAACAATATACCAGGTGAGTCAGCCGTCCCTTATTTTTTTAGTTTTCGGCCGCACTTCCTACGATTGATGCCAACATGGTCGACAGTTCCCCGTCTTCAGCCAAGCCACAATGACCTTAAACGACTTTACAAGATTTATGACGACATGGAAGCAAGACCTTTACAAAAACATTTGTGCGACAAGTGATAACTCAAAGCATCAAACTGTCATACGGGCATGTACTTAGTACATGCCGATTATACGGTTTCAGTTGGATACGAAATTAACACTAGGTACGGTGGCTTAGGCTACTGATAAAAACGTGAATGAACCTTCGAAGCGGAAAGCAGTATAACATCTCATACGCTTTCAGGCAAGCTGAAGGTACAAGTAACCGTGGAGCAATGGTCTAAGTGCGTAGACGGTAGCTGTCCTGTTTATGAGAGGCGGGTTCGATTCCCACCACTGCTGAATATTTTTGTGCTCATTTTAAACTTTGGGGATCAAATACAAGATGATGATGATGATGATGGTGATAATTATTGTGTTAAGGGACCTAAAATCTAGATTATTGGCCCTCAATGGTTTGGGTGTTCACGGAAAATGAAGATGAAAATTTAAGTAAATCTAACTACAAACGTACACAATTGGAAAAGAAAAGGAAAACAAAAGAAGAGTAAGGGAAATAAAAGAAAGGGGGAAAATGCCCTCAACCCTCGAAGAATAAAGATTGAGGGACTTTGAAAGAAGGAGAGCCATGAATGGCAGGGAGGAAAGGGAAAGAGGAGACGGCCCGCCCCAAAGGCAATGGAAAAAGGCGAAAAACCGGGTACAGCTCAGGAATCCCTGGGGATCGATAGCTCTCGAACTCACCAGCTGTGATCCCCTAAGGGTCTAGCAGTATCCAAGTTGCACAAGAACTGGTGGGGATACACACACCCTGCCTCCTTGAGGGCCTTGAACAGAAGGCAGGAGGTACCTGAAAGAAATACCCTCGAAGAATGAGGGATCAGGAAAAACGAGAGAAGTGCCAATTAAGGCGGAAGAGGAGAGACTCCGTAGGCCTCGAGTAGGAGGGCAAGGCGGTTTTAAAGCCCCCCCACCAACTCTCCCTCTGACGTCACAACTAACCCGCAAGACATTCAGGATCAAAGCCGATATTTCACAAAGACATGGTCCGATTTTGGCATGCGACATATCGTTGGACTTGAGCTGACGGGGTCTTTGATATAGACCACGTATTATATAAAAAAAAAAAATTTTTTTTGAAAGTAGGCGATAGTTTGAAAATCAAACATGATAGAACGTTTTGCCATCGTTCAAACGAATGGTCCCTATGACCTTTATTTTTATAATAAAACTTTCTTATTTTTCATGTTTTTTTAAAACAGTCCAATTTTGAAATTCTTATATTTTGGAAACCAGGAATTTTACAAAAACGTTTGTTTGACATAAATGAAAGGTCCCTAACCCTTCTACCATAAAAATAAATTTCAAGTCTCTAGAACAAAAAACACGTGTTGTAAGTAGTGTGGTGAGGACAGTTCTGCTTCACAGCCTACTTTCCTACGAACATTGCCGATATCTCCCAAACGCATGATCGTATTTTAACGGACGAGGTGTTGTTGGCGTTGGGGTGACGTCCTCTTTGCTAAGAATGTGTGTTGTTATTTTTTTTAAATTATTATTGTTTTTGAAATTGGCGCTATTTTGGAAACGGTGAATTTTAGAAAAAGTTTGTTTGACGTCAATGAAAGGTCCCTATGTCTTCTAGGCAGACAGCAAGTTTCAATTGTGTAGGACAAAAAATATAGCCTACTTTCTCGCGAACATTGGCGATAATTCGCGAACGTGCGATCGGATGTTAACGAATGAGGGGCTGTTGGCAATGGGATGACGTCCTCTTTGCTATGAATGCATGTTGGTATTTTAAAGAATTTTTTGAAAATGTTTGTTTCTGAAAGTGTCGTTATTTTGGAAATGGTAAATTTTATAAAAACGTTTGTTTGACGTTAATGAAAGGTCTCTATGCCCTCTAGAGAGAAACCAAGTTTCAAGTCTGTAGGACAAAAGAAAATGAATTTTGAAAAAATGCTCACTATTTTTGAAACTAGGAAATCTACAAAAAAAATGTTTGACATAAATGAAAGTTTCCTACCCCCTGTACCTTGACAATAAACGTCAAGTTTCTAGGACCAAAACTGTGCATTTTAAAACTTTTTTAAATTTTTAAAATGAAAAGTGACGGTAGACAGAGAGTGACGGTACCGCTGGGCATGTGTTTCAACACGCCTGTCTCTGGCCGCGGTCGTGGTATTCGTAATAGAACAATGGATATTTTGAGGGGGCGACAGACCGACGGAGCGCTTTCCGATATTTCCCCATGACGAACAAATAAAGGTGAATATTTCGAAAATCCCTCATGGCGATCTTTAAACATGTTAGTAATGAGTGAATTTAAAAATTATAATAATTGTATGAGGTGAATGAAAGTGGGGCGTTTGATAGTTGTCAACATCTTTAAGAACTTGCTTTGTATGTCTGACTGGCAGCCTGAACGTCAAACAGAAAATCTGCTAGAGGCTGGCTGGCCGATCGACAGAGAGCCGGCTAGCAGAAATGCAAATGTTTATCGCACTCCAGGAATGTCAGTCGAGCTGATAACAGGTTGGAACAATGTGGCAACTCTGTAACGGAGATAAAAGACCCGGCCTCAAACAGCCGAGTACAGCAGCGTGCATGAGCGGGCAGGAGCGGTGAGAGGGAAGAGGAGGGAAACCGAGACACGCAACAGGGAATCATGTGACCACTGCAGAGCGGTGAGGGGCGAGGGGAGGAGCCAGAGGGGGCGGGGAGAGGTGAGGGGAGGAGTGGAAAACCAATGACAGTCAATAGCTGAACGAGTTGTATGTCAACATGGAGTGAAGGAGTGAGTCACAGGTGTAGAGAGAGAAAGAGAAACATGTGTGGACATGCACGAAGCGCTGAGCGCTGTACACAAGGTTATAGTACCACTTAAATGAATAAATAAATGGCACACAGGTTCATACGACATGTAATTTATTGATCCAAGAATTAAAAGTAGAGTCCCAACCATTTTACATGTAGCTTATTTCCTTTTTGTTTCAACACATTTTCCACAAGATAATGTTTTGGAAACGCTGTTTTTTGAAGTTCATGGAGATAAAACCTGCCTTTTATGGGTTGATGGTTTAGGCCCTCGAGTAAATAGGTGACTGGACTGTCCAACTTGACTTGCCGAATTCGAAATAGTTTGGACCCTCACTGAGGCGTGTAGCCCTTATTGAAGGCAGACTTAAATTTTCTCACACGAACAAAAGCCCTAATTTTCAGTCGGTGACGTTTAGGGTCTGCTGTTTTATGGGGTTAAACAGTTTATCCAGTCGCTGAATATTTTTGGTGATGAGGCGTGGCTTGGTCCCAATGGTTCTATGTTTGGTGTCATTGTAGCGTGACGCTAGCTCAGGTAACATGTCCAAGCAGCTATAAGTGTCCTGAGCCGTAAACGCTTTCCACATATGTGTTTTCAATGTTCAGTTAAACCGCTCAACCACGCTGGCTTTGAGATTGCTGTACGTGGTGTAATGATGAATATCCAAAGATTTGAAAAAATGGAGAAATCCTTGTTGGAAAACTTTTTCAACAAAGGCCATTTTGGAATACACATCAATGACGGTCAACATATAGCGTACACCGTCGTTAACGCTAGCATAGAGTATCATTTCAACCAGGTCTGCTTGCCAAAGCTCATCCACACCTCGTGAAATCACTTTGAGTCACGGACAGTGACACCTAGCTGGGCGATGCAACTCGTGAGAAATGCCCATTTTAATGGGTGAGGGCTTAAACAATAATTTTTGGCATTTCGAAGTTCTTGTTCAATTTCTTGAATTTGCCAATCGTGACCGGTATGGCCGGCTTGACGCGAATAATGCAACAGCTGTAGTCGCTGGACGAGCTTATTGGGATTGTGCCAGTAGGTAATACCCACAAGGGGTTTTAATGGTTTATTTGTCACTCCCGAAGCGGACAATTTATGACGACCACTTTGACTGGTGGGGAACATTTTTGCAATGATGGTTTTATATTTTTGAGATATATTGGCATTCACTTGTTGAGTGGGATCATACTGTATTTTGTGAGCATGGGTGTCCAGTAAAATGGATTTATATTTGCCAAGGTCCTCTGGCGTATAATCAAGGGAAGAGGGTGTACGAGAGAATAGTAGCTTTAACAGTTCTGGCGTTAATTTATAGTTGATGTTTTAATGACAGCTTTAGTACGAGCAAATTTAATCGATGAATCACCAATTTTAAAACTATCATTCTCATAACGAACACCATACGTGGTATCTGTGTTTCCAATAAATAGATCGGAGGAATAGGGTTCCAGTGTTAATCCATAATATTTCATTAAAATGTTTTTCAGTTGAGCTTTATGTTGAGGGGTGGCCAAGAGTTGTGAAAACGGAGACGATCTGGGAGGGCAAGGTGTTTCGACCGTGACCAAGGATTTCTTTTTTCTTAAACACTCTGCAAGGGGTGAGGACTTTTTAAAGGCGTAAACACTTGTTTCTCTTCATCCTCAACCTCGCGAACACTAGTCAAATCTTCCTGTTCCTCTTCCTCTTCCACAAGGTCCTCGTGTAGCGTCTGCGTGGCTTGCGAAACGGTGGGTAGCATTTCACATGGCTTGAAAGAGGGTGTAAGCATGGCTTTTAGCGGAGGTGCTAAATGTTGTTGAATAAACAAAGCATGATCAGCACGTGATCGTTTCAATTGACGGAACTTTTGGCGAATAGTATTTTTTGCTCTAATAATATGCTTTTTCAATTGACTCTCTGCTAACGCCATGGTGTCTTGAGAGGGAATGAGACAGTGCCTTAAATAGTATTATAATGATCAAACCCTAAGCGATACCGTCCTTGGATGAGTTCACTTTGTTTGTCAATGACCAATGAGTGTTCCGGCACTTGGCACACAATACACTAAATATTTCAAAGGTCATATCCGGATTCACATGTTCATTAAATATGTGACGACCATTACTCTCGTCCTGGCGAAATAAAACAATGACATTGGCATTGTCTCGAATCAACTGTTTGGAATTTTTAGAATACGTTTGTCCAAGATAGAAGCAATCGATATGTTTGTGACGACCCATGCTGAAATAACTTTGAATGATGCCTTGTCGTTCAGTGGACACCAGTAGCGACTGGCCCATAAGGACTCCAGGCCGGTGTCCTTCCTAGAGAACGAAAAGGGATTTTCATTTTCTCTTGATATTTTAAGTCAAAAATTTAACTCTAATAATGCTTAGAAAATTACATGTCAATGTGAAACTGTAGCTCTATCCATCAGGAAGACTGTGCTTGGTGGTATCATACTCAGCGCGCAGATCACTGGTCAGTATGGAGTAACGGACTCTCGGCTTTTTGCGCTAAGTTTGTGCCCGGGCGAGGGGATTAAGACGTAAGGGGAATACGGAGACTGGCGCGCTTGTAGGCTGCCAGAGGGGTAATCTGTGGATGCGGTGTGCGGGCAGTTGTCTTTAAGCCGGGCGGAGTCCGTACAGCTCTGTATAACACCGGTAAATATCTCATCTCCCCTTGCTACTCTACGAGCATGCACCCAGCCAGGGAATCACCCCGTTAGCAAATAAAATAAATGACTGAATCAATCAAAACTCCATGGTTGCATATAATAAAAATTAAATTTAAATAACAATAATCCATGAGCAGCATGCCGTTTGTTTATCTTTGAAAAAAAAAAATTAAGTGTAGCAGCTTGCGAGCCTCCGTGGCTTAGGCTGCAGCACGCCGGCCTCTCACCGCTGGGTCCGTGGCTCAGATCCCGATCACTCCATGTGAGATCTGTGCTGGACAAAACGGAGACAGACAGGTTTTTCTCCGGATACTCCGGTTTTCCCTGTCAAAATTTCATTCCAGCACCACTCTCCGCTATCATTTCATTTCATCTGTCATTCATTTAATCATTGCCCCAGAGGAGTGCGGCAGGCTTCGGCAGCCGGCACAGTTCCTATCCTCGCCGCTGTATGGGGGCTTCATTCATTCCATTCCTGACCCGGTCGGAGACTAGATGCAGGCTGTGGATTTTCATTTAAGTGTAGCATCTGAGAACAGGAATCTCGATTCATATTGCAATGGTGATGTATAACACGGACCTCTGGCTAGCCTCCTGTGGTTAGTGAAGAGGTTGGCACCAGTGAGCTATTTCGCTTTCGTGCTGAAGGGTCTTGAGTGCGGTGGTAATATTCAGCAGTTGTAATCACTGTGTTGGTGATAATTAATCCGTAAATCATTAAGTAGTGTTTTTTTTATTTATCGGTGCGACTGTGGTTTGGAAGTGCTTGTGCCGTAAGTGATATTCTCGTGATGTCTCTATAATAGTAATAATAATAATAATAATAATAATAATAATAATAATAATAATAATTCTTGTTACGGCTTTGCTCTAGAGATGAAACTCCTTAAGTCTTGACTGCCTTTTTTATGCTTACGTCTCAGTGTGGTTAAGTATTTATGCGTTTCAAATGAATTCTGTGGACGCTATTTTAAAAACGTTAGCGGAAAACTTTCTCTTGAGAGTAATTTTAACATCAGTTTCTCAGTGTTGTAACCCTATGAAATCAGTAGGGGAGAGCGAGAGGATCTGCCCCCCCCCCCCCCCAACTACTCCAAATGCGAACCGATAACTCCCGAATTCGTGGTCGGAGATTCACGAATGAGGTGTCGTTGGACTCGAGAAGACGGGGGCTTTCCTATGGACCACTCATTATATTTAAAAAAAAAATGAAAATTTTTGTTTTCGAAAGTAGGTGATAGTCTGAAAACCAAACATGATAGAATGTTGTGCAATAGCTTAAACGAACGGTCAATATGTCCTTTATTTTTATAATAAAACGTTTTTATTTTTTACATTTTTTTGAAAAAAGATCAATTTTGAAATTTTTATATTTTGGAAACTAAAAAGTTTAAAAAAAAATTGTTTGACATAAATGAATGGCCCTGATCCCTTCTACCCGCAAAATAAATTTCAAGCCTAGGACTAAAACTGTGCAGTAGTGCTAGAATGGGGTTCTACTTACTCTCCTACTTTCATATAAACTTTGGGCGATATTTCCCGAACGCGTGTTCGAATTTTAACGAACGAGGTATTGTTGGCGTTGGGATGACGCTGACGTTCTCTTGGCTAAGCATGTGTGTTGGTATTTTTTTTTTTTTTGAAAATTCTTGTTTTTTGGATTGGCACTATTTTGGAAACGGTGAATTGGAAAAAAGTTTGTTTGACGTTAATGAAAGGTGGGTATGCCCTCTAGGAGGACAGCAAGTTTCAAGGGTGTAGGAGGGAAAAAAATGATAGCATACTTTCTCGCGAACATTGTTGATCAGTGGCGTACGGATGGTCGGATTTTAACAAATGAGGTGTCGTTGGACTCGAGCTGACGTCCTCTTTCCTATAGACCACTCGTTATATTTTTGAAAAATATTTTGAAAAAATTTGTTTTTAAAAGTAGGCGATAGTTTGAAAACCAAACATGATAGAATGTTGTGCCCTAGTTCAAACCAATGGTCTCTATGACCTTTATTTTTTTATGATAAAACTATTTGTATTTTGAGATTTGTTGAAAACCCTTAAATTTTGAATTTTTACTATTTTGGAAACTAACACGTTGACAAAAAAAATTGTTTGACTTAAATGAAAGAACCCTATCCCCTCTACCAAGAAAATAAATGTCAAGTCTCTAGGACAAAAAACTAGGCATTTTTTTTAAATAAAAGCGTGTTTGTAGACAGATAGCCGGTAGCGCTTGACGTATGTTACAACGAGGCTATGACTGAGCATGTTGAATACTGGAAATGGCTATTTCGACGGGGGGCGATGTATGGCAAAACGAGGTGTTGCTTTTCGATATGTTTTCCTATGACGAATGAATGAAGGCGAATATTTTGAAATGTGACAAGCATGCTAAGATTTTTACCCCTGAAGGGGATCTTTAACATGCTAGTAAACGGTGATAAGCGAGACTGCTGCCTGACACAGTAAATGGTTTTAGAATATGGAAACCTATAACATTTGCTCGACCAAGTCATGTGCATGTACGCAAAGAGCCAAAACGGTAAGGTCATTGGCCTGAAATGTTTTAAACTAAATATTGAACTGGGTCAAGTCATGTGTTTTAGGATGAATGTATGTGGTTAACATGATCATGTATTGAGGATGGCCGCTTGCTAGTAATTATTATTACAGTAAAATGTTTAATAATAATAATAACAATAATTGTTACGAGCAATGCACGTCCCAATTTTTTTTTTAAATCCCTCTTCCCTGTTTTCGGGTGATCCATGACATTTTGAATCGACCGCCTGCTGACTTGATTCCGTTTGTCGACACGAGATAGCAGCTACTGTCGGACTTCGCGGTGACTTCAAGTAGTTCCTTCGTCTCCGATAGAGAGTGTTTGCTGTGTCTTATAAAACTCTTCATATTCGTGGCATAATTGAAAGACAATTATATTCTACGTCATGAAACAAATGCCGGTGTATTCATGATACCGCCAAATTATTTACTAAATTATGACATTGTTGATTGATGTGTCAAGCCTTGATTGGACGATAAATATAGACATGAATGCAGTTCGGCATCTGACCGGGGAATTTCTCCGCCATCTTGTGAAGTCCAGGATCTGTGGTCGAAGAAGCAACAAGCCGACTGGTCGTGAAAGGTGTCACCGCTGATGGGGGGCTTGGCTCCCAGCCTCTACGAAATATAAATATATTCAAGAGAAAATATGAATGCCAATTCTACTAGGAAATTGCCTGTGGTCTTCAGGCTGTGCATTTCATCGTTTCGCCGTGAAGTGGACGTGTGAAATGTAATCGCATCTCGATGCAGACCTGTGCTTGTGACCAAAATGAAGCATGTGCTGGGTGGGCATGTTCAAGGCAATATAGTGCCATATTTTATTTTATTTCAAATGTGTTAGTTTCTTTTATTTTCATTGTGTCTCCACTGTGAAGTTTTAAGGTACGTTTATTTTATTTATCCAATTATTTTATTTTGGGAGCTGCAATTTTGGCCTTGTATGAATGTTTGATCTTCTGTTTTGTTTTGCCTGTTAGGCCTAAAATTTATTTTATGTTTTAATAACGTTTCCTTATATATATATTAATTTTGTTATTATTTTTGTACCTTCTGGAGACACATGTATAAGTTTATTTTACGTTTAAATTTTTTTTTCATTTGGCAATCTTGGGATTGTCATATTTTCAATCTAATGTAAGATCCGTCGAGAAATTATCCGACTAGTGTTAATAGTTCTTAGATGTAAATTGTTTTCCGCCTTTCATTCCGCTCTGGGGATTCTAAATTAATTTAATGCTAATTGTTTGCCGTAGTTTCGATCAGGCATGCGGTCTCCTCTTTTTTTTGTGGCCATGTTTGTTTTTTGTTTTGACGAGATGCACGCTGGTCTCGAGGTCAGTCTCTTGGCGCCGGCCACGAAAATCAAACGTGTTGTGTGTTAGCTTAATATTTTTTTAATGTAATCTTGTTGATTTTATTTTGTGGTTTTTGGTAAATGTTCCTGTGTTTTCCGCCGTCGTGCTTAACATAAATTTGTTTTCTAATCCCATTTTATTTTGTTAATTTAAATTTTTATTTCTCGTTTCATCGTGGCCGGGATCTCCGCATGTCGGATCGCTATTGCATTCCCTTGTAAATTATCAAGCCCTTTATCATTGTGTTATGCCTGTAATTTTTATTTTAATCTTTGGGCTGTATAACATTTTAATTTCAATTTGATTCTTGTCCTTTTGTTTGCAAGCATGTTCTGTTTCTGGTGAAGGTGCTCCTTTAAATTTTTAACATTAAATTTTTATTTTAAATTTTTAATGAACTGTTGTGGCATTATTTCGCCGACAGCAATTCTGTCGGTTATTGGGGAGTGTCTGTAGAATAGCCTGTGCGTTCCCCTTCTCCACTTTCCTTCCACCCCTTTGGAGCTCTTCTGTTGGGGCATGTCATCTGGAGGTGATTTTGTTGCTGTGGAAGCGACGCGGACCTCTAAATAACCGGTAAGTTGGCCCATCCACGCTGGCCATTGGGCGGTGTCATTCTGGTGAAGCAGAGCGTTGGTTATCGAGTAACCGACGTGCTGCTGCCCTTTAGCCGCCGCAGGGTTGCATTCTGGTAGCAGAGCGTGGTTATCGAGTTACCGACGTGCTGCTGGCCTTAAGCCGCCGCCGGGTTGCATTCTGGTAGCAGACCGCGCTCGAGTTCACTTCCGTAACTATCCCCTCCCCAGTACCCGCAGGCTGTTTTATGGACCCCTCTAGTGCTGATGGAGCGGTTGTTGGTGGGATCTTGTCGGGCCAGTGCACTTGATGTTATGTAAAGCTAATCCTTGTCGTTTGTTTTATTTCATGTTTGCCTCTGGATATCCATGTGCTGTATGTAAGTGACCTGTTTAGAAGCGAGGCGTTTGCTGCTGTATTTTGTCCTGTTTGTTTGCAACATCCCCACTGAAGATGAAGCTCGGTGAGTCACTGACATGTGTTCTTGGCATGGGAAATGGGATTTCTTAATATTCTGATAGCCTACATGCTTCCAGTGAAGGAGTCCTGGAGCCCTGTCGGAAGCTGTTAGCCAGATGTTTTGTGCCAATTTTTGTAATTTAGCTTCCTGTTCTCGAGCCTAGCAGGTGGTGACGTGTGCAGTTCAGGGCAGCTTGGTGCATGATTTTGTGTAGTATGGTGGCTGTGTTCGAGTGTCAGCCTAATCTATGGTGGTGGTAATTGGTGGTTGTGGTACTGTTGTGAAAGTGTAAACTGTCCTCGTAACTCCTAAAATTTGTTTCCTTCTATATTGGTTGTCTGCATTCTGTGTTTTTCAAAATGGCCGACAACAATAGTGTTTTCGATTTAATTGACTTAAGAGATAACCTTGTGAATTTGGAGAGTTCTTCTGGGGTTGAACGTGAATCACCTCTGTTTACTAGGTCTGAGGTTTTGGGATTGATTACTAGTAGTGGTTTGCCTGCCCCTCTTTTGTCTGGTTCTGGCTCGCCCAGACCTCTTAACCCTGCATACGGTCATTCTTCTCATGTTAGGTCACCTGATGATTTCCTGGGTACTGCCGACCCGTTGCATCCCAGTTCTTTCTCTGGCAATGTAAATGTTTTGTCTCCTGTAGAGGGTATGCGAGCGGGCTACCCTGGTAACAATGTCTCTTTTCCTAATGCTACATTCTCGCCTACCGTTAATTCCTCATCCTATTTCTGGTTTCTTAACTAAGTTAAAGAGTTTCAACCTGGATGACGTTACCCAAGTGGTCCAATTTTTAAAGCAAGTGGTCGAATTGGGTAACCATGCCTCGATTTTTGGGATGTCGGAAAGTCAGATTTTCCAACTGTTATATCCGGTTGCTTCCGGTATGCTGCGCGATAAGCTAATTGAAGCTATCCACCTCCGCATGTCCTTAGCCATGTTTATTAGGGAAGTGTTGTGGTTTTTTGTCCCTGCGAGTGCCCTTAGTGCTCTCGAGCAAAAGTTTTTATATCGTGTCCAAAGGTTGGACGAGTCACTTAGCGAGTATGTCAGTGACATTAAAGTGTATGCCCAGGTTTTTGCATCCCCTTTAACTGAACGACAGTTGGTGTCATCGATTGTAAATGGGTTTTCGCCTCAATATAGGTCATACATGACTATGTGTACCAGGCCTTCGTCGTTTGTAGAGCTGAAACAGGTCGTTATAGAGGCTATGGCTGTGAAACATGCAGATTCCCTTCGTGTAGCTAATGTTCCTCCTCCTTCCTTGATGTGTCGGCCCCCTCCTTCCTTGAAGTCTCGTCCCCCGCCTAAGGTTATGTTCCACCCAAGACCCAACATTAAGTGCCACACGTGCGGTGGCGTGGGGCATGTCAAGAAGGTGTGTCCGAGTAACCAGGTTGTGTATCGCCAATGACGGGATATTGTGGAGACCAATTCGGGTGTTACTTTCAAGGATATTTCTGTGCATAAGAGTTTGGGAAAACCCTGTGAAGTTTCTGGTCGTCCTACCTATGAAAGTCTTGATAACTCGTTGGAAACTAAACCTTCACGTGCTAATTCTGCTTATGTCGCTGACCTACGTAAACCTGTCGGTGAGCAATGTCGTGGCAAGTCAGCCTAATTCTAAACGTAATGTGAAACCTGTGGTGCGGGTGTCCTCGTCATCTAAATGTAATCGTTTTAGAGTGAGTAATGATCTTGGAATTTCTCCTGTGGCTAAAGGAATATCCCCGTTTATTGAAATTTGTGTTAATGACGAGCCCGTTTCTGCATTGCTTGATTCTGGTAGTGTCGCATCCTTTATAAGCGAGGACTGGTTTTTATCTATGAAGAGTGTTTGCAAATTTCCTGAGTTAAAGCCTAACAATGAATCCTTTATTTCGGCAAATTGTTCAAACTTGAATATTTTGGGTAGTATAACAGTCAAAATTCATATTCTAAATTTTTCTTGGAAGTTTAAATTTTTTGTTGCCAGAAATCTTTCTTGTTCTGTGGTCATTGGAGCTAATTTCATGTCACACGTTGGTATGCTTCTTGATTTTGGTGCTCGCAACTTATGGTTTAAGTTTAATCCGCAAAGTAAGTTATCGTTTAACCCGGTTTTATCTTCTCCTGCTGTCAATTCTGTTAGTGAACCTGTGACTATTGAGGATCTCGATCTGGAAAATTTAACGAATCTTCAAAAGGATGCCATTAAGAGGTTATGTCGGGAGTATAGTGATGTATTTACGGACAAGTTGGGTGTAACCCATTTGATGGAGTACAAGATTGAGCTAACCGATTCTGTGCCGGTGCGTTCCAGCCCGTATCGCCTTGCCCCGCCCAAGATGGCTGAACTTCGTAAGATTATCGATAAGATGTTAGAAGAAGGTGTAATCCAACCCTCTATCTCTGCCTACTCATCCCCTGTATTTCTTGTGCCAAAATCTAACGGTGGTTTTCGGCCGGTGGTCGACTATAGGTCTCTTAATCAAAATGTTGTTTTGCAGTCCATCCCTTTGCCGGACCTTCACACATGTTTTAGTTGGTTTCTCAACGCGAAGGTGTTCACGATCCTCGATTAAAATTCTTCTTACTTCCAAATTCCCCTCTCTCCGGAATCCAGGCATGTTACTGCTTTTTCCACTGACTGGAACCTGTTTGAGTATGCCCGTGTCCCGTTTGGCCTATCCACCGGAGCCGCTGTGTTGAGCAGACTTCTGGACAAGGTGTTTTCTGAAATTAAATTCAAGTTTGTGTACCACTACCTTGACGATGTGGTGATCTATTCTGAGTCCTTCGAGGAACACGTTGATCATCTGAAAATTGTACTTGATCGGTTGCGTGACGCTGGCCTTACCGTCAAATTGTCCAAGGTTTCCTTTGCCAAGCCCAAAATTTCCTTCTTGGGACATATTGTTTCTGAATCTGGTATCTCCGTGGACCAGTCTCGTACGCAGGCCATCAGAGATTTTAAACCACCCAAGAACGCCAAGGGTGTTGCTCGTTACATTGGTATGGTGAACTTCTTCCGTAAGTTTATCAGTAACTTTGCCGACCGTGCTGCTCCTCTAAATCAATTACGCAAAAAGGCTGTGAAGTTTGAGTGGGGTCCCTCTCAGCAAGCAGCCTTCGAAGATCTTAAGCTTGCGCACTCTAACGCCCCTGTATTAGCCATTCCGGATTTTGGGAAGCAGTTCATTGTGCAGACTGATGCGTCTGGTCGCGGTGTTGGTTGTGTACTACTGCAGGAATCTGATCTGGGTAGGCAACCCATTGCATACGCTTCTCGTACCTTAACGGACGCAGAGAGGAAGTATTCCATATACGAACTTGAGGGTTTAGCTGTGTTGTTCGCTCTAGAAAAATTCCGTATGTATCTTGAGCACACTAAGTTTCTCCTTGAGACCGATAACCAAGCCTTGAGCTGGGTCTTAGGGAAACCCCGTAAAACTGGTAGGATTGCCAGATGGGCAACTAGGATTCTGTCATTCCAGTTCTCAGTCCAACATATTCGTGGGTCCGAGAATGCGGTAGCCGATTCATTAAGCCGCATGTACGAGGAAACAGCTGAAGAGGATATTCAAGAATCTGAACCCGTAAACCTTGTATCTGCTGTAAATTGTGTCAATGCCGTTCTTAGCAAATCCCCTGTGCTTTTTGAGGATATGAGACGATTCCAGAAATAAGATCCCTCCTTATCTAGCCTTATTGACCGAATCAATTCTGGTGAAGTGATCAAGCCCTACTCTCTGAAGGACGGTGTATTGTGTTGTTCGTCCCGTCATGACCGCCTACCTAAAATTGTGCTCCCGTCGGTCCTAATTCCGGAAATCTTTCGTTACTATCACGAATCTCCTATTGGTGGCCACTTAGGAGTATTCAAGACCCGAGCTAAAATCAGACAATTTTTCATTTGGCAAAGTATGGATGGCGACATCAGGAGGCTCATTAGAAATTGTGCTGCATGTAGTATTAGCAAACCTCCAGTTTCTACTAAGGATGGCCTCTGAACCGGCATCTAGACCCATGGAGAAGCTTTTTATCGACCATGTTGGGCCGTTCCCTCGCTCTGGTCGGGGAAACCAATTTGCGCTTGTTTGCACTGACGGTTTCACCCGATTTAGTTGGATTTTCCCCACCAGACAGGCTACGACCAGTTCCGTCATAAAGTGTCTTAATTCAATCTTTTCATCTTTTGGGCCATGTCAGTACCTGGTATCAGATAATGCCAAGTGCTTTGTATCTCATCAGTTCCGTCAATTCTTATTTGATTATGCTATTTCGCATGTAACCACCACTCCCTATTTTCCTAACCCGTCTCTCGCTGAGCGAGTCAATCGTAATCTCCGTTCTGCTCTGATTGCTTTCCACCACGACGACCATTGCAAGTGGGATTCTAATTTGCATTGGCTCAATTTTGCTTTCAACACCGCCGTGCATGAGAGCACGCAAGCCACCCCTATTTCGTTAATGTTTTCCTTTATGGCCAATTCTCCGTTGTCTAATCTGTGGAACCTGCACGATCTCCTTCCGGACAGTTTCACGCCCGAGGATATGAGGGCGAAATTCGACAAGGCTAGAGAGAATATTAAGGTATCACATGACCAACTTGCCAAGCGACACAATGCCTGTCGCAAGCCAACGGATTTGGAAATTGGTGATGTTGTGTACGTTCGCAATTTCGAGCCCAAGGGCGTCAGTAATCTAGTTTCAAGCAAGTTGACCCCTCGTTTCAAGGGCCCATGTTATGTAGAGGCATTCCTGACTCCCGTTACTCTGCTTATAAGGAACCCCAAGGCAAACAAAATTTCAAGAGTGCATCTGTCGCACATTAAACGAGGTGGAGAGGTTTCTAATGAGGAAATGCTACCATAAGTTTTGTAAACTGATTTTGTATAATATAGAGTATCCCTAAACTTCATTGAAGCCTTCAGGCATCTGTTCCTTCTGAAATTTTGAACTGGATATGAAAACTCTGATGGGATACAAAATGTAACTGTTGGGCAATTCCCATTTTGTGGTAAACTGTAAAATTTGAAACTAATTTTGATATTTTCATAGAAGATGCTAACATGTAAGTTGGACTCGGTGGGAGACCTAACTCATGTTATCTTGTATACATGTTCCCTTGGGAATTTGAGTGGTCATTCCTCTACCGTAGTTCCTTCTAAATGTATAGTCGTTTAACTCTTGTCGTCTTGAAAGGTACTTCTAGTCTGTAAAAAGGTAAATTTTTAAATGAAATTTTGTAAACACGGATCTAGGTCATTGTCAGAAATATTTTCTTCATATAAATTCAACTTTGTTTCTCTTTTGTAAAATGTAGTAAGAATTAGTAATTCTGTAAACCTTTTTTGAAATTTGATTAACTTCTATTTTTGTAAATGGCTGCCCACGCGTCGAATGATATATGGCACATTGCTTCCACCTACTTCGTCTAAAGCGAACTACATTGGACTTGTTGAAAATTTTCCTAACGTGTCTCGGACTATGAAAGCACTGCAGGTGCTGGTGTTCTGCGTTTCTGAAGAATTATGGACACAGGGAAGCTGTTAACTAAGTGGTTTGCGAGGTGATCAATTATCCATTCCCTGATAATCTGACCCTGCACTCTTCTTAACAAAAAAGATGCGGTTGTTATCCATCAATTGGAGTTAACTGGTGAACATTATCTTCTGGAAACATGCTTGGTGAATCGACTAGTTAAGGAGTTCTGCCTATGCCTAGGCATATTCGTGAACGGTGTTCACGCTTAAGGGAGGGAGGCTGTTACGTGCAATGCACGTCCCAATTTTTTTTAATCCCTCTTCCCTGTTTTCGGGTGTTCCATGACATTTTGAATCGACCGCCTGCTGACTTGATTCCGTTTGTCGACACGAGATAGCAGCTGCTGTCGGACTTCGTGGTGACTTCAAGTAGTTCCTTCGTCTCCGATAGAGAGTGTTTGCTGTGTCTTATAAAACTCTTCATATTCGTGGCATAATTGAAAGACAATTATATTCTACGTCATGAAACAAATGCCGGTGTATTCATGATACCGCCAAATTATTTACTAAATTATGACATTGTTGATTGATGTGTCAAGCCTTGATTGGACGATAAATATAGACATGAATGCAGTTCGGCATCTGACCGGGGAATTTCTCCGCCATCTTGTGAAGTCCAGGATCTGTGGTCGAAGAAGCAACAAGCCGACTGGTCGTGAAAGGTGTCACCGCTGATGGGGGGCTTGGCCCCCAGCCTCTACGAAATATAAATATATTCAAGAGAAAGTATGAATGCCAATTCTACTAGGAAATTGCCTGTGCTCTTCATGCTGTGCATTTCATCGTTTCGCCGTGAAGTGGACGTGTGAAATGTAATCGCATCTCGATGCAGACCTGTGCTTGTGACCAAAATGAAGCATGTGCTGGGTGGGCATGTTCAAGGCAATATAGTGCCATATTTTATTTTATTTCAAATGTGTTAGTTTCTTTTATTTTCATTGTGTCTCCACTGTGAAGTTTTAAGGTACGTTTATTTTATTTATCCAATTATTTTATTTTGGGAGCTGCAATTTTGGCCTTGTATGAATGTTTGATCTTCTGTTTTGTTTTGCCTGTTAGGCCTAAAATTTCTTTTATGTTTTAATAACGTTTCCTTATATATATTAATTTTGTTATTATTTTTGTACCTTCTGGAGACACATTTATAAGTTTATTTTACGTTTAATTTTTTTTTTTCATTTGGCAATCTTGGGATTGTCATATTTTCAATCTAATGTAAGATCCGTCGAGAAATTATCCGACTAGTGTTAATAGTTCTTAGATGTAAATTGTTTTCCGCCTTTCATTCCGCTCTGGGGATTCTAAATTAATTTAATGCTAATTGTTTGCCGTAGTTTCGATCAGGCATGCGGTCTCCTGGTTTTTTTGTGGCCATGTTTGTTTTTTGTTTTGACGAGATGCACGCTGGTCTCGAGGTCAGTCTCTTGGCGCAGGCCACGAAAATCAAACGTGTTGTGTGTTAGCTTAATTTTTTTAAATGTAATTTTGTTGATTTTATTTTGTGGTTTTTGGTAAATGTTCCTGTGTTTTCCGCCGTCGTGCTTAACATAAATTTGTTTTCTAATCCCATTTTATTTTGTTAATTTATTTTTTTATTTCTCGTTTCATCGTGGCCGGGATCTCCGCATGTCGGATCGCTATTACATTCCCTTGTAAATTATCAAGCCCTTTATCATTGTGTTATGCCTGTAATTTTTATTTTAATCTTTGGGCTGTATAACATTTTAATTTCAATTTGATTCTTGTCCTTTTGTTTGCAAGCATGTTCTGTTTCTGGTGAAGGTGCTCCTTTAAATTTTTAACATTAAATTTTTATTTTAAATTTTTAATCAACTGTTGTGGCATTATTTCGCCGACAGCAATTCTGTCGGTTATTGGGGAGTGTCTGTAGAATAGCCTGTGCGTTCCCCTTCTCCACTTTCCTTCCACCCCTTTGGAGCTCTTCTGTTGGGGCATGTCATCTGGAGGTGATTTTGTTGCTGTGGAAGCGACGCGGACTTCTAAATAACCGGTAAGTTGGCCCCTGGTGAAGCAGAGCGTTGGTTATCGAGTTACCGACGTGCTGCTGCCCTTTAGCCGCCGCAGGGTTGCAATAATAATAATAATAATAATAATAATAATAATAATAAGACACACACATGTTTTGAATGCTAACACGCACACAGTCCAGCTCACTGGTGACTGAATATTGTACCTAGCCAGAGGACTCGTGCGAGCTGTTGCTGGTGCTGACGAGGCAGGAATGTCTACGTCAGCAGTAAGTGTGATATCAGCTTACTTGCCTCGTGGTGGCTAGCAGGTGTGCCGTTTAAGCAGAGACCGCCATTTTGGTTCTGAGACAGTAGGACTACCGATGTATAAAAGGTAGCCATTTTGGTTCCTTATTAAAAACAGGAAACTAGTATAAGGTACACGAATCTTATTCAGATTGAGGAATGTGAAGAGGCGTGGGAACACTTGCGAGAGAGAGACAGAGACAGGTCAAAACGCTGAGAAAATACAACTTTTTCTGTTGCTAGGCTAACTGATAACGATTGCGTTAGTCATGCACTTGCCATTTTAGCACACGGACGTATACAGTAGAGCTGTGGAAGAAAAATCCTTTTATTTTTTGGTAAGTACCTATGAATGATTATTTTAATAATGTCATGCTAATGGACCTTAAATTTGTTGTTATTGATTAGGTAATTATTGATTTTTTAATTTATTTGTTTGCAGATAACCGGTATACCTTACATGTCTGAGATACAAGAAACCAGTTTACTTTTGAGCCCACTAAAAGGAAACAGCAAGAAGCCACTGCAAGTGAGGGTGGGATTATTTTTTAAACTAACATGTTTCATTTTTTTGTTTCATATTTTATTTTATGAAATGCATGTACCAACCTGAATTTAGGTATTTATAACGTTTTTTTTTGAAACTTCGAAAGAAAAGCCTTACCGCCGTAGCAGTCGCTGAAAACCCGAGACGCAGTAAAGTGCAACCATTGTTTCCAGGCAGTGAACTATTTAAAACTCAGGTAAGCCTAACATAAAATGCTATTCCATTTTACCACTACTGAAAACTCGTAGACAAAAAATTCATTACCTGTACATGACTAGGACGATGATTGCTTCCTTGATTAATGACTATGTATTGGCAACCGGTACAAGACCATATTGGTTGTTTACCGGGAACGTACAAGGCCATATTGGATTTTGTAAAAAACAATTTTTTTTAAATAACTGTCATGTCGTTCCCTATAATAATAATAATAATAATATTAATATCGTATGGCCTCGGATGCCGAGTGCAAGCTTTGTTATTTGACACACAGAGGGTAGCTTGCATGTCGAATTTAGTTTTTCATTGACTATGAAAATCAAGGAGGTTAGTTGATAGATATCTATTCTCCTTAAACTCTATGGCGCTTTCTAGTCGAAAAATGAGGAATTTCTACCCTATGAACTCAACGAATATTCACAGGTTTGAACATGATAATCTGAACAAAATGACATGACATTATTATTATTTTTGTTTATGTATTGGTTAAAGGGGAATGTAAATGACTGCAGCTTTATAAAAAGAAAATAAGTACATGGGTTACTGTTAGTGCCGACATACAGTTTATTATCATTTTTATGGTGTTTTGATATATTAATGCCAATTAACGTTAAAGTTTTATTTACAAGTATTGATTGATTGACTGATTGAGTGATTGATTATTTTGTTTGCTTTTAGGTGTCGTCATGCGCCATTAACGTAATGAACAGACAGTGAACAAGCATACATTGTGCTTTGAAGTATTCTGTGCAACGTTAATAACTTACAATAAGATTTTTTTTATAACACATTGCGTTAGTACCAAATACAACAAGTGAGCAAGTTGGTTTACCACGTGGGTTAAATTTAAAATCAGAACATGATCGTTGCTTAACATTGAATCCTGGTCAGTAGGCTTTTTGTCGACACATGAACTTGCGAAAGCCATTTTTTTTTACTTGAACCGAGAAGATGTGGTGCGCTGTGTGTTTTGTCGTATTAAACTTTCACACTGGGAAGAAGGGGATGATCCCTTTAGAGACCATTTGCGATGGTCTCCTTGTTGTCCATACATGCTTGGAAAACAAGTGGGTAACATACCCGTGTATCCAATATGGCCTTGTACTTTCCCGGTAAACAACCAATATGGTCTTGTACCGGTTGCCAATACATAGTCATTAATCAAGAAAGCAATCATCGTCCTAGTCATGTACAGGTAATGAATTTTTTGTCTACGAGTTTTCAGTAGTGGTAAAATGGAATAGCATTTTATGTTAGGCTTACCTGAGTTTTAAATAGTTCACTGCCTGGAAACAATGGTTGCACTTTACTGCGTCTCGGGTTTTCAGCGACTGCTACGGCGGTAAGGCTTTTCTTTCCAAGTTTCTAAAAATAAATAAAATAAACCGTTACAAATACCTAAATTTAGGTTGGTACATGCATTTCATAAAATAAAATATGAAACAAAAAATGAAACAAGTTAGTTTAAAAAAATAATCCCACCTTCACTTGCAGAGGCTTCTTGCTGTTTCCTTTTAGTGGGCTCAAAAGTAAACTGGTTTCTTGTAACTCAGACATGTAAGGTATACCGGTTATCTGCAAACAAATAAATTAAAAAATCAATAATTACCTAATCAATAACTACAAATTTAAGGTCCATTAGCATGACATTATTAAAATAATCATTCATAGGTACTTACCAAAAAATAAAAGGATTTTTCTTCCACAGCTCTACTGTATACGTCCGTGTGCTAAAATGGCAAGTGCATGACTAACGCAATCGTTATCAGTTAGCCTAGCAACAGAAAAAGTTGTATTTTCTCAGCGTTTTGACCTGTCTCTGTCTCTCTCTCGCACGTGTTCCCACGCCTCTTCACATTCCTCAATCTGAATAAGATTCGTGTACCTTATACTAGTTTCCTGTTTCTAATAAGGAACCAAAATGGCTACCTCTTATACATCGGTAGTCCTACTGTCTCAGAACCAAAATGGCGGTCTCTGCTTAAACAGCACACCTGCTAGCCACCACGAGGCAAGTAAACTGATATCACACTTCCTGCTGACGTAGACATTCCTGCCTCGTCAGCACCAGCAACAGCTCTCACGAGTCCTCTGGCTAGGTACAATATTCAGTCACCATTGAGCTGGACTGTGTGCGTGTTAGCATTCAAAACACGTGTGTGTCTTATTATTATTATTATTATTATTATTATTATTATTATTATTATTATTATTAAACATTTTACTGTAATAATAATTACTAGCAAGCGGCCATCCTCAATACATGATCATGTTAACCACATACTTTCATCCTAAAACACATGACTTAACCCAGTTCAATATTTAGTTTATAACATTTCAGGCCAATGACCTTATCGTTTTGGCTCTTTGCGTACATGCACATGACTTGGTCGAGCAAATGTTATAGGTTTCCATATTCTAAAACCATTTACTGTGCCAGACAGCAGTCTCGCTTATCACCGTTTACTAGCATGTTAAAGATCCCCTTCAGGGGTTAAAAAAATTCCTAGCACACTTAACACATTTTCAAATATTCGCCTCTATCCGTCATAGGAAATGGCACAGAACCAACCATCATAAGCTGCCCCCGCCATCCCACCAAAATAGCTATTCATTTCTTCCGGGCACGGTCACCGAGTTCGCCAACGTCTAAGAATCACTTGCTCATATCCTACAACCGTCTGTTGTGTCAGAGAGCGATCTCGCTCATCACCGTTAACTAAAACGTTAAAGATCCCCTTCAGGGGTAAAATTTTAGCATGCTTGTCACATTTCAAAATATTCGCCTTCATTCATTCGTCATAGGAAAAAATATCGAAAAGCAACCCCTCGTTTTGCCATAAATCGCCCCCGTCGAAATAGCCTTTTCCAGTACTCACCATGCTCGTCCATAGCCTCGTTGTAACATACGTCAAGCGCTACCGGCTCTCTGTCTATAAACACGCTTTTATTAAAAGAAAATGCCTAGTTTTTTGTCCTAGAGACTTGACATTTATTTTCGTGGTAGAGGGGATAGGGTTCTTTCATTTATGTCAAAAAAATTTTGTCAACGTGTTAGTTTCCAAAATAGTAAAAATTCAAAATTTAAGTGTTTTCAAAAAATCCCAAAATACAAAAAAGTTTTATTATAAAAAATAAAGGTCATAGAGACCATTGGTTTGAACTATGGCACGACATTCTGTCATGTTTGGTTTTCAAACTATCGCCTACTTTTAAAAACAAAATTTTTCAAAATATTTTTCTAAAATACAACCAGTGGTCTATAGGAAAGAGGACGTCAGCTCGAGTCCAACGACACTACGACATCCGAACGCCAATGATCACCAATGTTCGCGAGAAAGTAGGCTATCATTTTTTTTCCTCCTACACCCTTGAAACTTGCTGTCCTCCTAGAGGGCATATTCACCTTTCACTAACGTCAAACAAACTTTTTTCCAATTCACCGTTTCCAAAATAGTGCCAATCCAAAAAACAAGAATTTTCAAAAAAAAATACCAACACACATGCTTAGCCAAGAGAACGTCATCTCAACGCCAACAATACCTCGTTCGTTAAAATCCGACCACGCGTTCGGGAAATATCGCCCAAAGTTTATATGAAAGTAGGAGAGTAAGTAGAACCCCATTATAGCACTACTGAACAGTTTTAGTCCTAGAGGCTTGAAATTTATTTTGCGGGTAGAGGGGATCAGGGCCATTCATTTATGTCAAACAAACTTTTCTTGTAAACTTTTTAGTTTCCAAAATATACAAATTTCAAAATTGAACTTTTTTCAAATAAATGTAAAAAATAAAAACGTTTTATTATAAAAAATAAAGGGCATAGAGTCCGTTCGTTTAAGCTATTGCACAACATTCTATCATGTTTGGTTTTCAAACTATCACCTACTTTCGAAAACATTTTTTTTTTAATATAATGAGGTGTCCATAGGAAAGCCACCGCCAGCTCGAGTCCAACGACACCTCATTCGTGAATCTCCGACCACGGGTTGGGGAGTTTATCGGCTCGAATCATTGATTTCACTGAAATCATTGTTGTAATACCGGCACCAAATTATAAAAACAAGTGATGGGGGCAGCTTTGGGATCTGACATCAAGAATATCGAGTAGCGATATTTTCATTGCATATTAAAGTAGCTTGATTCTAGGTCTACCGGTACTCTTTTTTTCCTCTGTCAACTTATAAAAAGGTGCGGAAAAAATACTGTGATCGCCCTCCCAGACTAACGGTATGTCGGCCGCCACTGGTGGATACATCATCGAAAATCATCAGTGAATCAGGCTTTACCTCGTCCGGAGCAATAACATTTTCTTGCATGGAAAATAAGAAATAACCCATATTTTCATTTTGTAATTCAGACATGACTTGATCCATAAACACGTAGAGGGGTTGGTAGAGAGATTTTGCAAAAATATAAATATTTTGAAAACGCAGACCATTGGGCGCTGTGATGAGCGTCAGCAAAGGATTGGTCTTTCCACAACTGGAAGGCCCCACCATGATGCAGCGAATGGAAGATGGAAACAGTGAACCATGGCGTTGTACACGTGATGTGTAATAGAGATTGGAAACCATGTCCCCCACGGAGAATGACTCTTGCTGCTTAATAATCTTAATTTCAACTAAGGCTTAGAGAGGCTAGCAGGCTGTCTATATACATGGAACCGAGCCTTGTCATAGAAACAGTAGACTCGTACTACAGGTTGACGATGGATGTCTTTGGACGTGCGTTAATGGCCAAAGCTAGGGCTGTTCCCATACATGATCCCAAACAAGAAACAGATCCTGCTAATAAACACTATGTGGATAGGTCTGTAGTGCCACGCACGAAACAGGGAGATTATGACTTTAAGAGAATGCGGTTAACTCATGTGAAACATCCTCTAGTGTCTACAGACGTAACTACAAAAATGTATGTGGATAACAAGGTGTATGAGTTTTATGACAAATTCCCTCAGCTTACGGTAAATGGTTATACCAATAATCATCACCGCATTATTCACGTGGAAGACCCACAAGACGAAGACAATGTCTGCACGAAACGTTATGTGGCCTATGAAATGAAAAGGCTTTATAAATTTATCCCATCTGTATTTTTGGTATATCTGACAAATGAAAAATCTGTGAATGACAGAAACCATTTACCGCTAGTCCATTACCTGCACCTGACCTATGTGCTTGCTTCGGATTTAAGCCACTATCGATTACACTATGATGGAACCATTCACATGAAATACGCAATGCCTGATGAGTACCATTTACAAATCGAGATAAATGGTCATAGGATGTTGATCCATTACCATGAAATGGTCAATGCAGGGTATGAATTAACCTTTCATATCATGTTGACATGGGATGAAAAGCAAGCGGGTAAATCCATAAACGATTTCCCACTTTTTAAGGAATTGGAATATACAGCCATGAAATAACAACATGACGTTCATTGTGACTTAAACTTTCATGTGAAAGGTTGTTGGTCATCATTATGGTGAAACAAAGATATGTGGTGAGAAAGACTATGAAGACTAAAAATAAGACCCTGTCATTGTCAAAGCATGGGCTTAAGCCATTAGTGGACAAGCCCATGCGAAAGAAAAAAAGAAAAAATTACGTGTTGACTATAAGAAAACCCTTCGAGCAGCACAGAGACGTGTTATTCCAAAACGTCAGCGAATGGGTTCAAAACAAGGGCGGGGGATTCCCGTCCCCAAACGAGCGGGATTTTTACCTGCTTTATTTGCCGGTCTGGCTGCTCTGGGTTCACTTTTGGGTGGAGCCAGTGCGGTGGCGAAAACCATTAAAGCCGCACAGCAGGGGAAGCAACAACTAAAAGAAAGTCAGCGACACAATGAAACCATGGAAGCGATTGCTATGGGGGCTAGAAATGGCAATTTAAAGCCAGCCTTTTATCAACAAGGATTTGGGATTTCATCATTTCGAAATAAAAAATAATAAAAAATTAACCTCAGGCATAGCAAGACATGCCCTGACTCATCAACAAATGGAAAACTATGCTAAACAACTAAAGCTTTCTCATTTTCGAGGTGTGTTTATGCGAAACCAATTACCCCCGCGACCCTGGAAACAGGAATGTGCTGTTGTAAATTTGGATGATCACCGAGGACCAGGAACGCATTATGTAGCTTATGTCAAAGAGGGATCCACCCTATGGTACTTGGACAGTTTTGGGAATTTGCCCCCGCCCATGGAACTAGAGACCTATTTAGGAAACAGGATCAAGATATATTATAATGAGAAACGTGAGCAAACGCTTAACAGCCAACAGTGTGGACGTTTGTGTTTAATATTTTTATATAAGAATCAGCATAAGCTAAATCGTCAACAGTATGTCGGCAGAAAATAAAACCTTTACACTGCATGGACGTGGACCTGAAGTCAGCCTAGACTTTTACCCGCCTATCGAATTGAGTGAAAGACCTTATGGTTTAGGACTTGTTTCGCATGAAACGTACAATAGAATATACAACATACTGTGCCCGTTTGGATCAGGATCCAAATGACCACATTTTGAAAAATACCGGAATCAGATTAGCACGAGAAAATCTATCTCAGGGTCTATCTAGGCACATAATTAGGTCTATCTGGCATCCCTGATATCGGTAATTCTCAAGTAGGTAAGGAGTGAAATTATTTTTGGAAACACACACTTTCTTAAAATATCTCAATTTATTGATAATTAAAATTGACTTTGACTGGCAAAAAAAATTCAAAACACAAACAAACAACACAATCATTTAAAAAATCAACCTTCCTATCATTCTCCACTTCGCAAAAATTGATAATCAGAAATCAAAGTCCATTTGATATCAAAATTAAAAAAAAACATTGTTTTACATATTTACACTAGATAATCACTTTCATTAAAGAGTCCCAGTGATTCATCCTATTTACATATCTCGTTTCACATTACGAAGATTCGTCGTTCGTTGAAGACATTCAACGATAATATTTATACACTTTTCATTTTTTTCCTCCTTTCAAAAAAACAATATATATATATTGAAGTATTGGGAGAAAAGGAGAGCACAAGCAGCTAAGAAGTGATTGATCTGACGTACCCCAAAGTGGGTGATTCGAGGAGAAGAAGAAGAATATATATTTTGAAATATTATTCTGTTGATTCATTGCTAACTCTGTCTTTCGAACCCCATATTAATATTCGGCTTAACAAAGTCGGATGTTAATACGGTCATTATTTTCAAAAACTTTGTTTCAACAATAAACAAAATTTATGAAATTTTCATCAAATTGAAAATTAAATTTGTATCTCATTTATCTATAAGTCTCTTTGTTCCAAATGAACAATGTTCAAAAATAGGAATTTCATCATTTGAAATTTATTATTCATAATTGACATATATTTGTTATTAACAACACAATTGTTGCAATTTATTCTCAGTTGACTGAGTTTCTTTTATTATTTCAATAATTATATTAGAATTTTATTTATAACAGGGTTTCACTTTTTATCGGGTGAATATTAACTGCTCATATCAAAAGAAATTCTTTTATCAATACTCAAAGCACAAAATATAAATATTTAATTATTTATCTTGTTAATCTTTGCATTTTCCAACTATTTATTTTTATATTTTTTTTCTTAGGTCAGGTTCCTCAAAATCTAAACTCATACTGTTCAAATATTTAGGCATCAGGTTTGGAAAATTGAAGTTTATCCAGACAAAAAAAAATTTGAAACTGACAGATTTAGTGGGATTAGACTAGAAATATGGGGCGGTCTAATAATGCCTTACCCTTCTTTCACAATTCAGAGCCCATATGCTCTTCATAAACATTCACATGACACACACGCACACCCCTGTGTGCGCAAGACAATGGGACTCAAAGCCCTCATGGACGACCCATCTAGCCTCCTCACCAAACTTAAGTTTTGACAATTATATTAACACACTAAACAATTATATTTGACTTCATCTATTACATTTTTTTATCCACCAAACACTTTTATATATTTTTCTCTTGGTAATAATCTGTCTTACCACTCTGCGTTTTCCCAAATTTTATAAGAAAAGATGTATTTATTATGGTCAACATTTCCTGGCCTTCCCTCTTCATAAATTCTGCCCTAGATTTATACATATAAGTACCTGCCTTATTGTTTTCATTTGATATTCGTTTTTTTATCTCTTGGAAATATTTACTGAGCTCAAAATTGATTATATTTCACGTTCATTTACCAACTCATTCTACCTGTTTATAAATTTCAACTTCTATTTCACAATAAACAAAAGTTATCGCATTTAAAACCTTCAATTTAAATAAATTCCTTCACAAGTTATTATTATTATCAATGGAAAAATGAAAAAAAAATGTTTATTTAATAATGCTTTCCTATTACTTCATAAGGATTATTAATGCCCTGTTTAACTCCTAAACAATTATCTAACACCTTGTCGCGTACTATCTATAACACTTTATTATTATTATTAATGTAGTATTATTTAATGCGGCAATCATTTAACTTTATTTAGTTTTAGTAAATGGTGCTATTACCAAATTATCTTTTACAACGTTAAATAGTGTTTCAATCAATAACATTATGAAATTATTTTATTCACATTTGATATTATTATTATTATCTTTGTTTTATTTTTATGTTTATTTATTTATTTTTATAAAATTAAATTATTTAAATAATCCAAGACGTAACTTAAATCTCTCATAAGAATTTATTAAGATTCTTCCTATACTTTGGAAAAATTTAAATCTTTCATGTTGCAATAAACATGAACATGACTGTAGTCTGAACGAAATAGAAAATACGACAAAATAAATTGACTGAGTAAAAAGGATTCTCAAAATGCTCTACTAAGCTAGTTGATAGTACATGAAATAGCTCTTACTTCATTCTTGCTGTGCTGGCGATGCGTCTCCCATGGTCATCTGCAATCCATTTCAACTTCGTTGGTCCCACGTCACACCTATCCTTAATTCGTTTAACGGCGCATGTCAATTATGATGATCGCTTGTTTAAAACAAACACTCCCGTATTCTTCAACACAAGGTAACATTTTGAACTGTAGCAATAGTTCCAAATGAATGTGTTACTCTTGCAATTTCGTTTCTCGGATCAAGTCCCACGTTTGAAAATATTGTTCTGATCGTCTGCTCGCATAGGAACACCTATTAGCAGTTGAGACTGAACCTCAAGTTCACAGTCCGTCCTGTCTAAAGTTTGAAGTGCCTTGTACAGTTTCACAAATAGAAACAACAAATTATTGTAGGCGACTTCAGTGAATGGATTATCAAATAACCATCTCTTGTAGAGTACTTGTAAGAATATCTGGCTATAGAGTCCTCTAATATCCCAAGTCCGTTGTTGAAAATTTCTATCACTTTGAACATAGCCCCAGCCCACATGGCTTACTTAGTGGCAAAGTTCCTTCGGCGTGTAGTATGACGTAGTATTCACTGTTATGAAGCGTAGCGGCGAGTTCCTCCCAAGCAGTTGCTTGCTAGGAATGACTTGACAGTCTTGAAAACCTGGTTCTTTATATAGGTCAGCCAGAAATCCTTCTCGAAAGTTCCATTTCCAGATCTCGGCTCCTGGTGTACGGATTCTTCTGCTCAATAGCTTAAAATCCTTTTCTTTTCTGTGCCAGAAAACTGTGCTACTTTTTAAGTCGCTAATTCGTCTCCTTGAGTAAAATTTATAAAAGTTTCAACTCATGACGTAGGCAAGCTTCCACGTCACTCACTCCAGTGTCTATATGCTTCCCTCGACACTCTATCCTCCGAGCGCGTTATTCAAGTATCATCAGTTTTGTTGTCTCTCTGGACTAGCGTTCGTTCGTTACCATCAGCTCGTCATTATGTCACGGACGTTTGCACGATCCGGGGACAATACGTGAAAATGTGAACAACAAGTTTTACTATGATGATTCTGTGCTCACCCTGAACTCTGGTGTATATACGATAAATGACATTTATGAACACATTTATGTGGTGTTGATCAATGAATATGGTTTAAAGTAATTTTTTCTTGATGGAACGCACAAGTTTGAACTTGTAGGAAATACCAACACTCATTGTTGCAGTATTTTCTCCACGTTTAAGATTGACTTTAAAACACACCCCGATTCCATTGGTCCATTACTAGGATTTAAACCACGTGTATTGGAGCCCAACAAAAACATCAATCAGACGATGAAGTGAAATTCATTGAGGACCATCATGTGTCAGTGACGTGTAATATTATTAGCCAAGTGTACACCAATCAAGAACCATCCCATTCGCTATATGACTTTATTGTGACATCGCCCAATGGCTATATTAATCGTCAAAACCCTCCAGTGGTGCTTTTTCATTCTGTGGCTGTCGATGGTATTAATAATATAACATTAAGATTGATTAATAGAGAGCAAAAACTCATTCAACTAGATTCTACCACACCAGTGATTTACAAGGTGGAGCTAAAGCCACTATGAAGTTGGTGTATAAAGCAACAGCACCGTCTAAGTATGGTGTTAGTTGTTTGCAACGTAAATACACGTTAACATCTAAGGACAAGCAGATTTTACAGCATTTGGGTTACCACGTCAACCCCCTGGATGAATTCTATCCTAGAGGTAGCGAACCACATGGAGGAGCAACCAGGGGTGGTAGGAATTGATCTCCATTCCTATCAAGCTCAAACACCTGGACTCAATAACAATGATGAAATTCAATTTGTTATCAACAACCAATTTTAGACAAAATTTCCCTTGGATACCGATCAGCTCAGAAGGGCGGGGAGTTACGCTGTACGCCCCACTACCTAGGACTGAGTCGTACAAACTGGGTTTTGTAAATAAATCGGTCTGTGCATGGAACAGCCTACCGTGTTCCCTGAAGGCCAGCAACAATAATGCCGTTCAGTTCAAGAGGAAGCTGCGGCATTATTTGTTCAACAAGTAGGTTGTTCCTCATAAATTATGCCCCGATTCTTTGTTGTGCTAGTGTTTCCTGTGTATGTCCATTTGCAATATTTATTTGATCTCTTCTCTTGTTGTCCTCCTTTAGCATATATAAAATTACCATCCCTCTAATGTATACTGTAAATAATGTATCATTGCTCGATTCTCACTAATTGCTATCCTGCGTACATATGTAAATATAATCCTGTATATATAGTGGGGGCTCTGACGCATCCCGAATGCGAAGTGGGGCTTTGCTCTTTTCAGAGACTCCCTTCAGTGTACTGTAAATATAGTGTAAGGCACTGATGAATAAATATGAAATGAAATGAAACCAATATATTTACACCCTACCGCATTAAATTTCATTCAGATTGAAGGTCGGCTCAGCAAAGCCGATGGCTCTACAACCAACACATCCAAGTTAGCCAACCATGGTTTGGCCTTTCTGTTTTCTGAGGTGCGTTATGTGATTAACGATATCGTGGTGGATAGCATTCGAAATGTGGGTATTTTCAGAGTCATGAAACTATACCCCTCTTATAGTGAGGAAGAAGGTAAAACACGTTGCATGGCAGGTTGGTGCCCTGACTCGACCATTGACTTGATGGTACACACCGATGGCACATTTACTGGATATTTACCTCTTAAACTGATTGTATGCTTTACCGAAGATCACCAGCGCTTTGTGGTCAACGCAAGGCAAGTGCTTTATTTGGTTAGAGACAGGAGTGATAATAATGCACTCAAGGTAGCCGACAATGCCCCTATAGATTCAGAAATTCAACTACAACGCTTGCTATGGAAAGTGCCCCATGTGGCCCTTGACGATAGCAAAAAACTGGACATACCCAAGATGGTAAAAAGAGATATGCCTCTACCCATGGAACTTAGAAGCTGTGCACTCCATGAGTGCCCGCTATTGCCCACCACCAACACACACAGTTGGTCTGTAAAAACAGCCCGCTATTCAGAGAGACCTCTCTACATGAACATGGGTTTTCAAACGAATCGCAAGTATCAACAAACCAAAGATGCCTCGCAATTTGATCATCTGCAATTGAGAAATGCACGTATTTTCCTCAACGGTGCTGTGTTTCCCTATGAAGGACTGGATTTGGATTTTTAGAAAAATAATTTTGGTCCCCTGTACGACTCGGTTTCTAAATTTAGATGGTCGTATTATCAAAAAGAGCACAGCCCCATGCTCTAACCCCAAGCGTTTAAGGCAAGGGCGCCACTGATTGTCGTTGACTGTTCTTACTTGGAAGAGTCTGTCAAGCCATCCTATATTGTCATTCGACTAGATTTTGAAACGCATGGCAATGTACCAGCCAATACAACTGCCCACTGTTTGATTATTCATCACAAACAAGTCAACTATTATCCGCTGTCAAACCAAGTGACGAGTGTATAAATAACAGGTCAACTAATTTTTATTTATTTATTTATTTAGTAATTATTAGATAAAACCATGAAAAGGTCATTTTACATTAATATTTAACAATTTCAAATAATATTAACAAAAACAACTACAGCAATAACAGGTAACAATTGGCAGTGATGGCAGCAAGGGACAAATCTCGGGAAAGACGCAGGGAATAATTGGGGTAGTGGTTGATTAGGAGGGTGAGGGGGTAGGAATTGAGGATGAAAGGGATCTTCTAATGTTATGTTTGAATGTCCGATAGGGAGAGATTATGTCAATATTAGGAAGGGAGTTGCTAAGGGTAGGTAGACGGAGGAAAATAGAGCGCTTCTGTACTTCAAGACGTGGGCGAGGTATGTGGTGTAAATTGTTCTGACGTGTTAAACGGGAGGGAACATGGAGTGGGAAGTAGCTTAAGAGCATGTTACATTTTGTGTAACGATTCATAATTTTATGTAGGAAACACAGGTCAGTAAATTGTAGACGACTTCTCAGGTCGAGTATATTGAGCTGATTTAGAATGTCGGATTTGGCAAAGTACCCTAGTGAAGGATTGAGAGCTTTGACTATTGATATGAAGAAATTAAAGACGCTGTTCAATTTAGAAATATTGGTTATAGCCGAAGCAGACCAAATTGGAGAAGAGAAGTCAAGGACAGGGAGAACATATGTGGTGAAGTATAATTTAAGTGCAGTGAGGTCTTTAATTTCTGTGAATCTGTATAGAATGCCGAGACTGCGCATTGCGCTAGATTTGATATGGTCAATGTGGGGAGAGAATGTCAGTTTATCATCGTGAATAATACCTAAATCTCTTACCTGAGAAACCGTATCCAATTTATTTCCACATATTTTATAGTCCGCCTGATTTCCAGATTTCAGTAGTGAGAAAGACACCTTGAAGCACTTTTTCGCATTTGGAGATAACTTCAATTTATTGAACCAATCAGTACATGAATTCACTGCTTCCTGGAGGTCAGCGTGGTCGTCAGAACTGGAAAATTTTCTGAATATCTTGAGGTCATCAGCGTACAGAAGAAGGAAACACGGAGAATTTTGCACGCATGTGTTTATATCGTCCATATACAGCACGAAGAGAAGGGTTACTGAGTTACTCCAGATAAGACTGGGAGCCAGGACGATACAGACCCTGGAAGCACTACCCGTTGTTGCCTATTGGACAGGAAGCTTTGTATTAGGGATAGGAAGGATCCATGTACGTTGTATCGTGAAGCAAGCTTGTGGAGGAGAAGGAAAGGGTTCACGGAATCAAATGCTTTGGCCAGGTCAACGTAGATTACATATAGCTGAGATGTTTGATCAATTGCAGAAATTATGTGATGGTTTAGAACAGTCACATTTGTTAAACATGATTTTCCAGGGACGAAGCCATGTTGTTCTTCTGAGAGGTGTGGTTTGGTGAAAGTGAGGAGACGGCAATGTATTATTCTTTCGAAGACTGAAGAGAGTATAGGGACGATAGATATAGGTCTGTATGAGGAAATTTCATGCTTGCTGCCTGATTTAAAGACAGTTGTGATATCAGCTCTTTTCCATGAGTCAAGAAAAGTGCCGGAAGTCATGCACCAGATGAGTATTATGGATAAAGGGATGCTGAGAGATGCAGAGGTGTTTTTCAGGAATATAGGGCTTATGTCTGATGGTACGGTAGATCTGTTTGCGGGCAGACTTTTTAAAATATTTTGGTTTTCATCGGGGGTCGCTGAAATTTGAGACAGTGATTCAGAACAGACGCTAGTAAGTTGAGGGGGACTGGGGATTGGTACGGGAACTGAAAAGGTTGAGTGAAATAATTCATTGAAATGTGTGGACCTCAATTCAAATGGGATTTCTCTATTATGGAGGTTTAGGTTAAGTGGAATTCTAGGAGTCTTTCTACGGGATGATATAAGTGTCCAGAACTTCTTCGGGTTATTCTTGAGATTTCCTGTTATGGAAGAAATGTAGCGGTTGTAATCTTCTGTCATATGAACTCTTGACATTTTCCGTAGGTGAATAAATACATAGCATGTATGAGGATTATTTCCACAGTGGCCACGCTCGAGTGTTGTTTTGGAGAAGGAGTTTGGTGTTTTGACTTAGCCAGTGCGGGTATTTGTTGGATTTGGGTACGGAGAAAGGAACGTGTTGTTTAATGGCCGAGTAAAGTAAATCCTCAAACAAGGCCACTGCGCTGTTTACATCTCTCCCAGTTGTTAGCAGGTACCAGGGTAAGGATGATAAATCCTGATTGACAGCTTGCCAGTCGACCTTTCTCCAAAGAGGGAAAGCTTTCTTATCGGTGGTTGGGCTATTTTTAGGCCTGCTGACCGGGACGGGGAGAGTGGCTTCTATTGAGCTATGGTCGGTGTTCAGGATCCTTGTTTAAAGCCTCAAGAGGTGTCACACCCATGAATTTAAACTCTGAGGAACAACGTTTCAAGACCTTTTCAACGTGGCCTTTGCCTTTCATAAATCCTCGAGCCTTGGCGGCCACCTGCTTCTATTATTTAAAAACAAGAGATGAAGTGAAATGTGCCTTTTGTTCCATCACCATAGACCGATGGAAAGAGAGTGATGAACCCATGCAGGTACATTAGCACTGGGCTCCCGCCTGCCCCTACCTGTGCAGAATGGAGGTGGGAATTATACCATGCCATTCAAGTTATCCCTTACTCGTGCCTCTGAGGGATGGAAAAACAAGTTACGATACGTGTGAACTGTATGGTGTCCATGGTGCTTCGGTGAGCAGCTCACCGTCAAAAACGCCTAGTTTAGAGACATTGGGACATCATCGGTGTTATGGACGTTATAAACACAAAAGACTGTATTGTTGTATGAGCTGGTATCGTCCCTATCCCAAAATGACTTAAGCCTGTAAGACGTGTTATGACAATAAAATGATGTAATAAAAACTTAGGTGGTTGTTAATATTATTTCTCATGTCCCCCTGTCCTACCCTAACCTCATTTTTTTTTGAATATGGCAGGTAAGTCCATGTCATGCGCACAATTTAGTGGTCGATCGTTAGTCAGTCGTCAGTTGAACTTGATCCAGACAAGCGTCAACAGGTTGCGCACACTCATTGTGGATTGCCAAGGGTTTAAAATTGGTGACCACAAATTTATATTTAAACAAGTGGCCATTATCGATTGTACCACGTTTTGGATATCGCAAGCTACGCATTTGATATTTAAACCGCCTCATGCTTTTGATTTATTGTGTGAAAAAGATCGTAAACAAACCCATTGGATTGAAAATCATAGGCAACTAGACTGGAATCAAGAAACCATTTCCTATAAATATTTGAACACGGTCATGAAACGCACTTGTCCTCGGCCAAAGTGGATTTGTGAAAGGTAATGAACACCGCGAATGGTTGCAACAATTTTTGGCGCCTTACTGTCAATGTATCGACCTCATGGACTTGGGCTGCCCCTCATTGCAAACCCTCGTGGACCGCTGTCCCAGTGGCAACATTACCCATACAGCCCTAGCCCAAGTGTGGCATCTCTTTCATTGGTTAACCACCAATGCCTGCTGGGAATTGTTAAATAAAATAAAAATTGAAGATTTACCTGTAAATGACGCCAGTGAGATTTCTACAAGCGACGTGTAAACATCTACAGAACGTGATACCACGGAGAAAGGCAATGCTACGGACAAAGCCATCGTCAAGTTCTTAGCATGCAAAAAGAAACTAGACAGTTTAACCAAAGAGGAATTATTGGCACTCCCCAAGTCGTTCATTTATTATGTGGCCGCCAACGCTGTGAAAGAAATCTGGCAACATGTACCAAAATCATGGACTCAAGACCCTGTGTTGAGTGAATTGCAACCCTGTATGGATTACGATCACCATAAGCAAGTGGCCATGGCAAAGATACCCTCTATGCGTCAGTGCGCGACTTGCCAGCTGGTGAAACTCTATCATGGACATAAAAGTCCATGTAAAGACTTTTTGAATCATTCCACGGGTGTCATGGCGAGAAAAAGCAACAACAACAACAAACACAACATCGTCCACAGAGGAGGAGGAAGATCAAACCTTTTCACCAGCCATGGAAAAGGATATGCCAGACCTGTACTGGCAATGGCGTCATTGACAAAGTGATTCAATAATTACCTTTCGAAATCCATCTCCCAGGTTATCGTTTTTGTGGCCCTGGAACTCGTCTCGAAAAACGTTTGCTGCGTGGTGATGTACCCTTTAATCTTTTGATCAAGCATGCAAAGAACACGATCTTTCTTATCGCCATAGTCATCCCGGTTTAAGACATGTGGCAGATAAATTGTTATTGAAAAAAGCTAAACAACGTTTCACATCCTGTGATGCCTAAGTGGGTGAGAGGATGGCAGCCCTGATTGTGATGAGTGCTATGAAAGGAATGTTGATGATGCATGGACCTAAACATTGAGGAATTGAGGATGAAGGAATTGGGATTTGTTTGTATACTATTTTCTTTTGTAAATCCCTATGGCTATGAAATAAAAAAAACTATGGTTTACCAGTGCACGATGTTGTTTAATTTTCATTTTTCATTTTCATATTTTCACACATTGCCATTTGACATTTTCAATTTACAGTATTTTAAAAATGTCCGTTTCAAGTTTTGCGTTTTTGATGATATGGATTTTCCTAATGTGTTGATTACACTTTTTAATCGATGTCCGTTTGAAGTTTTTGAATTTTTATATTTCGCACATGGCCATTTTCAGTTTTTTTAATGTTAGTTTTACGTTTTTGAATTTTGCTGATATCGAAACATGGATTTTCCACTTTGTTGTTTACACATTTTCCATTTGGTGTATGTCGAAAGTTCATTTTTGTCAATGATGTTGATGCGAGTGCTTGACCATTATGACCATGCAGTGTGTTTATGTGTGTTTGGAGAAACGTAGAGGTCTACAACTACTGCAAGTAAGACTGGTTTACAAAAAATAATGTCTATTTACCGCTACATTTCAAAGGAAACAAAACTATTCAAAACAAAAATGACTAATTACCATTTGCTATATGCATTAATTTTTACCTCACCGTGTTTGATCTGGTCATACATACACATTTGCTTTTATCTGTACTCACACAACCATACCTGGCTTGGGGAACAAACACAACCACTTTATTTATTTATTTCCAAAAGCACATTCTCTACATGCACACTCATCCCAAAAGAACTTTTGTTAGTTTTCCATTTTACATTTTACCATTACAAAAAATACTGGTCATTAAAGTTAGTTAAAAAGAAATATTACTCATTTCACATTTACAAAAACAACAACTTTGTACAGCTTTAAAATAATCAAATTATATACCAATTTAAAATTAAATTTAAAATAAACTAGGTTTGCACTGGGCTTTTAAAGAGCAAAAGGTCTAAGTGGGTTGCCACGATTTACTAAAAAAAATTCTATTTACAAAATCCACTATTTACAATGGCAAAAATAAACAATATTTACAAAATACTAAATTTACGAGTTACTAAAAGCTATGTCCCTAAACGAACAAACAGAATAATCACACCTCCTCCTCCTTGCGGTCATAACCCCAGGGCAGGCTGGTAAGAAGGTCATCAGCCCACACACGTTTGTTATCCATGGAGGCGAGGGTGCGTTTTCTCTGTTCCACAAGATACAAATGATGGTTGCTGGATTGTATCCTGTACTGTATATGGGACATAGCTTTGTGAGTGCGTAAAACCGCTAGATAGTCGTCTACACGTAGCGATTTTACCACTGCCCTACCTACACATTTTGCTCTTGGAATCAGCGCATTCATCTTTTAAAACGCCCATTTCCTTTTTATTTTCTATGGGCAGCTGAAACGAAGAAGTGTCGAACCAGTCAGTATGCTGCCTCATGACGTCATAGGGGTTGCAGTGGCGAATGTGGTAAATAAAAGAGTCCGTATCCATATACTAAAAAGAGAGAAGCTCTCAAAATGTTCATTGGCAAACTCATAGTGGAATCAATACATGACCGATTTGGAAAAGTCTAAAATGACTTGGCCCAAGTAAATGGGCTTATCCATGGTCACGTTGGTCTTACTCAATTCAATGATGGCCAAATTCTCATCGATAATGCTGATCGATTTAATATTTGGCTTGGCAATGTACCGCCGGGCATCGTAACTTCCTTCCCAGACATTGACGAATTTAATGTCACGGTATTTGCGGACATTTTCCATGGACTTGCCATAGATACAGTTGAGGGGCTGAGAACAAAAAGCAGGTAAGTGACGGAAACCTAGTTTTGAGGAAATTGCAGTTAAAGTTATACATGGCTTACAATATTAAACAATAGTTTGGTTAAGTTTCCCTATTTATGTATCAATTAAATATATCTTAAGCATTAATAATGAGGTTACATTAAGTTGTAGCATTCATTATAGAAATGGTAATAATCATCCCAAAATACTTAACTGATATTGATTAATTTTTTAATTAATGCAAAAACAAAGTAAGTGATTTCAATACGATTTTTTATTTATTTAGCGTATGGCTTTTAGTGCCGGGAGTGTCCGAGGACATGTAGCTGCGACAATGCGGACACACATGAAGTGAGCTACAAGTTCCGTTCAATTTTAGTAGTTCCAACTTTCGCTACCAGATGTCAATGACACCTAGTAGCGAACTTTGGAACTAACCTGCAAATTTAGCTTTACACTGGTTTAATTAGTGGAAGGTTTTTTACATGTCATTAATTCATGAAATGGGACCGCCGGCTTTACTTCCCCTCCGAAGGAAGGTATACTGAAGGATTTTAACCCTCTTAAAAAATCCGATGACTTCGGCTGGGTTTGAACGCGCGATCTTGGGTATAGAAGCTCAGCATGCTTCCAGCTACTACTTTCATATGCTAATCAGAGTCATTGGAAAGTTCACTGTTTTCTTCATTGTTTGGAACTTCTTCAGGGACAAAGGCCTGAATTTCGGTGAGGGGACGTTCCCTTTGTCGAGTTTCTGGAACATTATGATGAGGAAGACTGTCAAAGAAAGTATGATGGACAGGAGATATCAGCGGTTTAAGTTCCTGGAGGTTCTTGTATTTTGCAGCCTTTATGGGTAGGCCTACATCTGCTGGATCGAGCTTTTAGAGCATTACTTCTGATGGTCTGCCGACCCCACGTTTTACTACATTCACTCATCTGAAGGGGATGTCTTCATTCTTCATGTTTCTTTGAAGAGCTTCTCTACACGTATCCATCTTATTTTGTGCCATGACACAGTATTACCTCCTTCGTCTTTCGTAATGGTATTCTTTGTAAATTTGACCATGGGCTGAACTGTAAAGAAATCTTCATTGTTCAATGGAATAACAGAAAAGTATTTTGATGTTGCTTTCACAGTGCTCATCCAATCCTCAGGAACAAAGACATCATGAACCACACGCCAACGTTTACAATCAGGCCACGTCTTGATTGCATTCCATATAAGTATGGCCTGGCTCCAGGAATTTGTGATCGATGACTTGTATTGCAGATGTCTTCACGATGTGCATCCAAAATTTGAGCAAGTTTTTGTTTCGGTTTTGACCACCGCAACGGTCACTGAAAGCAATGATTCGTCTCACTTCCTGTAAACCTTCGCAATACTTCCTGAGACAGGAACCAATTTCTTGCGATCATCTTGAGGCAGTGTTTTCCCCCCACATAAACATTGTGAATTTTCCTGTTTTAAGGTTATGGACACAAATATTATAAGTCCAGAGAACTCTCAGGTAGTAAACTTTGTTGCTGGTGAGTGAAGGTGTAGGCAACGTTTTCTGTAGGTCGAAAGTAAAAACAATTTTGATTTTTCTTTGACTATCCTCTTCTGCTCAGTTGCTTTTTGGGCTCCCCTCAGGTGCAGTTCTTGTTCCATTCTTAACTAAGCAAGCTGCTGCTCATCTTTCTCATGAATGATTTTCATGGAAAATATATCACACTTATTACTAGTGTCACTATGTGGTCGATAAGTTGAAGTGGGTGTTAAATATTTTACGATAACACCATTATTTTACTGAGTCATACCCCTTTTCATTACACCATTCGCAATACAACTTGTACATTGTGGCCAAACTTAGATCCTGAGACAAGTATTTCTTGTCAGGGTTATAACGTCCGCTGTAATGACTGAATACTTGGGGAAGGCGTTAATGTGTTCTTTTGCTTGGTTCACTAAAGTGTTACATATTTTATTCTTGGCTGCACCCATTCCACGCATGTCCCTTGGTGAAAAAACATTTCCACTCATTTTATCTGTAGCCAGGTCAAATCTGTTATGGGAGATTCCTAAGATTCATATAAATAAAACTTTGCACACACACTGCCCTTTCAGATTTATAATTTTAGTGGAATGTTTGTGTATGGTTACAGTCTTTATTCTTCTTTTCGGTACCTTCAAAGTTACACAGGAGCATATAAAAGCCGATTGAAGATTGCAGCATGTAAATCCCCAAAACTCTGCGAAAATGCTTTCCCCACATTCCTTATTAATATTTTCTGTGCATTTAAAGCAACATGACTTATGATTTGCAACATCCTGCAGGACTTTGGCCATTTTCACAATACCCCTGTGCCCGACATACTCCTTCCCTGAATTCGTAAAAGGTTTTTCTCCATTGACTTCCTCGGTTCCCTCTGTCGCTTACGCCCCCTAGAGAGGACTGTAAGAAGAATCACAACATTACGATGTAACTAATCAACCACTGCCCATGAGATCACTTGCCTGGGTTTTGCTCTAAACAAGAAATACGTTTTACAAAGAGTACAAGTGAATGGTGCCTGGGTGGCAGAACTGAGCAGTGCGATCACTTACCTGATTTTTGTCCTAAGAGATATCCTCTTGGGTTACCACAACCAGCACTTTACTCATTTTTTCATAAAATGTCACTTACCTGTTTTTTGTTCTCAGCCCCTCAGTTGTTCATTAATTTAAAACAAAATTCTAACTGCTGTGTTGCCATTTGTCGATGCTCTGTGTTGAGTCGCATGTATGGCTTTTTGAGCAAACGAAATACCTCTATTGATTTTATTCAACACCAAGCCTTGGGCTAGACATTGCACCAACATTTGGATATGTAGCACATACCGATTTTTGTTGTAAAGTGTGCCCATGAGTTTTTGAATTTTCACTTTACTATCAGGGGGAACCATTTACTCAAGGCAGAATGGGAAATCAGCATGTTTATCATGCAAGGATGAGGGATATTCAATATCCACTTCTTACACATATCCACGGCTTGTTTCTTGGCTAGCCTTGTTCGCATCAAATTCTGACACTTGTTTCTCTGTCAGACAAGCAAGATCCCCATAGGGCAAAGGTTGACTCATGCTTAGCCATATAAATTATTCACTTCATAGTACATTAAGTACGATTCTGGTTTATCTGGTGAATAATCAGGCATGTAGACATTGTTTGCTTCGGCATGGAGCTGGTTAAGCGGCACAAAGCCACCGCGAATGCCCTTTTCAAAAAATAGAACCATGCCTACATCAAAGAGTAAATCCAATTCCACTTGAGTGTATTTCAAAGGGGCATCGAACGAGAGCCCAAGACTCGTATAATAGTGAGCCGGGTCAAGACCGTAAATGTGCTGACACAACTCACGGAATTTTTGAAACACATTGGTGAGCAGCAATACATCCAGTTTTAGGTAATGCATAGCATATTCGCCTAGCGTGTTAATGCCCAACACTCGCCAAACTTGACATGAATGTGCATAGTCTTCATCGGAAACGGTACTGCGTGTTAGTTTCGAGTAAAAAGTGTCTTGTGGTGGGAGAGTTTTTTGTTTTAATACGTCCCAGTTTTTACAGAAATCATACGGGAATATACCTTTCCGAATGCACAATTGAAATTGCTCAGGATTTTCAAAATGCCTTTTGGTGTTTTTTAATTCCTTCTCATCCAAGCCATTCACAAGACTGCCTAGCGAGGATGCCATAAACTTAAAGGAATCCAAAAATCGAATGCTAAAGTTGCCCAACTGCCATATCAGGGCTGTAAAACGCTCATGGTTTTGGGGGATAATGGTAAACGAGCCCTTGTTGACATGACCCAATTCACGAATCAAAAACTGAATGTCATAATTTGCCAGATTGTGGAAAAAGACACTGATATATCGAGGAGCACGATACTTTAAATTGTATATACTGTGCGCAGCTCCACGAAACTCTCCCGTAAAGTGCGAGTGATCACGAACGGTGTCTTGACTACTGATCATTGGCTTTTCGCAAATATGGCATGTCGTGGCATGCTCATACTGCTGCTGCTGTTCTGGAGATAGGCTCATGGGTACTGGGTGGTCCAGTAATCCCTGTACATGATGAGCCAAATTTACGTTTATCCAAAAACCATCTGGCACAATCTGGGCCCTCACGTTATTTGTAAAAGGATTGCGTGGGGTCATAGGCACACACCACATTAAATCCTATGGCAAAGGGCTCATGTTTTTGAATGGGTGTGGTTGAGCTGATGGTGGGATCCGGTTCACATCCCGCCATGGGTGAGGTGAGTGATTCGAAATCTGCATATACCACATAGGCGACAGTGTCACGCTTATGAATGTTCTTGAATTTCAACACAGCCTTGTCCCCTTGTGGCAATATCAATCTCACCGCTTCCTGAGAAACTCAATCTACCGTATGACGTTCCAAAAGCGTAGGGGTTTTAAAATTTTGCAAGCAACGATCACAAATATTTTTGGACGCTTGTCCTTGGACACTTGACTTCTTAGCAATCTACTCAGGCTTTTAATCAGACAATAGTGACTCACCTCTCCGTAAGACAGATATAAACGAAGAATGTGGTGTAGTTTCGGTACTTTTGTAGCATAAAGAGGACCCACAATCTCATTACAATTAAGGCCATACACCATGAACGAAAGGTCATGGTTATCTTGTTTAAACCTTTGGATCTCCCTTAAGTCCATAGCGAACGACACACGAGTTAAATTTAAAGTTTGTTTTAATTCATCAAACTTGGCCTTGTACATTCTTGGTCTGTAACAATGCTGTTGTACTGGCTGAAAATAGGCAGCCACAGACCACAGGAAACATTCATCATCAAAATTTTTAACATTCACCACTGCTCTCCGACAGGCAATCGCTGGCGATGTTTCAATAAAGCTAGACCCAGGATTCAACGGGTTGAAATGACAAATGTTGATTTGTAGGTGATGGATTTTGTCTAATGCTGAACCACTGGGTCCTTGTTGCAGTCTATCAAATTTTGATAGCAAGGCATTTATCACGTTGGATTGATACAAATCGTTCAGATTATCGGCTATCAAAAGCTCTAGCATTTTACTGCCAATAGAAAATGGTTTTTCATGCTCACCGTCCTTGTGTTTATATATGAAATCGCACAAGAGTTGTGTATTGACCTTTAAAGCCGTATGCAACCTTTGCGCTGTAAAAATTTGTTCTTTGAAAACTTCAAAACATGATTCGATAAATTCTTTTGTGATTAAACTCTCTCTAACATTCACCACGCGGACAGAGCAAACGCGTTTCTTAAAACAGGATTCGAGGGATTCCCAAGTTAAGCTATCTGCAGTGGCAAAAGACATGATTTTTATTTTAAAAATCTCACCAGAGTTTTCAGACGTAGACTGCTCGGTAAGCAATGATCCCAAACAGACACGTTCTCAGTTTTTTTTTCAACAGCGGTTGTCAAGCTCACACTCTATAAAGAAATAAAATAAACCACCATGAGTATATCAATTCCAAATAGCACCTTTGTACAACCTAAAAAAAAAAATATCAATCAGGTTTCTTATATATAATTTTAAAATAATCTTACCTTGCTTTGTAAAAAAAAGCTCTGCTTTTCCCTTGTCGTAGACTCGAGTAAATTGGTTTCTCTCTTTGTCTGACTGTCCGTCTCGTCCTCTTTTACCCCAACAGGTATGCAGATTATCTAAAACAAAACAATACATCAATAACATTGTAAAACAATAATAATTTAAACATTTATTAGGATGCAAATAAACTAATCACCATTTAACCGTATACTTACCTCAAATATATGATTTATCCAATATGGTCACTAGTTGGGTGTTGAGCACACAAATCCAATCACTTTCACGCGGTTAATACACAGTCTATGTGCACAGTGTAACGTTTAAAACAGGAATGACGCTCAATGCGTCATGACAAGCTGGACACTCTATTACCTCACCTCTCCCAGCCCCCTCTGGCCCCTCCCCACGCCCATCACCGCTCTGCAGTGGTCACGTGATTCCCTGTTGCGTGTCTCGGTTTCCCTCCTCTCCCCTCTCACTGCTTCTGCCCGCTCATGCACGCTGCTGTCCTCGGCTGTTTGAGGCCGGGTCTGTTATCTCCGTACAGAGTTGTCACATTGTTTCAACCTGTTATCACCTGCCAGCGGTGTTGTCAGCTTGACTGACATTCCTGGAGCGCGATAAACATTTGCATCTCTGCTAGCCGGCTCTCAGTCGGTCGGCCAGCCAGCCTCTAGCAGATTTTCTGTTTGTCGTTCAGGCTGCCAGTCAGACATACAAAGCAAGTTCTTAAAGTTGTTGACAACTATCAAACGCCCCGCTTTCATTCACCTCATACAATTATTATCATTTGTCAATTCACTCATTATTAACATGTTTAAAGATCGCCATGAGGGATTTTCAAAATATCCACCTTTATTTGTTCGTCATGGGAAAATATCGGAAAGCGCTCCCTTGCTCTGTCGCCTCCCTCGAAATATTCATTGTTCTATTACGAATACCACGACCGCGGCTAGAGACAGGCTCGTTGAAACACATGCCCAGTTTTACCGTCTCTTGCGAGAACAGCAAACACATAAGATTGGATTATTGCAACTGCTGATTCTAATGTTAATAGTGCAATTTGTGCAAATACAAGTCCTGAGAGGAGTGTTATTGTTAATGAAGGGCCAGTATTACCTAGTAGAGTTAGGAGTAGGTGTCATGTCTACCGCCACTTTTCATTTTAAACATTAAAAAATAGGTTTAAAATGCGCAGTTCTTTTCCTAGAAACTTGACAGTTATTTTCGTGGTACAAGGGGTAGGGACCTTTCATTTATGTCAAACAATTTTTTGTAGAATTCCAAGTTTCCAAAATAGTGAGCATTTTTTCAAAATTCATTTTCTTTTGTCCTACAGACTTGAAACTTGGTTTCGCTCTAGAGGGCATAGGGACCTTTCATTAACGTCAAACAAACGTTTTTCTAAAATATACCGTTTCCAAAATAATGACACGTTCAAAAACAAACATTTTCAAAAAAATAATGTATAAATACCAACACGCATTCATAACACATAGGACGTCATCCCAATGCCAACAACACCTCATTCGTTAAAATCCAATCCTGTGTTCGCGAATTATCGCCAATGTTCGCGTGAAAGTAGGCTATCATATTTGTCCTGCACAATTGAAACTTGCTGTCTGCCTAGAGGACATAGGGACCTTTAATTAACGTCAAACATACGTTTTTCTAAAAGTCACCGTTTCCAAAATAGCGCCAATTTCAAAAACAATAATTTAAAAAAAATCAACACACATCCTTAGCAAAGAGGACGTCACCCCAATGCTAACAACACCTCGTTCGGGAGATATCGGCAATGTTCGTAGGAAAGTAGGCTGTGAAGCAGAACTGTCCCCATCACACTATTTACAACACGAGTATTTTTGTTTTAGAGACTTGAAATTTATTTTGAGGGTAGAAGGGGCAGGGATCTTCATTTATGTCAAACAAACTTTTTGTCAAATTCCTAGTTTCCAAAATATTAGAATATCAAAATTGGACTGTTTTCAAAAAAACATGAAAAATAAAAAAGTTTAATTATAAAAAATAAAGGTCATAGAGACCATTCGTTTGAACCATGGCACAACGTCCTATCATGTTTGGTTTTCAAACTATCGCCTACTTTCAAAAACAAAATTTTCATTTTTTAAAAATATATAATAAGTGGTCTGTAGCAAAGCTCCCGTCAGCTCGAGTCCAACGATATGTCGCATGCCAAAATCGGACCATGGCTTTGTGAAATATCGGCTTTGCCCCTGAATGTCTTCCGGGTTAGTATGTAACGTCAGAGGGAGAGGTGGTGGGGGGGGGGGCTTTAAAACCGCCTTGCCCCCCTGCTACCTCGGATACCCTAATGCCATCGGGGTATGAAGAGAACAAGAATTGACCAAGAGAGGTCGACAGGAAAGAAGATGGAGAGGAGCCCGGCACAAGCAATGCCAGACTCAGCTGGGATCCCGTGGTCGCCAACCCACGTCCCAACAGATATGAGCCCCTGGGGGATCAAATACAAGAACATGGCGATGAACTAACCAGCGCTTCTAGGCTGCACACTGTGTCAAGCAAGTACACATTAAACCCTAAATAAACACCGCATGATATTAGTCAAATTTGGCACGAATGCCCTTGTATATTATTCCCAAAGCTTCAAATGTGCATTGGGCCGATAACCTAGATGTTAGGCCCCTTAAAACAACAATTATCATCATCATCATCATCATCATCATCATCATCAAATGTGCATAAAAATATTTAGCGGTGGTGAGATTTGAACCCAGCTCCCAAAAACAGGACGATTATCATGTACGCACTTAGACCATTGCTCCACGGCTAATTTTCCCTTCAGCTTGCCTGAAAGCGTATGAGATGTGATACTGCTTTCTGCTTCGAAGGTTCATTCACGTTTTTTTTTATCAGTAAGCCACCGTACCTAGCGTCAATTACGTATCCAATTGAAACAGTATAATCGGCATGTTCTTTGTACATGCCCGTATGACAGTTTGATGCTTTGAGTTATCACTTGTCGCACAAATGTTTTTGTAAAGGTCTTGCTTCCATGTCGTCATAAATCTTGTAAAGTCGTTTAGGGTCATTGTGGCTTGGCTGAAGACGGGGAACTGTCGACCATGTTGTCATCAGACGTAGGAAGTGTGGCCAAAAACTTAAAAAATTATGGGCGGCTGACTCACCTGGTATATATATAAGCTTTATTTGACCCTGTACTTCCCAGAAAAAGAGTACTGTTTACAATTGGTGTTTCCAGACGGTCGGCACTTAAAATTTTTGAATTCTTATTGTTGTTAATTCTCCTCACCGGCAGTGATTCCAGAAGATGGAGATAGATCCTTTCAGAGGCATCACTACATTCTTCTTTAGAATCACTGAGTCTAAAGAGAAGAGTGCCTGAGTAGTATCATGCTGTCCCACCATCAAACCAGTGACCAATTTGTACTTCATCCGGTAATAATAAACTCTAGGTTCGTAAGTTCGTCGTTTTTCTACCCCGACATCGGTAAGTTGTTTACTGTGGCTTTCAAAGCGGACAATAATTACCGTATTAATAATGTTATTGATTTTACGTCCCTTTTAACTACTGTGGCTTTTAGAGACGCCGGGGTGCCGGAATTTTGCCGGAAGGGGATCTTTAACGTGCCAGTAAATCTACTGACACGGCTCCCTCGCATTTGTGCACCCTCAAATGTCAACTGACTGCGCTAGGATTCGATCCTGCAACCTAGGGGAACAGCAGGCAAGAACGTTACTGGGAAATGCCCCGTCGGTTCCTGCAGGACTACAAACAGTTTTGGACCCATTCGACCATCTGCATTCAGGAGTGTCATCACTGTGTACGAGTGTGTTGTAGAGCTCGTACCACACGCTGAACTGTTTTTACACCAGCAGGTGCAAGCGATCGGGGAGAGTGCATTTCCTTGTTGAAGCCGGACTGATCTGCATTGATGATTAGGTATGGTTCAAAGTTTAACGAATAGGCGGGCAGTCTCTTCAATCGTAACACGATTTGTGAGTGTCCGACATGACACGATCTTTGTTAGACGTCGTGAAACCCAGTGAGCAGAGGCATGGAAATTTGGAATATGCGTAACATCTCGGTTGATCTCCCTAGCCAGTGCTTGCACATCAGTGTCATATAGAATGATTCCGTCGTTCATCTTGGCAAAAACATCTGCACGAAGACGATCACAGAGGACACGGAGTTGATTTCGGCGATTTATGCAGGTAAGTTCGTCTCGTTCAAAATTGCGAAGTTTCTGAAGATAATTTGCAGTACGGATGAAGCGATACCGGCTATGCATGCTGGGTAGCTTTCATGACCCTTTCTGTGATGACCGGTAATGGTCAGGGCAACTCGCACATCCTCAACACTAATCAGGTTCTCACCACTGAACAGTACACGATCAGGCAATACTTGTTCCACGGACTGATTGATGGTGTTGCCATCATTGGTCACATCATAGACGCCTCATACTCGGTATCAGCTTCCCATACGTTTTCTTATTCCCCTTTCATTTCGTCACTAGGGTTCGTGTGCCGTTGAAGCATTTTTTTAATAATATGTGCCACCTTCTTCTTTTAACAGCTTGCAACGGTTCAATTACCAATGCCAGGAAACCGCTGCAACGAAATGGCCATACCATTTGCAATAGAACACATCCTGTGTGGTGGCAACAGCCAGACTGTGATACAGTCCCACAGCGCATACATGTCATGTGTGTCCCCAATTGAAGTATTTTTTCCCCAGCTGATGTGGTGCGGGACTGTGGAACTCGTAACTGCGAACACCCATCATTCATTTGTTGCTCGTATTGCAATACATGTTTTTGTTTCACACATTTTATCGTCAATAGGCACTTAAATTAACATATTTCATGCCTATGTGATCATTTTACCCAACTCCTATGTGTTCCGTATCATAGTAAAAGGCTATATTTCATGTTCCGCATATATGACGATGCATTTCGGGCATCTCTGGCGTTGGATTGAGTGTTAATCATAATGGACATCGGATATCGGAAACGGGCATGACCCTCCACCCAATGCGCCACGTCGCATCCCACAATTCCACATTACGGTCATGACATTCCCTTGTTAGTGCATCAGCTTCTTTTGGAAGGATCTGATGGTGTCTGGCGTACCATAGTACCACTCCTTGCGGGAAGGCTCCTAGAACGTCTGTTAGGGCTCCTATCTCTCTGAGACATCACCTACAGAGGTTGCCGACCAGGAAACTACTTGGAATGGATCGAACAGTGGAAACGTTAGCATTAATTTTAATAGCCTCACTAAATGAAAACCCATCGTGATCCCGTATTTCATTCTGGTATGAGGACTGAAACGGGGTACAATCAGCTTCGTGAGGCAAAACTGAGAAGAAGAGGGTTCGATTCCCACCGCGGTCATCCAGGAAGTGGTTTTCTATTGCCCCGCCCCCACTTCTACCCTAAGCAAATTCTGGGATGGTTCCTAACGTAAGGTCACGGCCGCTTTGTTTCCAATCCTATACCCAATTTACAAATACACACAGTAGTACATCCATCACAATAACACAGGTTGACACACACACAAAATTACATGGGGCTATATGACCTTGATGTCATTTAAACAAACGTTTTCTCTGACTAGAGCATCGAGTCTGGGACATAGGAGGGTAGTTGAAGCATTACTTTACTTGTATTTCTAATGAGCTAGTCCGCGTCATTCAGAAAGTGTTTGGGATTTTGTCCAACGGTGTTGTCTGAAAAGGAGTTATTGGAGAGTTTAGGATACATAACTTCTTAACTGATTGTAATAATGGTGAAAGAACGAAGATTTCAGCTTCCTAATTACTAATGCTGAGTCCAATTTCAGTTCATCTGTAAAGGTTAATCCAAGATAACGAATCAGGTCGCCATGTTTTAGCGATGGAATGTTACCCTTATCGTCCGTAACCACTCTGTTTGCCTTGAGAGATATTAATTGCAATCCATTTGCTCGGATTTACGGGTAACCCAATTTCATTAAATTGCCCAATTACTGTACAATTTTTAGCAGTTCTAAAGCAGATTCTTTGATTTTATTAACCAGTATTGTGTCATTGGCAAAACCCATCAAAGTTAGGTTCTATTCTCTTGGAACTAAGAAGTATCCATGGAAGTTTCCGATGGTTTCCTCTGTTAAATCGTCAAAAGTATGATCTGTTGAGAGATCAATATCATCATCATCATCATCATAGCAAACACTCGTATCGAGTAGGTTGGCTTTCCAATCCAGAATGTCTCTTTGGTGAGTTCGGAGGTGACTATACAGCCCAATGAGGGAGGCACAAAATTTGCCGCAGTGATGACAGGTAGTTCCAGGTGGGGCATCTGCGTTCCTTCCATTTCTTCTAATTACCTCACTGTCCTTTCTGTACTGCCTCTTATCTTATACCGTTCAATGGCGGTTTTCTTCAAAATGCATTGCACCATGATGAACAAGTAGTGATCTCCAGGTAGAACGATCAAGGGCTAAGGTCTCCCAGTTATTGATATCAATGTGACACATTTGCATATAAGTTTTTAGTACGTCTTTGAATCGCTTCCGCTTACCTCCCACACTGCGATTACCTTCTGTTAATTCAGAGCAAAACACATGTTTCGGAATGCGATTACTGTGCATGCTGATGACGTTTCCTGTCCATCTCAGCTGACGTTTTATAATCATGGCTTCAATACTAGTAGCCTATACTTTTTCAAGAATGCTGGTGTCTGTACGTCTGTTTTGTCATGTTGGTGTATTCTTTGAATACACGGTACGAGAGATATAATGTCTATTGCTCTTTGCATGTTCATTTTTTCCTTCCTCCTTGCCAAACACCAACAGTGATCATCTGTTTTCTCCCTGTTGGGCATGTCTCTTATGTCTTCATAAGTATGTTTCAGATATATAACTTCTGTGATCCACCTAGCGCCATCTAGTAGCGAACCTCTGAAGCTACTCAATTCCTCATCGTGCAAGAGGACTTACTTATCCATTTGGCTACCAGATCTCGTTACCATCGTCAGCTATTTTCTCCTTGAGCAAGAGGACTACGTCCACTTCTTTACTCACCATGCTGCGCTAGTATCATCTATCAACTCCTTGAAGACCAGCTCAGCAAGAGAAGATCAATTTTTTGTTGTAATGTTGGCTATGTTTATATGTTCTCCTTTTGTCTCCTACCCCCTCTCTTTCCCCTTTTTTCTTGGACCCTCCGTGCTCTGCTGAGCCTCACTCACTTCTACGTCTGCAGTTGACTCGTTCAGTCAAAGCTCCGCTCGAGCTTAGCCTCCTCAAACCAAGAGGCACACCCTCTTCTACGCCATGTTGGCTAGATAGTCTTCATAAGGAACTCCGACTTCAACATGAAATCGAGATAAGTACCATTTTTAAAAAGTTTTAACCTCATCTTCATGGTTTTAACTTTCAAGTGCTTTTAATTATAGGCAGTGTGAAATTATTTACTTGGGGCAATAATCATTCTTCGTGGGTTTTGCCATGTTGAGCTTTTACTTGTATAAGCCAACCTTACTATAAAAGAGCTTTTCTTAAGCGATTCAAACGAGAAATCCTCTCGCTACGTGGGATATTATCTAATACCCGCTGCCTATAATTTTAAAACTATTTCCTCCGTTGGATTTTCTCAAACCCCATTTTCTGCTAAGGTCGTTCTGGAACCTTCTAGAACTTGTTCTCTATCTGCGAGTCCTGCCATCATGTATTTCTCACGTACTTGGGAGAATTCTGTTTAAAACTAAATTACTACAATAGTGAATTTTCGTCCTCCGCTGGAACCTCTGGAAAATTCTACGGCGCATTTGATTGTAAATTACAGCTTTTTCAAGAAATAGACTTTCACCTACATAGTGCAATCAGTTATCTCCATAATTGCAATAACTTTTTTTCTCATAAACTTCAGTGTTTCTCTAGTGAACTTTGCATCCATCTTTACAGACTATAGTGTTAATCAGTGCTTGCTCCACTTTTCTACCGCGTCGCGATCGTCCGGTTATATTAAATACGGCCATGAACATTGTTCCTATATCCCAATGATCTTTCCTTAACCTTCTACTAACAACCATTATTTATGAAAATGTAACTTTCTATAAGGTGTTACTTACGAAGTGCCCTTCCAACTTTGCTAGTTTAACATTAATTAAATTCTGCATAATTGCTTGTGTGATACAAGTTTTAAATCACGTTGTCCCTTTCCTATACATAGGGAAAACAATTCTCTACACTCTTGAGAGAGTCATGTTCAGGTTTCACGAAATGGAAACTGTCCCATTTTTCTCGTGATTCCCAATTAAACATAGGAAGTCTAGAAACTTCCTTTTCACTTTCTCCAGGTTTCACAGTAAGTGACCTGCCCTCTTTGTATAATTCTCATATATTAACTCTGTATAAATATAAGAAGTTGTAGGAACTTCCTTTTTCTTTATGTTTTACAGTTTGTTTCTTCGAAGTTGTTATTCTCGTTAGAATGTTCTTTCGAAGGTTTCGTATAGTACACTGCTTGTACTCCTGTAAATGTTAAAACTTTAATTATTCCATTTTGCCTATTTATGAAATCTTACCAAGATTTTAATACACGGTTAAAAAACCTTAAAAATTGTCAATTGCCTGGAGCAACTGTTTGATGTTAAGAGGTCTGCGACCCTATTTGTTAAAAGGTTCAAATGAACCATGTTCATTAAATTTATATTGCATAATTGTTAATTTCATCAAATTTTTTCTAATTGTAAAATAAACAAATCTTTTCCCTTCTCTTTTTCATTTGCGAATATAAAGTTTAGGCAAAATCCTGTCTTCCTTGACTCTCCTCACTCAATGATATTAGAATCCTTAATAGGGCTTTCACCATTTGTTGCCTTTGAGCAAGAACTCTTAATTTTCACCTTACTAAAGTTCTTCTTAGCGATAATAGCTAATTCTAATTGGCCAGTAAGGCAAGTAAAGTTCGCTAAGCCAACTACCTGCTTGTGGAGACCCTCTCCGAAAACTTATGGTCAGTTTTCTAAAAAATAAGTGTTTCTTTTTGTCTAAACTTTTAGCCGGCTCCTCGCTGAGTAAAAGCTTAGCCATTGCCCAATGCAACCATTGGTTCATTTACCAAGATTACCCAATAAAGCATAATCTTTTATTATATTCCTTCTTAGAGACACTTGGTCGCCCTTACAGGAACTCCATAATTTTGGAAATTGAAAATACCAAGCTTGAGTTAAATCATCGGCATTCTTCGAATTACTTTGTAAAACCTAATCTCCTTGAGAAAACATACAGTAAATTTGTTCCTCTAAGTCTTGCCAGACCATCACCCTTCCCCATAGTACTTTTATACATGCTTGGGAGGAAATGTACTAAGGCCTCTCTCTTGCAAACCGTCCAAGTCTTAGCTGCGGTTCCCGTTAGCCTCGACCAAGCTCGTACCTACTTTAGGTATCCTAAAGTTAATTTCCATTGGCAACTACCTTTAAGTGTGTTTTACACTAAACTTATTACTTTTGTGGGACTCTCCTCCTATTCTTCTATCCTTCTTTTCCAATTCCAAAATCTACTTCCTTCTCTTCATCATCTTCCCTTGGTGGGTGGGTTATTCCCTAACCTATAATCTACCCACATGTCACATGAGGAATTCTCCTCAAGCATCGCTGGTGATATTGCTACAGCTGTTTGAGATGTCGTCTAGAACATGTCCAATATTCAGACCCATAAAGTAAGGTGGGAACTACAACTGAGTTGTACATAAGGATCTTCGTTTTAGTGTTGACATCATGGTTGTCAAAACCTCTAGACCTTGGTCTTGCAAAGGATGCCCCAGCACGGTTAATCCTGTGTTGAATTTTAGAATCTATATTAGCACTTGATGACAGGGTGCTTCCAAGATAAGGGAAGGTGTTAACGTCTTGAAGCCTCACTCCATCGATGGTGACATTGATGTTTCCTTGTCCACATCCTTGTTCAGGGGCTGGTTGGTAGAGGATCTGAGTTTTACTGGTGTTAACTTATTAAAGGAGCCGGGATATTCGCATTAGTCCGTTTGCGCTTAAAGAGGGCTTGTTAGCTTATGTGTGGAGAGTTTGAAACCAGGTCTTTAATAGTTGAATATTATCCTGAGTACAGTACGCTAACATACACCACATTTGAGAGACTAAACTTGGCATCTCACTACGGGTACACTTGCAAGAGGAACAGACAGCACTTAGGAATGCGAGAGGGGGAACAGCCCAGTGAGATAACGGACACTCACACACAGGATTTTCCATTCAGTCGAGTGCAAACAGTGACCAACTGAACTGCTCTCCACAGGGCCGCGCAAGACTCAACCAGATAAGTAGCCTGAATCGACCATTTACAACAACCACGTCTTCACTCCAAACAGGCAAATTCCGGAGGTCAATTACCACTTCCAGTATCTCTACAAAACATCACATAGACTACAATTAACAAATACTGACGAGTTGCATTATCTCAACTAATGAAAAATCCACAGCCTGCTTCCAGTCTCCGACCGGGTCAGGAATGGAATGAATGTAGCCCCCATCTAGCGGCAAGGATATGAACTGTGCCGGCTGCCGAGGCCTGACGCACTCCTCTGGGGCAATGATTAAATGAATGACAGATGAAATGAAATGATAGTGGAGAGTGTTGTTGGAATGAAATTTTGACAGGGAAAACCGGAGTACCCGGAGAAAAACCTGTCTGCCTCCGTTCTGTCCATCACAGATCTCACATGGAGTGACCGGGATTTGAACCACGGACCCAGCGGTGAGAGGCCGGCGTGCTGCCGCCTAAGCCACGGAGGCTTCATCTCAACTAATACTGCAACTAAATAAGTGTACATATTGTAAATATTTTCTCCCGTACTTTCAGACATAGATTTCATAGCCTAAGTGTAATGGATCTGATGATGATCGCTTTACGATCGAAACTGGTCATCCAAGTGTATTCATTATTCTCATGTAATTTTTTTCAGGATTAGGGAATAATCCATCTCATTTGGGTTCAATCATGTTGACCGACTGAAAAGTACCAAATGTTGTTTACTAAGGCAAGAAAAATGACTTCAAACCCCATAATGTGTGCTGGGTCCAGGTAGCAAGTCAACGGAGGAAGCTAGGAAATGCAGTACTAGCTCAACTAGGACATTGAAATTGTGTTCGGTTAGGTTATGTTTGAATATGTTCCTGTAGTCGCATAGTTTCTCTTTATAAACGTTGGTAACATTAGTCAATGACACTAATCGATTCGTCACCTTCACGTTCCGTGGAAGTACAGTAGTTCGCTGTCACTCCTTATCATTCTTTCCGTCCGCATATCATTTAATTAAGATAGCTCGTTGTTCGACTCTATGGGCCCTCACAATGATATCAACACCGTGGTTAGATTTAAACACTTTGTTGCAATGAGGGCAGTTTTTATATATATTATGTTCATCTACAGATCCGACACTGGCAGCAATTTCTGAAAGTTCACTCACATAATTAGTTGATTCAATTCCGGTAATGAGTGTAGGGTTTTCATCCAAACTTTTAATAAAAGTTTCCCTATATGGTTCTAGGTGGTGGTGTACTGATGTACTTGATGAAACATACTGACTGCGTCACATGTACAAGAAGTCGATAGGATGGCTATTCATTTAGAAATTCAAAGATAAGGTACTTATCCATAGACCCAAGCATTTTCAATTAAAAATTTTAAGGTAAGATACATTCTCCTGGATCCAAGCATTTTAATTAGAAATTCAATAGAAAAATATTTCCCCTGGAAGCAAGCATTTTCAATTATAAATTCAAAGGGAAATACTTTCCACAGGAGCCAAGCAATTTCAATTAGAAATTCCAATGGACTCAGGCATTTTGAATTGGATATCCAAAAGTAAAAGTACCCTGGACCCAAGCATTTTCAATTAGCCTATAAATTCAAAGGTAATAAACTTTCCCCCCTGGAACCAAGCATTTTCAATTACGAATTCAAAGGGAAATACTTTCCCCAGTACCCAAGAAATTTCAATTAGCAATTCAAAGGCTAGATACTTTCCAATGAACTCAAGCATTTTCAATTGGATATTCAAAAGTAAAATACTTACCTTGGACCCAAGCAATTTCAATTATAAATTCCAAGGTAAGATGCTTTCCCCTGGATCTGGGCACATTCAATTAGAAATTCAAATTTTCACTGAACCCTTGCATGTTCAATTAGAAATTTAAAGGTAAGATACTTTTCTCTGGACCCAAGCATTTTCAAATAGAAATTTAAAGGTAAGATTCTTTTCTCTGGGTCCAAGCAATTTCAATTAGAAATTCAAAGGTAAGATACTTTCCCTGGACCCAAGTATTTTCAATTAGAAATTCAAAAGAAAGATACTTCCCCCTTGATCGAAGCATTTTCAATTAGAATTTCAAAGGTAATATATTTTCCTCTGGTCCCAAATATTTTCAATTAGGATTAAAAGGTAAGATACTGTACTTTTCACTGGCCTCAAGCATTTTCAATTAGAAATCCATAGGTAATGTACTTTCCTCCTGATTCAAGTATTTTCAATTAGAAATTCAACTGGAACTAGGCATTTTAAATTATAAATTCAAAGGTAATATATTTTTCCCTGGACCCATGTAGTTTCAAATAGAAATTCAAAGGTAAGTTGCTTTCCTCTGGACACAAGCATTTTCAATTATAAATTCACAGGTAAAATACTTTCCCCTGGACTCAATCAATTTTAATTAGAAATTCAAAGGCAAGATAATTTGCTATGGGCCTTTGCATATTTAGTTAGAAATTTAAAGATAGCGTACTTTCCTCTGGACCTAAGCATTTTCAATTAGAAGTTCAATGGTATTCTATTTTTCTCTGGACCCTTGCATCTTCAATTAGAAATTCAAAGGTAAGATACTCTCCTCTGGACCCAACCATTTTCAATTAGAAACTTAAAGATAAGATACTTTCCCCTGGACACAAATTTTCAATTTAAAATTCAAAGTTAAGATACTTTTCATTGGACCCTTGCATTTCCAATTAGAAGTTTAAAGGTTTTCTCTGGACCCAAGCATCTTCAATTAGGGCTTCAAAGATCAGATACTTTCCCCTGGACTTAATCATTTTCCATTAGAGTTTCAATGGTAGTATATTTTCCCCTGGACCATGGCTACCTATAACCAGGCCTCGGCCAGACCGAATTGCAACACTGTCTCCCCAGCTTCATACGTCCAGCCGAGCGCCTAACCTGTCTCTTAATATTCTAATTTGATATCGGATTATTGGAAATAATTTCACTTATATGTATGGACGGGGATAGGTGCGTATAGGTGACAAAAGGATAAGTTATTTTGATGTAAGATATTTAACAATTAATCAAATAAAAAGATAAAACTGATGAAATTACTTCTCATAGAGATAACTAATAATAAAATACAAGAAACAAATAAATATCTCGTACAAGTGTTAACAATTTACGTTTCTTAATTTCATTTCAAGTGCCGGTATTCAATGGGTCTGTCATCATTTTAGAGTAATTGCTGAGAAGAGAGATGTAATTGCAATTATTGCCACAGATACACGTATCATCAACGACGTGACGCATAACTGTGTCAGAAAACACTACCTTCTCACTAAGTACCGTTAACACACAGCATCCTTCTATTTGCCATAGTAGCAACAGTGTGACATTTAATAAGGTTGTTATTTCCGGTTGCGCTTGTAACTTCCTCTTGCAATAAATCACTATATATTTTTACTGAGTAATCAGTACGCCCATATCAATGATTTATATGTATCTGTTTTACACACAATGCTTAAATGCATACGTAGACGTGAGAAAAGTAGCTATCGTAGGTCATGATCGATCGAAATTATTAAATATTGATGAGGATTGTCAGCAGTGGCGTAACTAATGTTTGCTTTTGGAGGGAGATGTGCTGAGTCAAAATTACATTGAGGTGTGAGGACTTGGACAAAATGAAATGATCCTGAAGTTTCAAAACCTCCTACCTACATTTTTTAAATGTTTTATTTCATTAGCATTTGATACGTTGTATTTGCACTTATCAAGGTACAAATGATCAAAAATTAACAGTTTTGTTGGTATTAAATTGTAATGCCCGGTTTTCTTCGTGAAATCATCTGGCCGTTTTTATTTCCCGACATCGTATAAAAATTGATAAACTAATGTTTCCATCTAAAGTTTAACACAATACTACCGGTATTCACTTTACAAAATGACACTCACACTCTGGATAGTAACAGGAAGGCAACTGATAAGTGGTGTATATTTGGCAAGGGATGAGGAAAATTTCTGCTCACCCACCTCACTGCTTCCTCTCTGGCTAACGTGAACTGCTGACTATTTTGTTCATTCAGTTAGTGTTAAGTTAGGGTAGCGCTAAATATTTCTAACGAGTGAAAATAAATGCTTTCAAATTAGTAAGCATTAACTTACATCTTTCAATCATTAGTCATCGATCCAAAGATTGGTTTCATTCAAAATTAAAAACGTTAATAAATGTAATAGTTTTATTATTTGGCTCTGGGGGAGGGATTGACCACCCCCCCCCCCCTGATCACCGCGCGTAGTTACGCCACTGATTGTCAGACCCCACTAGTATCAACGTACGATTGTTGTTACAGGGTTAAGTTACAATAAATAACGCATTTAAATTTTAGCAAGTGTCTGAAGTTAACAAATCATAATGCAAGAAGCTTTGGAACAATGCAGAAAAGCAACCAGGTGTGTTAGGACTTGAGAGCTTATGCCTACTATTATTTAATATTATAGAATAACTACGTTGAGTTTGGAGCTGCACTTACGTTTACCAGATGATTAGCCTTCCCTGTTGGGTCTACTTTAAACACTATTGTAAGACTGCTTATAGATAACTATGCCTGACCCATGCATTTTTAATTAAAATTGAAAAATAAGATGCTCTCCCCTGGAACCATGCATTTTCAATTAGAAATGCAAAGGTAAAATACTTCCTGTTGGACCCAAACAATTTCAATTTAAAATTCAAAGGTAGGATACTTCCCCTGGAACCAAGCATTTTCAATAGGTAATTCAAAAGCAAGGTAGTATCCTCTGGACTCAGGCATTTTCGGTTAAAAATTGAAAAGTATGATACTTCCCTCTGAACCCAGGTGTTTTGAATTAAAATTAAGAAGTAAGATACTTTCCAGTGAGCCCAAGCATTTCCAATTAGAAATGCAAAAGTAAGGACTTTTCCCCTCGATCCAGGCATTTCCAGTTAGAAATTAGTTGTTGTTTTTCATTTGAGGGATTTGGACAGCACTGGTATTTAGCCATGTGCACATGGGTGGAATTTTTGTCTGATAACCTGTGTTATTGTGATCGCTGTATTAGGAAGGAGGCGGCCCTGGCCTTAATTTAGGAGCCATCCCAGCATTTCCCTGGAGTAGAAATGGGAAACCACGGTTAACTACTACTAAGATGGCTGGGAAAGGAATCGAATCCACCTCTTCTCAGTTTTTCCTTAGAGGGCTGAGTGTACCTCGTTCCAGCCCTCAGACCAGATTTTATTTCGTGGCTGAACAAGGAATTGAACCCTGACCTCCCGGACAGCCAAGAATGCTAGCCGCTACACTACAGTTAGAAATTAGAACTTAACATTAGAAATTTGAAGTTAGGTTGCTTTCCATTGGATTCAGGCACTTGAAATAGAAATTCAAAGGTGCCGGCTACTGAGAGGCGCAGTGGATCTCCGTCGTGTGGCAACACTGGTAGATGATTGAGGAGAGACTGTTGGAGGAGAGTACTGGTTAATTACCCTCAAAATGAACACATAATTTTAGATGGTATATTGGCGTTCACGGCTAGTAAATTAGAACTCAGCAATTCTTCTAGGTTTGTGCCGTGTCTTGTGTGGGGTTTAGCCTAGGACACCTAGCTGGCTCATCAGAGGGCTCTTCGTGTCCCCACCCGGACCCCACTAGAGTAGCGAACTGCGCGCTACTTCCCTGTATATAAAGCGCAACTGCGCCTCTTCACTGCGAGAACTTAAAGCTCAAGCAGCCATAACGTCCCTATGAAGGCTTCCAAAAAGATGGTATATTGCCTTTCACGGCCAGTGAATTAAAACTCAGCAATTCTTCTAGGTTTGTGCCGTGTCTTGTGTGGGGTTTCGCCTAGGACACCAAGCTGGCTCTTTTGCGGGCTCTTGGTGTCTCTGCCCGGACCCCCATTGGAGTAGCAAACTGCGAGCTACTTCCCTTTATATGAAGCGCAACTGCCTCTCTTTTCTGCAAGAACTAAATACTCAAGCAGCCATAACCTCCCTATTCACTGGCCGTGAAAGCCAATATACCATCATTTTGGAAGCCTTCATAGGGAGGTTATGACTGCTTGAGCTTTTCGTTCTCGCAGTGAAGAGGCGCAGTTATGCTTCATATAAAGGGAAGTAGCGCACAGTTCGCTACTCGAGTGGGAGTCCGGGCGGTGACACCAAAAGCCCGTTGATGAGCCGGCTTGGTGTTCTAGGCGAAATCCCACGCAAGACACGGCACAAACCTAGAAGAATTGCTGAGTTTTAATTCACTGGCCGAGAAAGCCAATATATCAACGTTTTGGAAGCCTTCATAGGGAGGTAATGGCTGCTTGAGCTTTTAGTTCTCGCGGTGAAGAGGCGCAGTTGCGCTTCATATAAAGGGAAGTAGCTCGCAGTTTGCTACTCCAGAGGGGTTCGGGTGGGGACACCAAGCGCCCGCTGATGAGCCAGCTTGGTGTCCTAGGCGAAACCCCACACAAGACACGGCACAAAATTAGAAGAATTGCTGTGTTTAAATTCACTGGCCGTGAAAGCCAATATACCATCTTTTTGGAAGCCTTCATAGGGAGGTTAGGGTTGCTTGTGCTTTTAGTTCTCGCAGTGAAGAGGCGCAGTTGCGCTTCATATAAAGGGAAGTAGCGCGCAGTTCGGTACTCCAATGGGGGGTCCAGGCGGGGACGCCAAGAGCCCGCTGATGAGCCAGCTTGGTGCCCTAGGCGAAACCCCACACAAACCTAGAAGAATTCCTGAGTTTAACATATTTTTAGAACGGTCACCACTTTTTTTGCTGAATGAAATAAATCCACGCTCATAAAAATGATTCAATGAATGCTTACGGGAAGGGATAATTGGGAAATAGGATGAGGCTGCACCACGTGTCTATTTGAACAAACCAAGACTTGAATCTAGGTAGTCTCGCAGGGTCCTATAACCGTCTAATTGACCGGGAGGCAGCCAAAATGCGCAGCTGCCTTTTTTGTGGCAGACAGCTTAAATGGCTTGTGATAGTAATGAAAACAATTCCACACTCCATAGCATACACTTTTCTATAAGTCATTCCAGTCTCAGTCATTTTGGTTCAGTTACAACGATAATTCATTCCAACCTCAGTTACAACTTCCGATGACAGATGTCGCGCATGACGTCATGCAGACTAAGCTTCATCCGAAACTCGCCTCGCCAGTAGTGACGAGCCGGGCGACAAGACAACAATGCTGTGCGGCGATAACCCTGTTAAGAAAAGTAAACATTACAAATATAATTTTCCAGTGTTGGCTATTTCTTGTTAATTTCTTTTTATGTTATTACATTGTGTTATTCTAAATTGAATACGCGTGAATATACACCTTTACTCGCGTAATTAATAAAACCTTTGATAAAACAACCCTAATGTATAACGAGATTCAAATTGCGAATCGTATTATAAACACCAAAGGCGAGCTACAATATTAATGTAAATATATCAGTGAAAAAAAAAAAAAACCTCAACACAATGAACAAGATCTGATGATGGCCACTTGAAGATCGAAACGCGGAATCCTAAATTGGCCCGCCAGCCCCTTGCGATCCAGTTTTCTGCATCCGTCACATGTACTACAATTCTGAAAGACATCAGTCCCCCTCCGTAAACCGGGGTAATATAAAGAGATTGTGTTTACGGTCTATAAGACAGCAGGAATTTTGAGCGCCACTATTAATTCAGTATGGGTACCTCAAATAAACCCAAAAACGAGCACCGATACTCAGAACACGTACTTTAAATCAGGAGATGCACGCACAGACCGAGAGCAGGTATTGTATAGACTGAGAAGTGCGCGCTGCAGGTCATGCGTCGTAGTGGCTCACATAGCAAGCGCGCGGTGGGATGTGTGATAGTTGACAGTGCTCGAGGGTTCTAAGGGTCAAATCTCATGCAGTTTTTTACATGCAGTTGCCTGGGATGTGGCAAGGTTGTATACTTAATAGTTTTCACAGACTGGTTTGTTTATTCGGCTCTGTAAAAGACCAAGTCACCGCGGAGGCCCGGGCTCGATTCCCGGCTCTGCCACGAAATTTAATTCTGTTCTTAGGGCTGGAACGGGGTTCACACAGCCTCGTGGGGCACACAAACTGAGTAGAGGCAGGTTCGCTTCCTGCCTCAGCCATCCTGGATGTGGTTTTCCGTGGTTTCCCACTTCTCCTCCAGGTGATTGCTGGGATGGTTCCTTTCAACAGGGCCACGGCCGTCTTTCTTCCCACTCGCTTTGCTGCCCTTACCTTCATTAGACCCAAGTTCGTGTTCGCCTGGGCGATTGGCTTGTCAAGATCTCCAGTTGCATCTCACAAGAGTGTTCAGCTCCGAGACCCTGTTCTGGAATGCGACGGTAGAGGACTGATTCATTGCAGAGTCCTAGGGTGAAGCCGAGCTTGGAGGATAAGCGATCAAAAAAGAGAAGAAAAATGACCTATGTATCGTTGCATAAGCTATGGTGCTGGGTTGGACGAGGATGAGGGGGTGATAGTCTGTGGTTAGGGCACAGGCAACCAGTTAGCTATGTCATACATGTTCCAAGCTTCGTAGACCACAGGTAGGGCAAAGTGTGCCCCATTGGAACGATAACAACATGCGATGGCAGGTCAGGGAACAACGCTATCTGCGGTTTCTTCGAGATGAACTACCACCGGTTTTGGAACATGTGCCAATCCTTGAACGCTGCAGGATGTGGTTTCAACATGATGGAGCTCCACCGCACGCAGCGGTGGTTGTTCGGAACCATCTCTATGCGACGTATCCCGATAAATGGATAGGACGGGGAGGACTTTTCCCCTGGCCTACCAGATCGCCCGATCTTATGCCAACGGATTTTTTTCTGAGAGCCCATGTAAAACAACTGGTGTATGCACAGGAGCCGGCCATTCCTGGTCACCTTAGACAGTTCAACACCGAGGCATGCCGATCCATTTGCCAGAGATGTCGCAACGAGCCCGACGGTCCTTTCAACATCGCGTGCAGCTTTGTATCAACCACGGAGGTCGTCACTTCGAGCAGCTGCTGCGTTAAAGGCCGTGGATAACTGAAATCCTGTCACAAGCTTCCTAGCCTCTATCAACTCAGCTCCACACCAACGGCCCTCTTAAAGGCCAAATAATCAAATCAGTCTGTGAATTTTTTTTATTATAAAGCCCTGCGCGGATGCGGATATCTGAAAAAAAATTCGCGATACGGACACAGTCTGCATGGCTGTGCGGATAGCCGATAAGCTGCGGATAATGTTTGGAGAAAATTTGAGAATAGATTTTAGAATACAATCCGATCTTGTTTAATATCATTATTAGGAATCGGATGTTTATTTCTCCGTTATGATTTTTCATCACAGATGTAAAATGATGATTTAAGCTAATCTCATTCAAATTATGTCATTAAGCATAATTAACACTCCGAACAGCCAGCAATTCTGGCTATATAACATTCATTTCAAACATAGAACATTTCATACAAAGCCTAACAGAACGACTTTTTCCTCAAATGTCTAAATATGTTGCCTTAGTAATTTATGCTTTATCTACCGTAATTAAAAATATTATTGTATTGCCAGTAGATTCAGATAACAAACGTGCGAATGCGGAAGAAAGTCTTGCGGATGCGGGGTCGATTCGGATAACAGTAGTGTGGATGTGGGGCGGATGCGGATAACAGTCGTGCGGATGCGGGGCGGATGCGGATAACGGTTTGCTTACCCGCGGAGGGCTGTAACTATTAAGTATACAACCTTGCCACATCCCAGGCAACTGAATTTAAAATAAAAGTTGCATGGGACTTAAACCCTCGAGCACTGTCAACTATCGCACATCCTACCGCGCACTTGCCATGTGAGCTACTGCGACACTTGACCTGCAGGGTGCACTTCCCAGTCTTTACAATACCTGCTCTCGGTCTGAGGGTGCACCTCCAGTTTTAAAGTACGTGTTCTGCGTATCAGTGCTCGTTTTACGGGTTCATACGAGGTACCCATACAGAATGAATAGTGGCGCTCACGATTCCTGCTGTCTTCCAAACCAAAAACAAACATCTCGTTGTATTACCCCGGTTTAGGGAGAGGGACCGATGTCTTTCAGAATTGTAGTACATGTGACGGGATGCATAAAACTGGATCGCAAGGGGCTGGCGGACCAACCGGCAGATTATTTTCCATGAATGTATTTACATTTTTATACTTGGTACCCCGATGACTGTTTGTATAGGCAACACTGAAAGAATGGCTTCAAAACTTAACATTTTAAAATGTGGGCCAAATAGGTGATTATCCATTATACCACACCAGACGTTAATACCCCTTCTTCTCTGAAAAGCTGCCTTTCACAGTCAGTAGGAACTGCCAGCACTTCAATAATACATGTTATAACTATTCACAATACCATTCTTGTAAAACTCTGATTCGTCCGAAATCAAGTATTTTGACTCGAACGCTCCATTATGTACCAATTGTTTCAGTATTCATCCACAAATGGAAACCAAGCTTCAAAATCTAGCAGCAGGTGTTGGTAATGAAAGCAAAATATTGTGCACCTGACCGTGTACTGGTGCTTCCTAAGGCCATGCTCCTCTGTGCATTTTGAACACAACTTTAAAGTAGTGCTAGTACTTGTAATCGATTAACATTATAAAAATCAATTAATTGCCACAAAAATGATTAATCGATTGAGAGTTTTATCGATTTTTCGATTCACCGATTAATCGATTATTAGGTTGGTCGAATCATTGATTAATATTGTATTGCCGATTAATCGATGCACTTTGCTCTTCTCAGTATGCTCTCACAGAAACAAAACAGACATTTAATTAATTAAAATGTATTGTATCATGTATTTTTAAATGATGCACCTTCTTTGTTGAAAGTAGGCTAGAACAAAGTAAAACAACAATGTTCCTGTCCTAAATTGTAAACATTGAACAAGAATTCAAAATCTTTGCCGAAATATGTTCGTTTTCTTTTTTCGAAACCCTTCCCAATTTGTTTGATATTTTTCCTTCCACTTTCACTGACTCTAATTTGGTTGTTGTTAACGTACACAATGTATATTTAGGCAAAAAGTAACTTTTATAGATTTCTATACATCATTCCGAAAATAAACGTAATTCAAATTAAGCGATGGCTTCTCGCTTAAACTTCTTTCCTTATCTCGTGTCTACTAATCAACTAATGGATTCTTCGGTTAGCCGATTAACCTGTTATTCAGTTAGTCGATTAATCAATTTAACGGTCATTCGATTAATCGATTTAACGGTCAGTCGATTAATCGACTAATTGTTTTCGATTAATTTCTAATTATTCGATTTTTCATCCCCGAAAATTATTATATGTTTGTTTGTGGTTGCTGTTTTAAGCGTGTAACATCTAGGTCATCTGCCGCTAACAGAATGATATTCAATAAGCTGACAAAACTTGAGATGCTCTCGATAATTCTTAGGCCTATTAAAATAACTAACAGTAACACCCACCCGAAAATACCGTAATTAACTGCTTAGAACATGAACTACTACAGTATAATACACTGGCGGAAAATATATCCCAACACCAATAAGTAAGGAATGTAGAGTATGGAAATTTCGGCAATATATTTGGCGAGGTAACGTTTAATTGATTAAAGGTACAAGACTACAGGTTAATGTCCGGGCGAGAAAAGCCATCGCAAATGTGGCATGCTGGCCCATTAATAACCGGTATAATCGCCAGACTGCTGAATGCGGGCATGCAAACGTGCATGCATTGTGTCGTACAGGTGCCGGATGTCAGCTTGCGGGATGGAGTTCCATGCCTGTTGCACTTGGTCTTTCAATAGAGGGACGGTTAATTACCGGTTGTGGATGACGCTGGAGTTGTCGTCCAATGATGTCCCATACGTGCTCGATTGGGGACAGATCGGGGGATCGAGCAGGCCAAGGCAGCATGTCGACACTCTGTAGAGCACGTTGGTTTATAACAGCGGATGTGGTCGTGCGTTATCCTGTTGGAAAACACCCCCGGGAATGCTGTTCCTGAATGGCAGCACAACAGGTCAAATCACCAGACGGACGTACACATCTGCAGTCAGGGTGCGTGGGATATCCACGAGAGTGGTCCTGCTCTCATGGGAAATTGCTCCCCAGATCAGCACGCCAGGTGCAGGTCCAGTGTGTTGACGCCGGAGACAGGTGGAATGCATTCCCTCACCAGGCCTCGTTCTAACCAACACACCGTCATCACTGACACCAAGGCAGAATTGGCTTTCATCGGAAAACACAACGGACCTCCATTCCATCCTCCAATGAGCTCTCGCTTGACACCACTGAAGTCGCAGACTGCGGTGGTTTGGGGTAAGTGGAACGTACGCCGCAGGGCGTCTGGCTCAGAGCTGTCCTTCAAGTAACCGATTTCGAACAGTTCGTTGTGTCACTGTGGTGCCAACTACTGCTTCAATTGCTGCTGCAGACGCCATCCGATGGGCCAAAGCCATACGCCGAATACGGCGGTCCTCCCTGTCGGTGGTGCCACGGGGACGTCCGGAGCCCGGTCTTCTTGCGACCGTACCTTCTCGTGGCCACTGCTGCCGGCACGCATGCACAGTGGAGACATTCCTGCCAAATCGTTCTGCAATAGTGCGGAAGGAAAAACCACCTTCATGTAGCCCTATTACACGGCCTCGTTGAAACGCAGTAAGCTGTTGATACTGACCTCTTCGTCGTGGTAAAGGCATTATTTACGCACTCGCAGTCACTCCGCCCAATCTCACAGGTAACTAACGCTCTTACACAGTACAACCCGTATTTCAAGCAAACCTGATGTGCAACGTCATGTAGCCCAGTCAATAAAGGTTTAGTGTCGCAGCTAATTAGAGGAAAGCTGATTTTCTTCAGGATGTTAGTATATAAAGTATAAAGTAAAAAAACACAAAGTCCCGACCCCCACCCCCCTTGCTTCCACCCCCACCCCCTCCCCAACCTTACAAGAGGAGTACTCTGGTTTAATGCTTACAGTTAAAGAACTAATGACGTTACAAACGCGATTTTTAATAATCTTACGCCTAACATTATTCTAAACAAATTATGTCATATAAACTTTTTATGTAGATAGCGTAATTTCACCGTAATACTCCAATATATGCAAAAAACTGCCACTACAAAACACAAAAAGTAACTTCAACCTATTGTACCTTTTTATCCTTCCGTCATACAATGAAATGTTTTGCACAAAACTTATAGACAATTTAATTAGCATTAAAAATATGTGTCTACTATAATGCTTACCGTTCAAATGATGGCTTCAAAGAGAGCTATGAACAGTAATGGCCACCGCGTCGCCGCGCCGTTGTCACTCGATGCTGAAGGGCACCGCTGTGTACTCATATCCTTAATCTTGAATAGTCATTGAGTTTATGATGATGAAATATAAAAACTTTAACTTCAACTTTTCATTACCAAAATCCTGTACTTAGTACACTTTTATAGCTGACAAATAATAAAGTTTCATTGTATAGTATTTTTGATAACTTATTAATCCCTGGACAACTAACACGGCCTAATAATAAACAACGTTTATATTTCTCCTTTTTATTTTAGTATAAAGGGTCATTTTCTAATGTTTCATCGGTTTGGTCTGAAGAATTTTTACAATACATTCCATTGCAGTTCACACACATAGATGAGCAATCGAACCCAGCTTTACGACAACTACAGTTTGTAACACACAATGTTTTGCAATTACAAGTTATCAGTAGAAGAAGTTCACTTGGAGCAGCAGGATTCGTCATGGGCTTAGGTATCAGTCTGTTATTTGATGTATACTGCCAACCCCATTCTTCTGCCGGAATTTTACAACCTAACCAAGTTTAAATCTGGTGGTAAACCCTCAAAATATGTTGATGAGCAGCATCTGAAGTTGGTGGAAGTTTTGCTAAATCAAAATTAGACTTGAGAAACATTTTTGCGGTTAATTGCTTGAACTTAAAGTACCTGGCTTCATTGAGGGGTTTGATCTTTGATAAGTTGTACATGCTTAGGATAAACTGTTCTCCACTTTCTAGAAGTTTATCTTTTGTAATGTCTTGTTTTGTGAAAAGCTCAGCCTGAGATCTAGCTTCAGTTGATTTACGTATCATTTCGGCTGCTTTTTACTTCCCTAGCCCATAGAAAGCAGACGTCATATCACAACCAGTCATTGAATGAGAAAAAAAAGCAGTAAAGTTTGCTGCTTGACATGTTGATTTATAAGAAAATCGACAGAGTACAGTTTGGACATTGACGACGAAGGCTTTAAGAAGAAAAGTTTGGCGTCTTGCTGGGGAGCTAATGCTACGAGTAAAACCAAGAGATCTGTATCAGTTCCCACGACAACAACTGTAGTATTATTAGTTTGCACATATTTAATTGCCTGGTCGACAATGAGAGTGTCAGCGTCACCTTCCGCAGAAAAAACTTTAATATCCTCAGTCACACAAAATGTTGTAATTGCTTCTATCAACCTCTTTTTGTTATGAGGGTTTGCTAGAAAGTCTGCTTGTTGTGTTGTGCATACTGTATTTTCATCAAAAAAAAAATTGTGTGAGAAGATTTCTTTGAAGCTCTTCTCTCTTAATCTTGCTCTTTTGTGGTTGGAAAGTTGGGATAACCGTCGAATACCACTGTAACTTTATTTCCGTATTTACAAAGTATAGAGCTTAAATAAGAATCTATTATTTCCTTAAAAGTGCTGTTTTTTCTCCAAACCACAGCATGCAACAAATATCCACCATCCATCACAAAAACATCTTCATTTGCCTTGAAGCTTTCTTCAACAATTCCATCTACAAATAATTTCATAAACGATGCTTTCGTACCTTTACGTATTGATGCCTCGTCCAATAGTGACGGTGGGTGAGATGCTAATTCTAACTCAAAATAAGATTTCAACTTAACGGGGCTATCACAGATGCATAAAATTCGATTGAATATTTGCTGGGAGTTAATTGAAACTTCTTTAGATCTCACTTTGATAGACTTGAAACTTGCCTGTGTTGTAACCATATCCTTCCGCTATAGTGCCAATGTTTCAGGAATCAAATCATTTGATACAGTACTCACTTCCCTTTCACTTGCGTATTTTCCACAGTCATAATTCATTTTTTGTATATATTCTCTAACGATTTCTGCTGCTGTTCTAACAATTCTTTTACGTTTGTCTTCAGTAGTTGTTTCTCTGTTTTTGTACCACGAATCTAATACCTTGTGACTAGTATGTGACACATAAAATACTTCTCTTTCCAGATAAATTATGTACAACTAGCCGATCTTTGAAAAAATCTACAATTTTTGACTTGAGATAATAATCACTATAGTCTATATCAGAACCATATAACTCCACTACTATCTCTCTTAATTCTTTTAGTGAATACTGGCACTCATTGTCGCTCTCAAGGTAATTAGTAAGCAAATTAAATTTATCTACAGACTCGGCTAATAATGGACTTCCTACCTTTTGTTCATGAGGTTTACGTTTACAAAAGTCCTTATAACATTGCCCATGATAACAGGCTTCGGCCGCAACTAAATCAATCACATCTAAAGCCTGGACTTAACTTTACAGGCCCAATCATCATTCCTATTATCACAAGCATTAAGGAGAGTTTGCTTTATTTCAATTGTTGAAACCTCATGAATTTGGGTTCGGTATTGAGAAGGAAGTTTTGGGTCAAACACAGCATTTGTTTCACATAACAAACAGTCATGCTTGAAATCAAATTTGGTGTCTAATTCTCTGAGAAGGCGCTGCGAGGTGGAAGATTCCGAATTTTGAGCTTTTAATGCTGCTTTAATATTGCTAGGTCTGGTATAATTTTGCCTGCATACAGTATGTACTTTTATTACATCGACGTTGACAAGTAACCTATGGATTTCGTATTTTCTCTCAATACTACATTTTATTAAAGTGTTTATACCTTTAGTGACTGTTACCCCGGCATCTTTCACTTCCTCATTACATATTACGCATATATTGGTAAAATCAGTCATTATTGAAAACTGTTGGTAATAAAGAGCGCCTAGCTGTAAAGTTTGTGGGTAACAGTTCAGATTTAACAAGTTTTTACTGTTTTTAAGGGTTACCTTTTATCTTGCTTATCTCGCTCAACAATACATAACAATAGCAAAACTATCAGCATTTCACTGCACTTGGCACAACACAACAACTTGTATTTCTGTACAAAAAGTAAAACTATCACGAAACACAAAATGCAACGAACCGCACAATGCCATGGTTAACCGAACACTAAACAGGCAAGGCCCACTAATAACGAAAAGGACTCCATAAGCAGCGTAGTAGAGATAAGAGGCCAGTAAACACACAAGTTGCAACGTGCAGTCTGACTCATGCAGACAGCCAAGCGGCCGAGTCACCACACCACGCTATACGCGGCTGCCCGGCGGGATGCGCGGTGTCCGCTACTGTTCATCGCTCTGTGAAGCCATCATGTTAACAAATACCTTTTGTAGACCCATAACGTTAAAGATAATAACAGTAGCTAAACATTTTAATAGAACATATTTTTTCTACGATATAAGGGTAACTAGTTATAATTAGTATAAATTACTTTTTGTTTTTTGCAATGACAGTTTTCTGCATATATTAATGTATTATGGCGATATTAGGTTGACTACATAAAAATTTATTCTTAAATAAATTGTTAAAAATATTGTAAGGAGTAAAATAAAAAACAATCACGTCTGTAGCTTTATTCGTTTTCGACCTGTAAGCATTTAACCATAGTACTGCTCTAGCAAGGTATAGGAGGGGTGGGGGGAAAGCAAGAGGGGTGGGGGTCGGGACTTTGTAATTTTTGGCTATTTACTTTGTATACTAACATCCTGAAAAAATTCAGCTTTCCTCTAATTAGTTGTGACAAAGCGTATATTTTTACCTTTATTGACTGGGCTAATGGGGCCACTATTAGCGCCACACTTATGTGATTTGCGGTAAAGTTTGAATCAACGCCGTCTTTCAGATGTATAAACACGCCTACCAACGTTCGTTAATTTTTCCGCCAGTGTAATAGGCTGCAATAATAGTAAATCTGAAATCCCCGTGAGAATTCATTTCACTATTCTACAACTACTGTATTATATAGAACCCGGTGACTAAGTAAATTGTAGTGTGTAGTTTTCAAATGGGACAAAGTAACGTCCTGTGTTCATACCAAACTGGTGTTAACGAATGATCAAGGAAATAAGAGATTCTAGTGGTTGCGAGTAATATGGTTTCAGTGCTGTTCTGTTAAAAAGTTATCAATGTTATAAGTCCTAAATTTAAACAAATCATTGAGACAAAGCAAAATTCCTGTTTTGCTAAAAATTGCAAAATTTTTTCTTGTCGTAGTTTTATCTAGTTACAATGCCATTGCTTCTCACGGTTTGGGTCTCCTAATATAGACGGCTGATGTAGGGTCCTGGAATTACTATTATCAGCAACTGTACCGTCCCTTAGTGAAAGTGTCACATACTCGCTCGGCAACTAGAGCGAATGGTCAGCCTACGCTGTGATGTTACAGCACGCTCGTCACTTGCGACAGTCACTCATAGGATTTTGCTCCGCCCCCAAAGCTATACTTGCTCCCAGAGCCCATCGCTCCTCGCTGGGCAACGCTGTGCTAATACATGTCATACAATTATTCAAACATTTGTTTTTCGACGTTACTGAAAACTTCTAATTTTGGAGTAGGGCCCATTTAGAGAATATATCGCCTCTAGAATGCCACAGTGTCGTAAGCAATAATTTTAGCGACGTAGTTCACATTACTATTACATTTAAATGGGCCATTTGTACGTGCAGGTAAAATATCGTTAGTGACAAACTTAATTTTAGTCTATTTTTATTTATGAAAAAAAAAAAGGCTTATGAAATCACCTTTTGCCCGTGTGTGTGTATGTGTGTGTGTGTGTGTGTCCTAATAAATCTGAACGGCTGGAGCGCTTTCAATAAAATTCGGTAAGTACATAGTACCATTTTGTCCGATCACGACCCTTCAAATTTTATTACGCCACACCAATCCAACATGACGTCTGTGCGAAATATTACACCAGCGTTCAATATCTCCAAAACTATTACTGATATCACCCGGAACTTTTGTACGGTGATAGAAGACACTATTAAAAATTTACCTCTGTGACTTTCAAAAAGCTGTTAAATACAAAACGAACATAGCGGCCAAGCAAATTTGAAACATTTAAATAGTTTTTTCTCGCGATTTTACCATCCGAGCACAGTGAAACAAGGTACAACAAATGTTTATATACATTACAATGCAATGACATCTAATTTAGTACAATTGTTTACATAACGTCAAGATAGTGGCTGTGAGAAATTTAAAAATTAAGTTCTTATTTCTTGTGTCTTAATCATGCGATCGAAGTCAACATTTGAATAATGAACCTACGCACTAATCGTCATCTAATAGTACATAACTCTATGGCCTACATATAAAAATCCAACATGGCGACCATCCGAAATATTTAGACGGTTCTCAATATCTACCAATCTATGACAGCAATCAAACTGATATTTTGTATGTTGATAAAGGCTTTTAAAATAAGTTCACCTATGGGACTTTCAATAACCTGGTGAGCACAAATCCAACATGGTGGTGGCGCGAAATTTAAATATTTAAATAGACGTTTCTCGCGATTTAACCATCTGGGCGCAGTGAAACTTGGTACGATAAATTATTATACAAAGTTTAATCCACTGACATCTACTGTAATCTATTTCAATTGTTTTTATAACTTCAAGATTGCGGCAGTGCGAAATCTTAAAATCTCGTTTTTATTATTTCTGGTGTCCTAATCAGGCGATTGAAATTTGAATAATAAACCTACGCAATAATCTTCATCTAATAGTACATAACTCTATGGCCTAAATCTTGAGCCCGAACTTCCAGTCTGGAAATCTGATTTGAAATGTTTCCAACGTTAGCATTGCATAAATGAGATTTTATTGACGATGGATTCTTCACTTGGCTTCAAAGAAGTGGAGTCACGTGACGTTCCAAGCTCAAGGGCAAGTCAGTCGAACAGGATTTAGGCTGAGAACAAGCGGTTATGGCTAAAATAAAATGGAAAATAAAATCAAAAATGGTGCGTGAAGGAAGAATAAAGGCAAATAAAACTGAAGTGTGCCGTGGCGCGAGGCAACTATTGCGAGGTGGTCACATGACCCGATTGAGATATTAAGAAGTTACGAAGTTAAACGAAGTCAGTAATTACAGTAAAATAATTGTTACGGAAGTGCCAGAAGAAATATTACACTCAGAATAGAGGGAAATTTAAGACAAAAATTGTTATATGTTTGGAATATTTGTAAAGGAAGTATTAATGAAAATATTAAGATTTTCAGGAAGCTCGAGCGCCAAATTTTTTTCGTGAGGAAATGCACCATTTCAAGAGGGGCTTTTTACTCTGATCCTCTGGGGTGATAAGACGTATTGTCGAGTTCGAGACCAGGCACGGTCCTGAGCAATTATATTTGATGGCGGATGCGAAGGCATCGACGGTCAAGCTATTGGTGAAAGGTGCACTACGATTATTAGCACAGCGTGGACTTGTAAAATGTCAACTTTTGTGAAGTTAACCATTTGTCCGGTAGTGTATTTAAACATTTTTCACTAGCGTGAATTGTTAATAAAGACTGTGTGACGTTGCTGAAATTTGTGATTCGAGTTCAGAGTCAATTTATTATTCGAATTTTTGGAAAGTGATCCAGACAAGCATTCTACTAAAATACAACAATTTTTTCGACAAGGGATTTTCAACAAAACATCCCAAAATTATTGCAACGCTGATAGTATCTTTATTCGTGAACTATAATTATTTCTACGATATTGCATACACTTTTGTCAAGCTGTTGTGAAATATTACGAACATTTCGACGGAGACTTCGAGAAAATCCAGTCGACGATTTTTCAAAAATTCTTTGAAAATGAAATTTAGTCCTGCATATAGAGGAACAGTGTATGGTATCGAAATGGAAGTGGAGATGTCCAAGTAAATATGCAAGAGGGAACACTGCAATGAGAGTATGGAGAGATCTAAAAGTAACCAGATAACATCAACTACAAGTATGGGAAATTCTGGAGTAACCTAACAATTACTCAAAGTTATTCGAAATTCAACAATTATAATGATTGAAATACTCCCGAGGAAATTCAACCTAACGATAGCTTCAAGAACATCTTGAAGCAACAGGTAGAAAGAAGAAGATGGTTTGAACAAGGGTAGTCCCAGTTCGTTTCCAGAACTAGGGCAACGCGAGGGTGAGGCCAGTTCGAGTCCGGAACGAGACAGCGGAGACGCAGTTCAGATGGCTGGAGAGAAAGAGGTGATACCGGGAGAAGACATCAGAACGAGTACTGGTATCAGCTGTTGAAGACATCGAAAGGTAGAACAGAATCCTTTGTGTAGACTTTTGTAGAGTATTTAGAATTTCCATGGGAAACCTTTTTCAGTAGTTTATTAATTCTTCGAATTTGGAGTAAATAATGTTGACTTCGTAAATTATTTTGAATTTAGATATTTTGGTTTTTTATTCTTCGACGAGTGAGTTTTATAGTAGTGGATTTTATCGTAATGTTAGGTTTAGTGTGCGATTGAATGTTTCGTTATTACAGATTGGAGATATGTGTTACTCGACCGTATTTTTTTTCTTTTTGTAGAATTATATGGAATTCAATCGTTAGATTTTTCTTAGAAGTGTGCAAGACTTGGGTTTGATGTTGGCTCTTATTTGAACATTAAAGTAATGTGAGAATTGAATTATAGGACAACACATGATTGTCAATTCAAACGGAAATGATAAAGATTTTCTTTAGTATCAGATGTTAACAGCTGATCATTCAATAGGCCTATTATGCAGGATTAAATTTGAATTGTGACAGAGACTCAATAAAGGTTTTGTTACCTCTATTAATGAAACGAATTGTAAAGACTGTATAGGTTCTAATGAAACACTTAAAGTATTTTGAGGGCAACATGAGATTGCATTAGATTTTGGAGAGAGAATTTAAGCATTGTTGACTGCAACAATTATGAATGATAAGCAGGGAGGACAGGAAATATATTATTATTAACTTGTATTGATGAATGTTGTGGATCTTAAACTCTTTGAAGTAATGCAAGTATGTAAAACATGTCTTAAGTAGGAGAGAGATAGTTCGCAGATTTTCAATTTTTGGAAGAACGCATTGTTTCAGTGTTGGGGCGCGAAAGATGGTATTTTGAAGTGGAAAGTGAATTCCAATCGATCACGTTGACGTTGGGAATGTTTGTAACAGAGTTAATAGTGAAAGTTGTTGTTTTTGAATTTTCGTGCCAATTTAAATGAGAAGCTATTTTGGAACTGAATCTTGTGGAGATCAGTTATTTCACGACGTTGTAGGATTATGTGAAGATCTATTCCACATGTGTGTATTGTATGAGAAGGCTGTATAAGATGAAGATGCGTTAATTGATGTTAAAAAGCGACTATAGAAGGTCATGTATCGTCGGAAAACGCATGAATGAATAAATTGCGTTGAAGCAATATTTAATTATTATTATTATTATTATTATTATTAATATTATTATTACCGGTATCTTATTTGACCTGATGTGGACAATTTAAGCATGAGCTAGGCTTTATTGAACGGCCATTACTACCACAATTGAGACAAGTACGAGCAAGGTAATTCAAGTTGGTGGTTTTCAATTTCCATAAGTTCCTTTTTCAATAAATTTGAAGACGAGTTATGGTAGTGAAAAGTCGCATATGGACAATGTTACGATGTAGATGTCATACGAGTGTTGTAGATATGATGTAAATAGTTCAAGGAGATTGGAAATGGTAACAGCTGACTCTTGTCCAATCTATAGTGTAAATAATTTTTATAGACATAGGGCGGAGTTTTCGTGTTGTACAGAGTAAAAATAAGTATTTGTATTTAGCTTTGATGAATCGAATTTGTGGTTTTAATTTAATTTAGGGGGTTTTACTTTATTTATAAACTCCGATAAATTTTAAAAATGCAGATAGCATTATAAAATGGATTCTTATGTTATTTCTGGGGCGTGGTGGCGCAGCGGTCAAGCTGTTGGCCTCTCACCACGGTGGACCGGGTTCGATTCCCAGTCAATGTATGTGAGATGTTCAAAGTGAAATGCCATGTCCTGTTGTTCGGATTCCACGTGGCTTATGATCTTGAGATTAACGGTCACGTGAAACTACAATCTTCATTTGTTTTCTTAGATTATTTCATTTTGAGAATGAGGTTTTGGTTTATTTTTATTGAATTGTATCGTTGTTTGTGGACGAGAGAGTCCATATTTAAATCACCATTTGTATTGTGATACGTCAATAAACCGTAGGACAGGAGGGGTTCGTTTGTCTATCGTTTTTATAGAAATCAAGCGTTAATGATGTCTAATAATTAAGGAATTTAGGAATTAAGGATAGGCGCCCAATTTTTTTTATCCCCTTTGTCCCCGAGAAGCGCAAGTTTCTCACTCTACCAATGTTGGATTAAGTCCTAATTCCATAGTGTAATGTCATTGTAGGAAAACCCTTATGTCTCCCGACTTATCCCATGTGCCAGGCATTTCTTTCAGTGGATTATCTAGCTGGGGCCACGAAGAAGCTGCGATCCGTCCATCAGGATACTGGTAGGTGGTTTTATAAGGGCACAATATATAGAAATACAACATGGCGACATTCCGAAATATTTAGATGGTTCTCAATATCTACGAATCTATTACGGGGAATCAAACTGAAATTTTGTATGTTGATAGAGGCAATTAACATAAGTAGGATATATGAAAATAGGCTATTTAGCTCTTCATGGAACTACTTGTTATACCTTAATTCTGCAAAGAATAGAATCTAGGATAACTACCATAGCTATTGGTTTTAGCTGAATGTAGTGTATCGTCACATTGCCACTTACGACACTCTGACATGCACGATTTTAAAAAATATTCGTATCCCCTTTTCTGGGCATAAACTTGTGGCAACATACCCGTCTAAATTTGAAATCGCAATCACTAAAGACACTTTGTGACGGAGTTACAATATTTTAAACAGTACGGTATTTGATGCAGAAATTGTATGATGACTCTCTCAGTAATAAAGCGATAAATGCAAATTCTTTACAGCCACGCAGCATGTGAAGGTGAGTTAATAGACAACGTCAACAAAAAGCTACATGTTGAGAAGCGACACAGTATTATTGCCCAAGTGCGTTGTGCCAGTCTACCTCATTTGAGGTAAGTGTATCGCTGTATGAATGGCAGCTACAGAAACAAATGAATGAGATACGGTCTTGGCTGTTACGTGACCTGTAGCCCTCCCTGTTGTTGCTACCAAGTTGAGTGCTTATGCATACGGTACAGCAAAAGCAAGTCTCCAGTTCAGTGACGAAAATCATCGAAACTTTGGCACTAATATTTTTTGAACCAGGAGGACTTTTCAGTTCAGCAACGACATTATCATTCTTGTCAAAATTATTATAAGATTGCTGAAAGCTAGGTCGATGTTAGTCAGGGGCGTATATAAGGGAGGCGGGGGGGACGGACAATCCCCTCCCCCTCGAAATTTTGTCACATATACTATTTGTTTATCAATTAAAACATTAAAAACCAATATATTTATCATCTACTAATGTGACTAATGTGGCAAGGCGAAAGCCGGGCACTTAAAGATCTAAGGGACAATTCTGATATTATCGTTCTCCCCGCTGACAAGGGTAACGCGACAGTGATATTGGATAAGGTTAATTATGATTCCAAGATCTCGTCTTTGTTATCAGATCCTGTATATAGGATTACTAGTCGTGATCCTACTACTCGCTACTCAAATGTCACCGTCAAGTTGATCAAGCAATCATCTATTCCAGCGGATGCAGCGAAGACTCTCCTTCCAGGGGATGCTATTCCTCCGAGACTCTATGGTCTTCCTAAAATACATAAGGAAGATGTTCCTCTTAGACCTATTGTTAGTACGATTGGTTCTCCTACATATGCCCTTTCCAAATACTTAGGTAGACTACTTCAGCCGCTTGTGGGTAACACGCCTTCGTACATTAAGGATTCCACACACTTCGTGGAAAAGTTAAAAGCTATAACACTTCAGCCGGGTGATATTCTAGTGAGTCTCGACGTGGTGTCTCTGTTTACGAGAGTACCTATTGATGGTGTTATGTCTCTCATTAATGGCTTTTTTCCTGAAGACATCACAAGACTTTTTTTTATCACTGCATGACCTCCTCCTACTTTCTATGGAATGGGAATTTTTATGAGCAGACTGATGGTGTGGCCATGGGTAGTCCTCTCTCTCCTGTTGTGGCTAATTTCTTCATGGAGAACTTTGAAGAGAAAGCTTTGTCGTCGGCTCCTTTCAAACCGAAGATCTGGTGGCGTTATGTGGATGACACGTTCGTTGTTTGGACGGAAGGTGAGGAAAATCTTAGCCATTTCCTGGATCACCTTAATCTCCAGCACCCTTCTATTTGTTTCACCATGGAAAAGGAATCTGACGGCAAAATACCTTTTTTAGATGTTCTCGTCACCAAGAAAGAGGATGGATCTTTAGGACACAGCGTTTTTCGTAAGCCAACACACACCAATGGATATCTCCACGCAAGTTCTCACCATCACCCTGCCCAGAAACATGGTATCCTTACAACTCTAACTACCAGGGCTAGGAGGATTTGTGAAGTGTCTTCTTTACAAGAAGAAATTAACACCCTGCGAACCACCTTTGAGAGCAACGGTTATAGCAAGGCTTTGATTTCTACGGTTCTGGAACCTACAAATAATAATAGGACGTCAGTTGAGAAAAGAGATGTAAGAGGAACTGCTTACCTTCCGTACATACATAACACAACGGATCGTATTGCTAAAATCCTACGTCGATACAACATACGGACTGTATTTGGAACTTCTGTTAAGATTAGGCAACTCCTGCGACCAACTAAGGACAGTTTGCCTAAATTGCAACAACCGGGTATCTACAGAGTTCCCTGTACTTGTGGCAAGGTTTACATCGGGCAGACTTCGAGAACAATATGCACTCGCAGTAAGGAACATAATAGATGTATCAGGCTCCTTCAACCTGATAAATCAGCTGTTGCCGATCATGCTTTAACACCTGGCCATAATGTCATGTTCCAAGGAGTGGATGTTCTTGCCCGTATAAAGCAATATCGTCCCAGAATCATCAGGGAGGCGGTTGAAATACGTAAACACCCAGATAATTTCAACCGCGACACCGGCTACAATCTCAGTGAATCCTGGCTACCTATTATCAGAACCCTGAGAAAGTAATTCACTGCTGCTTTCCGTTGACCCTAACATGGGGCTATAATGGCGTCCATCTTTGGGCACCTTCTATATGTTCTTCGTTGCTTTCTCTTAGCAACATTGTCGTATTCCAGATTATTCCTGACGATGAAAGACATGGTTTCTTTCGAAACGCGTCGAATTTCAATATAATAAAACACGGCATAAGCCCAAAATTCAACATTATGAATAATAACACGGGCCGTGAAAGTCTAAATGACAAAACTGAAATAATTAATAATCTGTATAGCCTACGCCCCCAATGTTAGTTAACGAAGCGGGGCTGGCTGCGTGGCTCAGCGGTAACGTTTTCGCCTGCTGTCCGCAAGTTTGCAGGATCAAATCCTGGTTCAACCAGTTGACATTTGAGGGTGCGCAAATGCGAGGGAGCCGTGTCAGTAGATTTACTGGCACGATAAGGATCCCCTTCGAGATCTCCCGGCGTCTCTACAAGCCGCTGTTGTTAAAAGGGACGTAAAACCAATAACATTATTATTACTAATCGATCGCATAGAATGTTTTGAATTTCAGATTTGGACAGATATTGTCTCACTGGACACGCCCTGAAAATGTGGTATTACATTTTTTGAAAGACATTGTATATTTAGAAAATAATATGGATAAAATACGAGCTCTAGTCATATGTCAACATACCTTTGTACTCACCTAGCGTTAGAAGTGATGTAACACCCAACGTCACACGTGCAGGAATAGCCTCGGGTTTAATCCAGAAAGAGATCCAAGACATCACCACAATAAGTGCAGACGGGATGTAAGTGTGAAAGAGGTGGTACCCTAGACGTCTTCGCAGGTTGAACACCACCACCAAACACGTAAAGTTTCCTGCATCACAGATAGTCTAATGAGATTTCTCGTTGGCGTACGTTTTGTGAATATTAAGTGTCAGAAGCCATTCTTCGGTATAGTCTAGTAATCTATAAACAGAATTTATTTTCATTGGTCATCCATCACAAGTGTGCCCAATCAGATTCGGCGGGGAGAAGCAATTTTATTTTATTACCCTAATTCCTGAAAGAAATATTACATGAATGATTAATTCACCTATTATCACACTTCTCAAACAAATTGTGGGGGGCGGGGGCTGGGGGGGGGGCGGACTTGTGAATACATACACAATAGTACATGCGTAGCAGCATGCAGGTGGGTATTCAGCTAGTGCTACTTCACTGGCAAGCTACAGTATAGGCCTATTGGTCTTGCATTATCCGAGCATAGCAGAATGAAACCTTGGCAAGTTGTATTTAACTCTCCATTGTTACTCATAGTAACATAGCTTACTGGCGTAGAACCCGCAGCCATATTTGGACGAGCCACGGCTGATACATGCATGCAAACGACCGTACGTACGAAGAGGTTGGAATTAATGACTTACAAATATCTTGACGATTACTGTAACGATGACTTCTGCTATATTTCTTTCTTGTAATCGGTATATTTTATCAAGTAACTTTTCTGGTTACCTTAAGTAAGAATTTGTTCAGTAATTGTTACTTTCCTGTATTCGTTATATTTTCACAGTGTACGTCCTCCACTCGCCTCCTCCAGCATTGAGCGATTTAATGCATTTACTGAAGATATTAATGAATTTTGAGCCTCCGTGGCTTAGGCGGCAGCATGCCGGCCTCTCACCGCTGGGTCCGTGGTTCAAATCCCGGTCACTCCATGTGAGATCTGTGCTGGACAAAACGGAGGCAGACAGGTTTTTCTCCGGGTACTCCGGTTTTCCCTGTCAAAATTTCATTCCAGCAACACTCTCCACTATCATTTCATTTCATCTGTCATTCATTTCATCATTGCCCCAGAGGAGTGCGACAGGCTTCGGCAGCCGGCACAATTCATATCCTCGCCGCTATTTGGGGGCTTCATTCATTCCATTCCTGACCCGGTCGGAGACTGGAAGCAGGCTGTGGATTTTCATTTTCATTAATGAATTTCACTAAAATCTCTCCACAGTGCTTTATTACCACGATCACTTCCTGTTGAAGGAATATCCCCTTAAACGTTAAAAGTGACATGAGCACAGGGACAGCGCAAACTACTTAAATACAATTTAATTGCATTTAACGTAAATCCAATTTCACACTCCTTGCCAGCAAGCATCCAAGGTCAGAAACTACAACAGCCCTTATTATAAGAAAACTCAAAAACAATGAAATACTAAACAATAATAATACAAATTCTTAATATCATATAAATGGTTACTCACATATCTTCAGTTTATATTTCATAAAATATGTTTGGAATATCCATATAATTGGTGAAAGGGACTCGTTGGTCTCGGTGACGCCTGTGCCTACGAATATTAGTTCTTGCTTTAACTTATGTACCAACATATCTTTCAATATATTTAACAATGCAGTACATACTTTTCTTTTCTCCTAACCATGCCTTAAATGCTACAAGTTTAGCCGGCGTGGCGCCCCGACTGATCTCCGCGTTGCGGGCAGTAGGACTGAAATAAATTTCATCTTTCTTTTTGTTTGAACTTGACGTTGATTTGTATTTTATTTGATGTTCATTATTTGTGTGAATTCACCCCATCATCCCCTCCACAAACACTTCATATTATATTATAAATAAATCAACATCCCCTAATAAAGTCTGTTTTCCTGAAGTTATATGTACCTTGCCGGTTATATCAACCATACCGGCATCAAGGCTAGTGAAATTATTAGTAGCGAGCATTGAGTGAGGGGAGATCTTTTAAAATCACATTCCGAATCGTCAGATTACATGAGGGAGTTACAAAATGAATGACATTGAGTGGCCGATGTAACTGTACTTACCAGAGAAGTAATTCTTAATTCTTAATTGATTACAATTTCCTTGAGATAATAGAAATTTATCCCTTAATATTTTTCTGGCACTCCTCCCATCACTGCATACGTAAGTACAGTAGCACATACAAACAAAGTTATCCATGTTAGTGAGCAAGCTGACATGCGCAGTTCGTCCCGAAAGTGATCACATGCCTACAATCAGGTGATGCAGTCATTGTACTATAGAACCAGAGAATTAAGAAAGATAAATACAATGATTTATTAAGTGGAACGGAACATTGAAGATTTTAAAATCAGTAATTAATGTCCTAAACCTCCGTGGCTTAGGCGGCAACACGCCGGCCTCTCACCGCTCGGTCCGTGGTTCAAATCCCGGTCACTCCATGTGAGATCTGTGCTGGACAAAACGGAGGCAGACAGGTTTTTCTCCGGGTACTCCGGTTTTCCCTGTCAAAATTTCATTCCAGCAACACTCTCCACTATCATTTCATTTCATCTGTCATTCATTTAATCATTGCCCCAGAGGAGTGCGTCAGGCCTCGGCAGCCGGCACAGTTCATATCCTCGCCGCTAGATGGGGGCTTCATTCATTCCATTCCTGACCCGGTCGGAGACTGGAAGCAGGCTGTGGATTTTCATTTTTCAATTAATGTCCTCTTCTGCTTGGCCTGCGGAAGATCAGCGGGGAAGAAATTGGGGTGCATACATTTTATTTTGAGATTTGCTGTACATCATTTTGTTACCGAAGATAGCGAGTCACTGTAAAGCACTGTTTATCCTCCTCACATTACTATCAGTGTTGCCAACAGGTTCAATAACAAATTGGTTAAATGGATAGAAAATCCCTGGGTCTAACAAGTAGACCGCCCCACATTCATGGGATTGGAAGTCAGGAAAGGTGGGTGAAGGTATGACACGTGTCACGACATAATTCTACATAACCCTGGGTTCAGGAGAAAGGAAAGATAGAAAGTCATGAGTCGAACAACTTGACTACTACTGTTTTTTAGCTGCAGTGTAAATCGGAGAGACGGCATTTCGGAGTCCGTGAGGGCAGGGATGGAAGCCGAGGGGAAGTTTAATGATGACTTTGACTGAAATGATCGTCAATACTGGTAATGTGGGATGGGGCATACGTGGGAACGTGAACGTAATTGTTATGTTGCTTGCAAGTAATTCTGTGGTTTTTCATACATACATTTGGACATACAGAAGCAGAGCAGTTCTTGTATTTCAACTGATCACAATTTTGAAGTGGGAGAAGGAGAAGGGGAATGTCGTGGGAGAGGAGGAGCGCTGAGGGGAAGGGGGGAGGGGAGGGGAAGGGGTGGGTGGTACGGGTCTAGGGGGGGGGGGGGTGCAGTTGCTGTGGCCTTGGATGGTGCAAGCTGTGTCGTCATTAGGTGTATAACATGAACCGTTGAGCACACCCAGAGCTGCGGATGAAAATACGTCTTTCCATAAAGTTTTGATTTACTTGGAGAACTAATATTATAACTTTAAATTTTAGCGATTTTTGAAGGGCGTTAGACTGATTTTGGTGGGATTTTCATGGAAACAATGTGAAACAGAGAGAAAACGAAAAATAATGCAAAAAGTAAATTATACATAAACATTTGGCAGTTTAGTTTTTGTTGCGAAACGGATCTTACTATAAGTTACACCTCGTAACATCAAGGATTAATGTTATTTGTAATTAATGGCCATTTCTATGAACGGATACATTAATGATAATATTCACCTGTGGAGTATTCGATAGTGCAGTCAGCAGTATAGTTGTTGGAAATGTCCAACTGCGGCAACTCAATCTCAGGGTTCACTACCAGAGGATCAGTCGTATTCCATAGAAAGACAAGATCGTGCACCGTGTGTGACACTGGAAATATAATACAGTTCTCACCATAATATACAGAGAAGATCAACAGAAAATACACATTCTTCATTCAATTCCCTTGGTGTACAAAATACCCCCGGGGTCTTTTTCATTTAAAGCTGAATTGTGTGGTTTGCATGGCAATAAAATTAGAGAACCATAGGCTATGTCCTATTTCGGAACCCCGCGGCGTAGCCGTGCACGTTAAATCATGCACCACGGCTGCGAGGGCAGTTGCAGCAAGTCCAAAGATCGGAAGTTGAATCACTGCGCTGACAGTGGCTATCTTGAGTGTGGTTTCCCATACTCCCTCCATACAAATGCCAGGATAGTAGGGTGTTTTTTTTTTTTTTGCTGGAGCGGGGCTAGTTGCCAGTGCGCACGCCTTCCACCAGCGAACCGAACCCGGCCCGGAGATTGCGCAGAGGTAGAAACCGCAACAGAGTACATTAATCAATGGTAAATTCACCAGCAAATCTTGCTGGAACTTCCCTTTTCACAGAAGAGCTGAAAATGTTCTCCTTCAGCTGACCGACAGGCGTTGTACCGTGTAAATAAATTAGCGTTTACACGTTGTAATTCCCTTCTGTTCTGAGGGATATCTGCTGCCGTATATTGTTCTCCAGCTCTACTAGTGTGCGGGTAATTGATCTGCACACTTTGTATTGTGAATTACCCCACAATTATACTTCAAACGGGCTCAGGTCCGTGCTTCGATTAATTACAGTAAACACGCAGGGTGGTACAGGAGTAGCTACATAATGTAACGATGTAACTTCCAAAGATTTAAAAAAGTTTAAAATTCGTCAGCTGAGAATCTAGGCCTTATTTTTATTTTGTGCATTTCGATTGAGAACACCCAATTAGTCCAGCCGCCTGGAGTTGCAAGCGACGACAGATATAGACCATTAGGTGTGCTTGCTGCAACAGCTGCGAAGAGATGGGATTGGTTAGTTGTTATCTAGCCACGCACAAGTATGGCTGCGCTATCTGCGGCCCGAATTCGGTTGGCTGGAGGAAGGCGTTCGCGCACCTGGTAGTTGGCCGCTGTCCCTGCTCCAGCAAAAATATCAAGCTGTACCTTACTTCAAATCCCGGGGCACCTACCCCCATCCCTGACCCTAAAACAGTTGCACACTCTACTGTACTACAGTCATCACTGAAATACAGGTTATCAGACAAGCTCAACACACATCCAACTACATGGACCTGATGATCAAGTTGACCCAAGCCCCTTAAAAGAATTAACAAGTTCTCTTACAGGACAAATATTTGTACTACGAGACAAAAGGCAGGGAACTTGGCATAACAAGAAGCCATAGAGACCTATTTAACTAAGATGAACAATCCATCTCACTAAAATAAACACACATTTTTGAAGAGCTCGTCCCGTATTTGCGCTTTTGGGGGGAAATTTCCAATAACTGACAGGAAGCTACATAGCGAAGGAAGTAACGCTATGAATAAGGGGAGGGCAAAAAATGACAAGGGAAAATGTAAATACGGGAACGATGCACTGTACATACATTGATACAAGCATGATACAAGTACTGTATATACAATTATACAAGTATATATAAAGCTGAATGTCTGTCTGTCTGTCTGTCTGTCTGTCTGTTTGCCTGTTCCTTATACAAATCTACACATTTTGACCGAACTGAACCAAGTTTTACGTGCTTACCTTTTGGAAACCTGCGTGTAACACTGTCTACGTGAAATTTCGACAGCCCTCTCAATTTCCTAGATTTAAACCCTTTGGGACATAGGTGAAACATCGAATTTGTCGTAGAGAACCGAACCAAGATCATTTTAAGTCTCGCAATGAAAGAAACAAAAGTCGGTAGGTCCTAAAGGGCCACCAAAAACCACCGTTTTAAGACCCTATAAACAACCGTTCCCGAGCTATTTGCAAAAGAGCATTCCCGTTCGGGGAAACATTAAGAAATGTTCAGCTGTTACCATGGTAATGCCAGATGAAAATATGAAAATATGAAAAGTATGAAAATAGTCGAGTGAACATGTTGATGGGTGTGTGGAGCAATGTTGGGAATCATTTGGGTGTAGTAGTAGTGGTCCGGAGACGCTGGGAATTGAGCGTACAGTATACTGTAAGGATATTTAAATGAGTGTATTGATGGCTGGTAATGCGAGCTGCATCACACTGCCCCTAACGTACATTGTTAACTTGGGTCATATTCTACGAGAGGATGCTCTTTACAGAATCTGAACTTTCCAAGTGGGTTTAAGACAATGTGTTATTATTTTATTATTAAGAAAACTATACTCGACTGGAAACACCAGGTTAGAGAATTTCTCTTTTATTTCACTTATTCCTTTTCTCTTATCAATTTTTTCTATTCGTTGGTATGTTATATGTACCAGTAGTTAGTAGTCGTTTCCATTTTCATTATCAACATTATCATTACGGGCAAAATACTATTAATCACCACCACAGTAAGTCTTCATTGACTGTGGTTTTTTAATTATTTTCTATTAGTTTGTTCATTTGATGCACCAATTCAGTAGTAGTTTTCATTATCATCCTTGTCATTAGGGCATATGCCTTCCTTCGGAGGAGAAGTAAAGCCGGCGGTCCCATGTCCTAGATTTACAGCATGTAAAAGAACCTTCCACTAATTACACTTGTGTGAAGCTATATTATAGGTTAGATTTGATTAACGTCCGTTGCCAGGAGCCGACTGCGGTGGCATCTAGTAACCAAGTTCAGAAGTAGTTGTCGTTGACGGTGGCGTTTGGTAGCAAAAGTAGGAACTTCTTGAAAATTGAATGTCTGCAGTCCTTACTTGAATTAAAAACAGATAACACCACTAATACAGCCATCATAACTAACACCGGTTATCAGACAGATTCTACACACACCCAAAGTACACAGGGTACATGACCGCGTTGTCGCAGCCCCTAAACTGAGGAACCAACCAACCAACCTAGATGTTACGCCCAAGGCGACATTACAAAATATCTCGATAACTTCAATAAGATTGATTATTTACTGTATATATAAGAAGCATATCATCGACGTCCTATATAACAAGGCAATCACTTCGATGTAAAATTTTAAAAAAAAATATTTTCACACAAAAGTAACGAGTATTTGTAACTGCAACGCAGCTCCTTTCCGCACAAAACAACTATAATCGTAACTTCTTTATTATTTTTGGTAGGTAACAGTAACTGTAACTTAGTGAACCCGAATCGGACCCGCGAACCTAAGCGCGAACTGAGATTAATGGGGAATGCTTACAGGCAAATACAGGTTGCGTGCCGCAATGAATAGGAAAGAGTTAAGGAATAAACAAATGGCAGTGGGAAATTAATCGAAATGGAATTTTGCATCGCTCATTTTTGCCTTTCCAACAACAGAAAGGCGAGAATCGAGGGAAAACAAACGACAATCGTGAAACAAGAGAAAGAGAAACAAGAAAAACAAATGAAATGACTCTACTGAAACGGATAGATTGACGCTTACAAATGAAATAGAGAGAGATAATATTTAGGCCTACTGTTTTTATTTATTAAAGGTCAAAGGAAAATCCGCATTCGTTTTTATGAAGTTGAGAGGAGGTGGAAACGCACAAGCCGGCTCGGGCCAATCACAGGCAAGCAAATTTAGCACTGCAGTGGAGTAATGACTCTAATTACTGACAATTAAGAAGAAAATGTATTGATGGAAGAAAATAGAACGTATGTCATTACAATGAATCTTATGTGAACTCTGTAGGATTACTCTGCACGGAGATATTTAAGAACTTGGAAACCACGGGAAGGAAAAGGCAGAAAATGCTATAAGACGCACCGGGAAAGTAGACTGAGGTGCGGAGAAAAATTAGAAGCTTCGCTGGCATGAAAGACACCGGATCTATGTTGCTCAGGAGCCGAAAATTCTGAATATTTTAAAAGTGTGGATCTATAGTAATTGAGAATTAGTAAAGTAAAAGTCTTACTCAAGTTACAAATACGTGATATATAAAAGGCACAGTCGTAAAAAACGAATTTCTAGCAGACTCGGCATTGTTGAAATCTTGTGCGACGCAATGAAGGTGGTGATACGGCAGGCGATTGAGTCGTACTGTGCCCAACTCTAGGAATAGGTATTCCAAGATTCAGACACCTAGATATCAAGGGAAAGGCTACAGCCGCTTTTGAAAGTTGAGATATTTGAATATCGCGCTCCATTACTTCTAGAATGGAATGGAAACTTTGTGCAGCCAAGAGTATGTTAAGTGACGTAGCGAGTAGTAGCAGAGGTCGAGACTATTTGTTGATTAAATAGTTATCCATGGAGTAGAGACTTGGATCAGATTACTCGCACGGCCAAATGAAAGAGAATGCACTTAGTCTCAAGTGAATCGGACCAGAGACACCGGAGATATGAGGATTTCCAGATTTCAGCGTGATCCAGCGTGGACCCGACCGTTTTGAATAAAAGCCGACCAGCCCAAGCATCATTAGCTCACTTCGAACCAAGCTCTTGCATGACAAGGTGCTGCTGCTACGTTGAGCCAAGGCACATGGTTGCCGGATCTACGCAGAAGATATCTTTAAATTGTGATAGTCACAAAAGTGCTACGATATATGTGGAACATAGTAAGTTTCCGGCAGAGGGAATCACTAAGGTGATTGTTATTTTTCTACGGACACTGGTGAAATACTTTATTTCTATATGGACACATGCTAGACTTTGTCTAGAAAATACTTTGTCACAGTCCAGTAATAATAATTCAATACTTGGATATTTTAATCCAATTAGTCAGTTTCATAAATTGTAACTTGATAACCACTCCGATCATTCAGTATATTGAAGGCCAGTCTATCACGGTGTTGTTCATTAGCCGACAAAGGGAAACTATAAGTTGCTTCGCGCATGATAGATGGTGATAAACCATGCCCAGGGAACGATCTTCAGAACAGCCGTTGATTGATTTAGACTGTCAGTGTTTTCTTGTACTGAAAAGATTACCGTGAGTTATGTTACAACTGACGTATTTGAGAATAGATCATTTGGATCTGACCCCATTTAAGCGAACTGCTATGGATTTAATTGAAGCCAATATTAAAATGGATCAGCAGTTACTTCAAACTTCAAGAAATATTTCCACTATGTCGTGTTAGACAGATTGTGGGTATATAATGGCGGCCGATACAAGGATTAGACGTGCGTGTCCGATAGGGCATGTATCTGGATAAATCTGGTACAGACCAGGTTCACTACGCTTCAAGACCAACGAGAAATGTAAGCCACATTTGACTTTTATATTATGCCTAGCTAATTGGAACAAACTCATTTTCTGCAGATGACCAACACATTTCTTTTTTCTTCGTATTTAAATCTTGCAATGATTTACGCAAGACATATTAGAGTTATTCTGAGTATTTTCAGCACTCAGAACAGTTTAGGATCGATGACCGAGCATAACGAGCATTTAATTGAATGTTTCATATTTTTTGATAATCACGGTAATCAGCCGATGTAACTGTAAAAGTTAATCATTATTTTTGTTGAGAAATGGATATTTTATCCATATTCGAAGAGTCGAACATGTGGATTCTCACATAATGAAATAATAATTAAACACATTTACAATAATATAACTAATAATAATAATAATCCACTAATAATAATAATAATGATTTTCATAACTTTTCTAAATAATTCTTGGATCTTATATTTTCTAATAATCACATTCATTGAGAGAGAGCATGTGAAGTAGTTTAATCATTTCTAGTTTGGAACAGGTGATTTTCCGAAGGATAGTGGTTAGCGCAATCCCGCATTCAACCAACATTACAGTTCTGGTTGAACATTTAATATTTGCCATGAACAAAGTATATTTTTCAGATAACACGGAGAGGCATGAAACGGGAAGCAAATGATATTTGTATCAATTAGGATGTTTTTGTATTTATATAAAATCATGACGTAGATACACATTCGAAAGTGAAATAGAGAGTATCATAAGTGTGGTAACTTCACGATTTGAACTGAATGGTAAAATAAAATAAACTTGTAAGTTTATAAATCTTCCAGTGTTGATAATAAGCAGAGGCTTGATTTATTGTATAAATTTTGGGAAGAAAATTTATGTGTGTGGAGTAGTTGAAATGCCATTCCCAGGTGCGCGTGTTTAAGTCGCAGGAATGAGGAGGATTTTATTTGAGCATCAATCAAATAGCAGGTTCGATGACTCAGTGTTAAAGAAGGAGTATTGGAACTACACATTGCGTCGTATGAATGACCCAAAGGTTATTTCTTAAAAACCATCAGTTCTTATTTCAACCTTGTTTACGGATTCCATTAAGACTTTGATTTTGCTAGAACCCGGATTTGTCATGATAGTATTTTATTCTTCTTCAGAGGAAGACCTTTGCCGTTGTTGTTGGAATATTGTGTTCTTATATAAATAATAGAATGGGCCACTGCCAATTAAAAATAATTCTATAACCACGAATAATTTGAAGGATGTTTTCAATCCTAGTGTCATGAACTAAATGAATTTATTATGAAGCTACAATTCTTATTTCCGCATTCTGTTCAAGAATTGCAAGTTGTGAAAGTTACTAAAATGGCCACAAATATAAATATTTTTTCTTAATAATGATTCCAAGTGGAAAATCGAATAGTTGAATGGTCCAACAATTTATTGATCAAGTTGATGATTCAGAAATCATATATTTTGTTAGGAACTTGAAGTTCATAATCGAGTCACTTCTCGAAACGTTTAATGTCAGAAGAACAATTAATTTTGTTGTGCTTCGCACAGTTCTTCGATGCTATGCTCAAAGGTCAGATACTTTTCAGATGTTGTTATTAATATGTGTACATAATTTGTGTTGATTCAGAGATAATAATATTTTTTGACAATATTTTTTTGAAACTGGAAAAATAAGTGAAAGTTAAAAATTCTATGAACAATTATTCTACGAGTGTTAATATTATGTAAAAATTCAACCAGTGAACTCCAGTATTTCCAGTAAAGACAATTAAATTTGAACTGGATTTAATCATAAATAATGGATATAATTTTGGAACACAGTCTACAGGACTGATAATCAGACTTGTGTCTCCAAAGATAATTGTCCAATGTGTTGGAAAATTTCTGTACATTGTGTAAATAGTAATGTGGGTCGCCACACATGAATGATTCTGCTTTGAGCATTTTATTTTGCAGTCAATTTTAAATTCAGAATAAAATGAGATAATTTTACATGATGTGTTATGCCCAGTTGAATCTCCTTCTATCCTTATAGTTGCATTGAGCCAAAAATCAGTAAAGCATTTTTTTCATTTGATGTCGTTTTTGCGATTAGCTTTAACCCATCTGGCGCCCCGGGATATTTTGATTCTCGTGCTGACTGATTATTGGTAAAATGCATATGCGGTCGTGCGGACTCCGGTCTAAACGGGCACATAAAATAAGATAGGGAGAGAAATGGCTTCGAACGTGGGGCTCGAGTTAGACACGGTCAATCGCATGGCGATTTAAATTGTGATAATTTTATATATAGATATTTTGGGAGTTGAGAGATGTCTGGTTTGGATGAATAAATTAGTAGGAAACTCAATTAGTGGGGGGAAATTAAAAATTTAACTGGGTTAATAATTAGAATGGGTTTGATTATTTTTGATAATGGCTTAACCATTAGGGCGTCAAGTAAATTCAGTAGTAAACGTTCGATGACTGGACATACGCATTATTAGAATCCAGGTGGAGGATATTTGAGAACTTGCATATTTTTCTTGTGATATTGTGGTAAATGTAATTCGTAAAAGTAGAGAATTTTGTTTTTCCATCACGTCGACATTAGGACAAATCTCATTTTATTAGAGTGTTCCAATTAGCTATTCATATTTCTTGTTCTAATTATAATCTTGTGTCTGCCAACATGTATACCCCTAAGTTTTGAATAATAATTGAAAATTATGGAAGAGATGATGAGGATGATGAGGAGTTTGGAAGAGAGTTTCAAAGAAGCTGGACGGCGTGTAGCAGCCATTATGAAAGAAAATACAGAGGCTTTGGAAAAGAAACTTAAAGAAAATTCTGATTCTTTAGAAAATAAACTTAAAGAAAATTCTGATTCTTTAAAAGATAACTTGAAAGAAAGTTTAGATGATAAACTCAAGGAAAATTCCGATTTGTTAGAAAGCAGGTTAAAAGATAACTTGAAAGAAAGTTTAGATGATAAACTCAAGGAAAATTCCGATTTGTTAGAAAGCAGGTTAAAAGATAACTTGAAAGAAAATTTAAATAGTAAATTTAATTCTATGGAAAATAAATTAAGAGAATTCCGAAATCTTGAAAATGTCACTTGAGAGTAAAATGACCAGATTATGCGAAAAAACACATGAGCTCGAAACTTCATTAGCCACTAACGCAAGTTTAATGGACGATAAATTTCGCGATGCCGATCTAAGATCCCAAAGCTTAGCTGATAGGATAGGACATGGTCTTAGGAAAGTTGGTGAAGACATGATCAACCTAGAAATCAGAGTTAAGAAAGAGAGCAATGAGATGGCAACTCTAGTTGTTCAACGTTTGACAGAACAATTCAAAGAACTCGTAGTGGGAGAAATAAGAGAAGGTGTGATTAATGAATTACAAACTGAAATTAAAACCACAGTTATCGATGAGATTAAAGACACACTCAAGCTGGAGAACCAAGAGGGAGTCAAGGAAATTAGGGAATCTTTGTCATCCCATATTCAAGTAATTTCCAAAGATATTCAAGCAACTCAGAAGGACATATCAGATGTGACAGGGTCGTTGAAAAGTCACGAGGCTGTTATGAACCAGATATCCACTGATGTCAAGGAGAACTGTAAGGAAACCGAAGAAATTAGAAAAATGGCAGAAGAAAACCATAAGGAAATTGAGGCTATGAAAACCCAAATCAAGGACGAGAAACAGTCTGACCATCTGTTGAAAATGCCAAGTATAAGGGGAGAAGAACAGATACAGATAAACCTAGGAGCAGCTAGAGTAACTGATAGTCAAAGACAGGATGAGGTCAGGACAGTATTTCAATCCAACCCCATAACTGTATTCAAGAATGTAGAGGATAAGCCTTCTAAATTTTCAGGGCGAGATTCTGTGACACCCGTAGAATTCTTGAGAGAAGCAGGTGATTACCTAAAAGATTCCAAAATCCCTAAGGAAAGACAGATCCGAGTGATAGGGAAATTTTTGGAAGGTGCCGCACTTCTTTGGTTTAGAGCTTTTAGGTCCACTCTCACCAATTTTGAGGAGTTTTCCCGTGGGTTATTAAAAAAGTTTTGGTCCCCGGAAACCCAACATCATGTCAGAGCAGAATTATATTCAAAGTGATTCTCGACGTCACAACCTACTCGATACTCTACGTACTTTTCTGGACAGCTTTCTAAACTACAACATTTAGATCCGCCGATGCCAGATAATGAATTAATTACCGCATTAATACGTCAGTTTCCAGCAGACGTCCAAAGAACTTTGATCGCTGCTGACATTTATAATATGGAGCAATTTGACGAGGTATTGCAGAAACTTGATCACACGAACGCTCAATTCTTCCATCAGAAGGGAGGAAAGAATAACAACGCTGTGTACGCTGTTATGGCCGACAGTTATTCCCAAACACCTCGAGAGATTCGAGAGGGGCGAGAAGAGAAAACGCCGAGGGAACAGCCCGATAAAAGAGGATGGAATCAGAACAATAACAGATACAGTTACAAGCCTTATGCGAGACCGGATGGTGGATATCGATATAATACTCGATGGAGAAGGCCAAGGGATAATCAAGGAAGGTACCAGGAAAGAAGGTACTATGGTAGAAACAATAACTACAATAACAGAGGGAATGTGAACACTCGTCAGTCCAATGAAGAGTTCAATAAGGAGACGAGGAAGAACTTGGAAGAAAGACACCAAGAAAACTTGCAGTTCTTGGAACAGAAGCCCAATGAACCAGGTCCATCGGGAACACAACAATCCCGGGGGAATGGAAAAGACAAAAAACTTCGAATTCACAGTAGAAGATAGAATTTTAAACACTTTCACTTCCAGAATTATTAAATGGCAAGCAGAGGATGATGACTTAATTCAACATAATGACGAACGGAAAGAAATGGGTACAAGAATTAAAATGCCAATCATATCATGCGAAGTATTCGGTATGCCTGTCGATACTTTAATTGATACTGGGGCTATGCTTTGTCTTGTGAGCGAGAAGCTTTATATTCTGTGGAAGCTCAAAGATAATTTAGAGGAGATTCCAGTATCAGGAATTAAAATCCAAGGAATAATACCCAACAGAATATCTCTGTGTAAAACACAATTATACTTATGTGTTACTATTGGAGGACATGATTTCCGACATGTGTTTATAGTAATGAAGGACATGGCTTTTGACATGATATTGGGAGCGGATTTCATTCAGAAATATCAAGCAGTGATAGACATGAAGACAGAGACGATCAGATTCAAGAATACCGAAGAGATAAACTTCGAGGGAAAAGAAGAGGAAGGCATCGAGGGAGATGCTCAATGGTCTCTGATTTTTCATGAAGCTGAAGGAAGAGAAGTCTACACTGAGAAGGAGTCCCCAGAGCTAGGAAAAATTTTGGAAGAGTACCACGATATTTTTGATATTAAACCTGGTGAAATTAAAGATTTTGAATATCGTATTCGTGTAAATGATGATGCACCTTTCCATGCTAAATTGTATCCGGTAGCGGAAAATCATCGAGAAATGGTAAAAGTGCTTATCAAAGAGATGAAAAGTAACAATATGATTGAAAAGTACACTACCTCTTATGTCAATCCATTAGCAGTAGTGTCTAAGCCAGACGCGCGAAATTTGAATTCAAGATTGCTGCCAGAGTATGACAGACCACCAATCGTTAGGGAACTGTTAAGGAAATTCCAAGGCAAGGTCTGGTTCTCTAACATTGATCTCACTTCGTCCTACCACTACATTAGGCTTAGTGAAGATTCCAAAAAGTTTACAGGGTTTATGTTTGACCAGCAGACATATGTATTCCGCCGTCTACCATTTGGGGTCAAAACATCTGGATCTGTTTTGATCAGAGCACTGGAACAAAACTTGAGTCCTGAAGTAAAAGAGATAGCAATTCGTTACATAGATGATATCCTAATTGCATCTGAGACTAAGGAAGAACATTTGTTACATCTTCAGATGTTATTCGCAGATTTGAGAAAAGCGAACTTTAAAGTAAACCTTCGAAAATGTCAGTTCTTTCGGAAGGGAATAAAATTTTTGGGCCACATTTTGGATGGTGAAGGATACCGTCCCAATGAGACAAAGATACAGGTGATTGCAAATTTCCCTAGACCTACTAGAGTGAAGAATGTCCGCAGTTTTCTCGGGACATGCCAATTCTTTGCAGGGCATTGTCCAAGCTTCACCAAGACGGTTGCTCCATTGCAGGAATTATTAAAAAAAGGGAATCAAATGGAAATGGAATGAAGATTGTGAACAATCATTTCAAGATGCCAAGAGGTTATTGATAAACAGCGTGAAATTAGAGTATCCTGACTTTACCAAGAATTTCATTATAGAATCCGATGCATCCACCGTAGGGATTGGAGCTATTCTTCTTCAAGAAGATGACGATCACAAGAGACGTTACCTGGCGTTCATAAGCAGGAAACTTCGTCCATCAGAAAGGAATTATTACACCACAGAGTTAGAAGCCCTTGCTGTAATCTTCGCGTTGGAGTCGTGGAAGAAAATGTTAATTGGACATTCAGTAATTGTGAGGACTGATCACCATGCATTGGAGTTTATCTTGAGAACAAACTTTGCCAGTGATAGGATAACTAGATGGTCACTTTTTATTCAACAATTCAACCTAGTTATTGAACACACTCCTGGAAAATTGAATGTTGGGGCCGATTTATTGAGTAGAGCAGTGGAGTCTACATCTAAGGTTTTTCAAGTTAACCTGACGCAGGAGGATGAGGATACCTGAGATTGAACCAAGTCGTCAGATGAGGGAAACTCTAGCTTTAGACAAGTTGAGGAGCCAAGCTGAGAAAAGAGAGCGAAGAGTGAGAGGAAAGCGTTTTCGCAGACCCTTGCGCGTAGGAACTCTTGTTTTAGTGAAAAGACCTACACCCTCTGACGTGCAAAATCGAGTGTACTCGAAGTTTGCAAGACTTTACGCTGGACCATATCGTATTGTGGAAGTAAACAACAATGGAAGCTATGAAATCGCCAATACACGAACTGGTAACATCGTGGGAACTTATAATGCAGCGAATTTGAAGATTTATTATTCAAGAACCGGAAGGAAGGAAGCTTGTAGTTTAACGTGACCGTTAATCTTGAGATCATGAGCCACGGGACCTCCTTTTTACGTGGAATCCGAACCACAGGACATGGCATTTCACTTCGAAAATCTCACATGCATTGACCGGGAATCGAACCCGGACTGCCTTGGTGAGAGGCATACAGCTAGACCGCTATTCAAGAACCAGATGATTTAATGTGTATATAGGAAAAATAAAAATTTTCCAATTTTTATTTTTTTCTAGGGGTGGGGTGGATGTGCCCAACTCTAGGAATGGGTATTCCAAGATTCAGACACCTAGATATCAAGGGAAAGGCTACAGCCGCTTTTGAATGTTGAGATATTTGAATATCGCGCTCCATTACTTCTAGAATGGAATGGAAACTTAGTGCAGCCAAGAGCATGTTAAGTGACGTAGCGAGTAGTAGCAGAGGTCGAGACTATTTGTTGATTAAATAGTTAGCCATGGATCAGATTACTGGCACGGCCAAATGAAAGAGAATGCACTTAGTCTCAAGTGAATCGGACCAGAGACACCGGAGATATGAGGATTTCCAGATTTCAGCGTGATCCAGCGTGGACCCGACCGTTTTGAATAAAAGCCGACCAGCCCAAGCATCATTAGCTCACTTCGAACCAAGCTCTTGCATGACAAGGTGCTGCTGCTACGTTGAGCCAAGGCACATGGTTGCCGGATCTACGCAGAAGATATCTTTAAATTGTGATAGTCACAAAAGTGCTACGATATATGTGGAACATAGTAAGTTTCCGGCAGAGGGAATCACTAAGGTGATTGTTATTTTTCTACGAACACTGGTGAAATACTTTATTTCTATATGGACACATGCTAGACTTTGTCTAGAAAGTACTTTGTCACAGTCCAGTAATAATAATTCAATACTTGGATATTTTAATCCAATTAGTCAGTTTCATAAATTGTAACTTGATAACCACTCCGATCTTTCAGTATATTGAAGGCCAGTCTATCACGGTGTTGTTCATTAGCCAACAAAGGGAAACTATAAGTTGCTTCGCGCATGATAGATGGTGATAAACCATGCCCAGGGAACGATCTTCAGAACAGCCGTTGATTGATTTAGACTGTCAGTGTTTTCTTGTACTGAAAAGATTACCGTGAGTTATGTTACAACTGACGTATTTGAGAATAGATCATTTGGATCTGACCCCATTTAAGCGAACTGCTATGGATTTAATTGAAGCCAATATTAAAATGGATCAGCAGTTACTTCAAACTTCAAGAAATATTTCCACTATGTCGTGTTAGACAGATTGTGGGTATATAATGGCGGCCGATACAAGGATTAGACGTGCGTGTCCAATAGGGCATGTATCTGGATAAATCTGGTACAGACCAGGTTCACTACGCTTCAAGACCAACGAGAAATGTAAGCCACATTTGACTTTTATATTATGCCTAGCTAATTGGAACAAACTCATTTTCTGCAGATGACCAACACATTTGTTTTTCTTCGTATTTAAATCTTGCAATGATTTACGCAAGACATATTAGAGTTATTCTGAGTATTTTCAGCACTCAGAACAGTTTAGGATCGATGACCTAGCATAACGAGCATTTATTTGAATGTTTCATATTTTTTTGATAATCACGGTAATCAGCCGATGTAACTGTAAAAGTTAATCATTATTTTTGTTGAGAAATGGATATTTTATCCATATTAGAAGAGTCGAACATGTGGATTCTCACATAATGAAATAATAATTAAACACATTTACAATAATATAACTAATAATAATAATAATAATCCACTAATAATAATAATAATGATTTTCATAACTTTTCTAAATAATTCTTGGATCTTATATTTTCTAATAATCACATTCATTGAGAGAGAGCATGTGAAGTAGTTTAATCATTTCTAGTTTGGAACAGGTGATTTTCCGAAGGATAGTGGTTAGCGCAATCCCGCATTCAACCAACATTACAGTTCTGGTTGAACATTTAATATTTGCCATGAACAAAGTATATTTTTCAGATAACACGGAGAGGCATGAAACGGGAAGCAAATGATATTTGTATCAATTAGGATGTTTTTGTATTTATATAAAATCATGACGTAGATACACATTCGAAAGTGAAATAGAGAGTATCATAAGTGTGGTAACTTCACGATTTGAACTGAATGGTAAAATAAAATAAACTTGTAAGTTTATAAATCTTCCAGTGTTGATAATAAGCAGAGGCTTGATTTATTGTATAAATTTTGGGAAGAAAATTTATGTGTGTGGAGTAGTTGAAATGCCATTCCCAGGTGCGCGTGTTTAAGTCGCAGGAATGAGGAGGATTTTATTTGAGCATCAATCAAATAGCAGGTTCGATGACTCAGTGTTAAAGAAGGAGTATTGGAACTACACATTGCGTCGTATGAATGACCCAAAGGTTATTTCTTAAAAACCATCAGTTCTTATTTCAACCTTGTTTACGGATTCCATTAAGACTTTGATTTTGCTAGAACCCGGATTTGTCATGATAGTATTTTATTCTTCTTCAGAGGAAGACCTTTGCCGTTGTTGTTGGAATATTGTGTTCTTATATAAATAATAGAATGGGCCACTGCCAATTAAAAATAATTCTATAACCACGAATAATTTGAAGGATGTTTTCAATCCTAGTGTCATGAACTAAATGAATTTATTATGAAGCTACAATTCTTATTTCCGCATTCTGTTCAAGAATTGCAAGTTGTGAAAGTTACTAAAATGGCCACAAATATAAATATTTTTTCTTAATAATGATTCCAAGTGGAAAATCGAATAGTTGAATGGTCCAACAATTTATTGATCAAGTTGATGATTCAGAAATCATATATTTTGTTAGGAACTTGAAGTTCATAATCGAGTCACTTCTCGAAACGTTTAATGTCAGAAGAACAATTAATTTTGTTGTGCTTCGCACAGTTCTTCGATGCTATGCTCAAAGGTCAGATACTTTTCAGATGTTGTTATTAATATGTGTACATAATTTGTGTTGATTCAGAGATAATAATATTTTTTGACAATATTTTTTTGAAACTGGAAAAATAAGTGAAAGTTAAAAATTCTATGAACAATTATTCTACGAGTGTTAATATTATGTAAAAATTCAACCAGTGAACTCCAGTATTTCCAGTAAAGACAATTAAATTTGAACTGGATTTAATCATAAATAATGGATATAATTTTGGAACACAGTCTACAGGACTGATAATCAGACTTGTGTCTCCAAAGATAATTGTCCAATGTGTTGGAAAATTTCTGTACATTGTGTAAATAGTAATGTGGGTCGCCACACATGAATGATTCTGCTTTGAGCATTTTATTTTGCAGTCAATTTTAAATTCAGAATAAAATGAGATAATTTTACATGATGTGTTATGCCCAGTTGAATCTCCTTCTATCCTTATAGTTGCATTGAGCCAAAAATCAGTAAAGCATTTTTTTCATTTGATGTCGTTTTTGCGATTAGCTTTAACCCATCTGGCGCCCCGGGATATTTTGATTCTCGTGCTGACTGATTATTGGTAAAATGCATATGCGGTCGTGCGGACTCCGGTCTAAACGGGCACATAAAATAAGATAGGGAGAGAAATGGCTTCGAACGTGGGGCTCGAGTTAGACACGGTCAATCGCATGGCGATTTAAATTGTGATAATTTTATATATAGATATTTTGGGAGTTGAGAGATGTCTGGTTTGGATGAATAAATTAGTAGGAAACTCAATTAGTGGGGGGAAATTAAAAATTTAACTGGGTTAATAATTAGAATGGGTTTGATTATTTTTGATAATGGCTTAACCATTAGGGCGTCAAGTAAATTCAGTAGTAAACGTTCGATGACTGGACATACGCATTATTAGAATCCAGGTGGAGGATATTTGAGAACTTGCATATTTTTCTTGTGATATTGTGGTAAATGTAATTCGTAAAAGTAGAGAATTTTGTTTTTCCATCACGTCGACATTAGGACAAATCTCATTTTATTAGAGTGTTCCAATTAGCTATTCATATTTCTTGTTCTAATTATAATCTTGTGTCTGCCAACATGTATACCCCTAAGTTTTGAATAATAATTGAAAATTATGGAAGAGATGATGAGGATGATGAGGAGTTTGGAAGAGAGTTTCAAAGAAGCTGGACGGCGTGTAGCAGCCATTATGAAAGAAAATACAGAGGCTTTGGAAAAGAAACTTAAAGAAAATTCTGATTCTTTAGAAAATAAACTTAAAGAAAATTCTGATTCTTTAAAAGATAACTTGAAAGAAAGTTTAGATGATAAACTCAAGGAAAATTCCGATTTGTTAGAAAGCAGGTTAAAAGATAACTTGAAAGAAAGTTTAGATGATAAACTCAAGGAAAATTCCGATTTGTTAGAAAGCAGGTTAAAAGATAACTTGAAAGAAAATTTAAATAGTAAATTTAATTCTATGGAAAATAAATTAAGAGAATTCCGAAATCTTGAAAATGTCACTTGAGAGTAAAATGACCAGATTATGCGAAAAAACACATGAGCTCGAAACTTCATTAGCCACTAACGCAAGTTTAATGGACGATAAATTTCGCGATGCCGATCTAAGATCCCAAAGCTTAGCTGATAGGATAGGACATGGTCTTAGGAAAGTTGGTGAAGACATGATCAACCTAGAAATCAGAGTTAAGAAAGAGAGCAATGAGATGGCAACTCTAGTTGTTCAACGTTTGACAGAACAATTCAAAGAACTCGTAGTGGGAGAAATAAGAGAAGGTGTGATTAATGAATTACAAACTGAAATTAAAACCACAGTTATCGATGAGATTAAAGACACACTCAAGCTGGAGAACCAAGAGGGAGTCAAGGAAATTAGGGAATCTTTGTCATCCCATATTCAAGTAATTTCCAAAGATATTCAAGCAACTCAGAAGGACATATCAGATGTGACAGGGTCGTTGAAAAGTCACGAGGCTGTTATGAACCAGATATCCACTGATGTCAAGGAGAACTGTAAGGAAACCGAAGAAATTAGAAAAATGGCAGAAGAAAACCATAAGGAAATTGAGGCTATGAAAACCCAAATCAAGGACGAGAAACAGTCTGACCATCTGTTGAAAATGCCAAGTATAAGGGGAGAAGAACAGATACAGATAAACCTAGGAGCAGCTAGAGTAACTGATAGTCAAAGACAGGATGAGGTCAGGACAGTATTTCAATCCAACCCCATAACTGTATTCAAGAATGTAGAGGATAAGCCTTCTAAATTTTCAGGGCGAGATTCTGTGACACCCGTAGAATTCTTGAGAGAAGCAGGTGATTACCTAAAAGATTCCAAAATCCCTAAGGAAAGACAGATCCGAGTGATAGGGAAATTTTTGGAAGGTGCCGCACTTCTTTGGTTTAGAGCTTTTAGGTCCACTCTCACCAATTTTGAGGAGTTTTCCCGTGGGTTATTAAAAAAGTTTTGGTCCCCGGAAACCCAACATCATGTCAGAGCAGAATTATATTCAAAGTGATTCTCGACGTCACAACCTACTCGATACTCTACGTACTTTTCTGGACAGCTTTCTAAACTACAACATTTAGATCCGCCGATGCCAGATAATGAATTAATTACCGCATTAATACGTCAGTTTCCAGCAGACGTCCAAAGAACTTTGATCGCTGCTGACATTTATAATATGGAGCAATTTGACGAGGTATTGCAGAAACTTGATCACACGAACGCTCAATTCTTCCATCAGAAGGGAGGAAAGAATAACAACGCTGTGTACGCTGTTATGGCCGACAGTTATTCCCAAACACCTCGAGAGATTCGAGAGGGGCGAGAAGAGAAAACGCCGAGGGAACAGCCCGATAAAAGAGGATGGAATCAGAACAATAACAGATACAGTTACAAGCCTTATGCGAGACCGGATGGTGGATATCGATATAATACTCGATGGAGAAGGCCAAGGGATAATCAAGGAAGGTACCAGGAAAGAAGGTACTATGGTAGAAACAATAACTACAATAACAGAGGGAATGTGAACACTCGTCAGTCCAATGAAGAGTTCAATAAGGAGACGAGGAAGAACTTGGAAGAAAGACACCAAGAAAACTTGCAGTTCTTGGAACAGAAGCCCAATGAACCAGGTCCATCGGGAACACAACAATCCCGGGGGAATGGAAAAGACAAAAAACTTCGAATTCACAGTAGAAGATAGAATTTTAAACACTTTCACTTCCAGAATTATTAAATGGCAAGCAGAGGATGATGACTTAATTCAACATAATGACGAACGGAAAGAAATGGGTACAAGAATTAAAATGCCAATCATATCATGCGAAGTATTCGGTATGCCTGTCGATACTTTAATTGATACTGGGGCTATGCTTTGTCTTGTGAGCGAGAAGCTTTATATTCTGTGGAAGCTCAAAGATAATTTAGAGGAGATTCCAGTATCAGGAATTAAAATCCAAGGAATAATACCCAACAGAATATCTCTGTGTAAAACACAATTATACTTATGTGTTACTATTGGAGGACATGATTTCCGACATGTGTTTATAGTAATGAAGGACATGGCTTTTGACATGATATTGGGAGCGGATTTCATTCAGAAATATCAAGCAGTGATAGACATGAAGACAGAGACGATCAGATTCAAGAATACCGAAGAGATAAACTTCGAGGGAAAAGAAGAGGAAGGCATCGAGGGAGATGCTCAATGGTCTCTGATTTTTCATGAAGCTGAAGGAAGAGAAGTCTACACTGAGAAGGAGTCCCCAGAGCTAGGAAAAATTTTGGAAGAGTACCACGATATTTTTGATATTAAACCTGGTGAAATTAAAGATTTTGAATATCGTATTCGTGTAAATGATGATGCACCTTTCCATGCTAAATTGTATCCGGTAGCGGAAAATCATCGAGAAATGGTAAAAGTGCTTATCAAAGAGATGAAAAGTAACAATATGATTGAAAAGTACACTACCTCTTATGTCAATCCATTAGCAGTAGTGTCTAAGCCAGACGCGCGAAATTTGAATTCAAGATTGCTGCCAGAGTATGACAGACCACCAATCGTTAGGGAACTGTTAAGGAAATTCCAAGGCAAGGTCTGGTTCTCTAACATTGATCTCACTTCGTCCTACCACTACATTAGGCTTAGTGAAGATTCCAAAAAGTTTACAGGGTTTATGTTTGACCAGCAGACATATGTATTCCGCCGTCTACCATTTGGGGTCAAAACATCTGGATCTGTTTTGATCAGAGCACTGGAACAAAACTTGAGTCCTGAAGTAAAAGAGATAGCAATTCGTTACATAGATGATATCCTAATTGCATCTGAGACTAAGGAAGAACATTTGTTACATCTTCAGATGTTATTCGCAGATTTGAGAAAAGCGAACTTTAAAGTAAACCTTCGAAAATGTCAGTTCTTTCGGAAGGGAATAAAATTTTTGGGCCACATTTTGGATGGTGAAGGATACCGTCCCAATGAGACAAAGATACAGGTGATTGCAAATTTCCCTAGACCTACTAGAGTGAAGAATGTCCGCAGTTTTCTCGGGACATGCCAATTCTTTGCAGGGCATTGTCCAAGCTTCACCAAGACGGTTGCTCCATTGCAGGAATTATTAAAAAAAGGGAATCAAATGGAAATGGAATGAAGATTGTGAACAATCATTTCAAGATGCCAAGAGGTTATTGATAAACAGCGTGAAATTAGAGTATCCTGACTTTACCAAGAATTTCATTATAGAATCCGATGCATCCACCGTAGGGATTGGAGCTATTCTTCTTCAAGAAGATGACGATCACAAGAGACGTTACCTGGCGTTCATAAGCAGGAAACTTCGTCCATCAGAAAGGAATTATTACACCACAGAGTTAGAAGCCCTTGCTGTAATCTTCGCGTTGGAGTCGTGGAAGAAAATGTTAATTGGACATTCAGTAATTGTGAGGACTGATCACCATGCATTGGAGTTTATCTTGAGAACAAACTTTGCCAGTGATAGGATAACTAGATGGTCACTTTTTATTCAACAATTCAACCTAGTTATTGAACACACTCCTGGAAAATTGAATGTTGGGGCCGATTTATTGAGTAGAGCAGTGGAGTCTACATCTAAGGTTTTTCAAGTTAACCTGACGCAGGAGGATGAGGATACCTGAGATTGAACCAAGTCGTCAGATGAGGGAAACTCTAGCTTTAGACAAGTTGAGGAGCCAAGCTGAGAAAAGAGAGCGAAGAGTGAGAGGAAAGCGTTTTCGCAGACCCTTGCGCGTAGGAACTCTTGTTTTAGTGAAAAGACCTACACCCTCTGACGTGCAAAATCGAGTGTACTCGAAGTTTGCAAGACTTTACGCTGGACCATATCGTATTGTGGAAGTAAACAACAATGGAAGCTATGAAATCGCCAATACACGAACTGGTAACATCGTGGGAACTTATAATGCAGCGAATTTGAAGATTTATTATTCAAGAACCGGAAGGAAGGAAGCTTGTAGTTTAACGTGACCGTTAATCTTGAGATCATGAGCCACGGGACCTCCTTTTTACGTGGAATCCGAACCACAGGACATGGCATTTCACTTCGAAAATCTCACATGCATTGACCGGGAATCGAACCCGGACTGCCTTGGTGAGAGGCATACAGCTAGACCGCTATTCAAGAACCAGATGATTTAATGTGTATATAGGAAAAATAAAAATTTTCCAATTTTTATTTTTTTCTAGGGGTGGGGTGGATGTGCCCAACTCTAGGAATGGGTATTCCAAGATTCAGACACCTAGATATCAAGGGAAAGGCTACAGCCGCTTTTGAATGTTGAGATATTTGAATATCGCGCTCCATTACTTCTAGAATGGAATGGAAACTTAGTGCAGCCAAGAGCATGTTAAGTGACGTAGCGAGTAGTAGCAGAGGTCGAGACTATTTGTTGATTAAATAGTTAGCCATGGATCAGATTACTGGCACGGCCAAATGAAAGAGAATGCACTTAGTCTCAAGTGAATCGGACCAGAGACACCGGAGATATGAGGATTTCCAGATTTCAGCGTGATCCAGCGTGGACCCGACCGTTTTGAATAAAAGCCGACCAGCCCAAGCATCATTAGCTCACTTCGAACCAAGCTCTTGCATGACAAGGTGCTGCTGCTACGTTGAGCCAAGGCACATGGTTGCCGGATCTACGCAGAAGATATCTTTAAATTGTGATAGTCACAAAAGTGCTACGATATATGTGGAACATAGTAAGTTTCCGGCAGAGGGAATCACTAAGGTGATTGTTATTTTTCTACGAACACTGGTGAAATACTTTATTTCTATATGGACACATGCTAGACTTTGTCTAGAAAGTACTTTGTCACAGTCCAGTAATAATAATTCAATACTTGGATATTTTAATCCAATTAGTCAGTTTCATAAATTGTAACTTGATAACCACTCCGATCTTTCAGTATATTGAAGGCCAGTCTATCACGGTGTTGTTCATTAGCCAACAAAGGGAAACTATAAGTTGCTTCGCGCATGATAGATGGTGATAAACCATGCCCAGGGAACGATCTTCAGAACAGCCGTTGATTGATTTAGACTGTCAGTGTTTTCTTGTACTGAAAAGATTACCGTGAGTTATGTTACAACTGACGTATTTGAGAATAGATCATTTGGATCTGACCCCATTTAAGCGAACTGCTATGGATTTAATTGAAGCCAATATTAAAATGGATCAGCAGTTACTTCAAACTTCAAGAAATATTTCCACTATGTCGTGTTAGACAGATTGTGGGTATATAATGGCGGCCGATACAAGGATTAGACGTGCGTGTCCAATAGGGCATGTATCTGGATAAATCTGGTACAGACCAGGTTCACTACGCTTCAAGACCAACGAGAAATGTAAGCCACATTTGACTTTTATATTATGCCTAGCTAATTGGAACAAACTCATTTTCTGCAGATGACCAACACATTTGTTTTTCTTCGTATTTAAATCTTGCAATGATTTACGCAAGACATATTAGAGTTATTCTGAGTATTTTCAGCACTCAGAACAGTTTAGGATCGATGACCTAGCATAACGAGCATTTATTTGAATGTTTCATATTTTTTTGATAATCACGGTAATCAGCCGATGTAACTGTAAAAGTTAATCATTATTTTTGTTGAGAAATGGATATTTTATCCATATTAGAAGAGTCGAACATGTGGATTCTCACATAATGAAATAATAATTAAACACATTTACAATAATATAACTAATAATAATAATAATAATCCACTAATAATAATAATAATGATTTTCATAACTTTTCTAAATATTTCTTGGATCTTATATTTTCTAATAATCACATTCATTGAGAGAGAGCATATGAAGTAGTTTAATCATTTCTAGTTTGGAACAGGTGATTTTCCGAAGGATAGTGGTTAGCGCAAGCCCGCATTCAACCAACATTACAGTTCTGGTTGAACATTTAATATTTGCCATGAGCACAGTATATTTTTCAGATAACACGGAGAGGCATGAAACGGGAAGCAAATGATATTTGTATCAATTAGGATGTTTTTGTATTTATATAAAATCATGACGTAGATACACATTCGAAAGTGAAATAGAGAGTATCATAAGTGTGGTAACTTCACGATTTGAACTGAATGGTAAAATAAAATAAACTTGTAAGTTTATAAATCTTCCAGTGTTGATAATAAGCAGAGGCTTGATTTATTGTATAAATTTTGGGAAGAAAATTTATGTGTGTGGAGTAGTTGAAATGCCATTCCCAGGTGCGCGTGTTTAAGTCGCAGGAATGAGGAGGTTTTTATTTGAGCATCAATCAAATAGCAGGTTCGATGACTCAGTGTTAAAGAAGGAGTATTGGAACTACACATTGCGTCGTATGAATGACCCAAAGGTTATTTCTTAAAAACCATCAGTTCTTATTTCAACCTTGTTTACGGATTCCATTAAGACTTTGATTTTGCTAGAACCCGGATTTGTCATGATTGTATTTTATTCTTCTTCAGAGAAGACCTTTGCCGTTGTTGTTGGAATATTGTGTTCTTATATAAATAATAGAATGGGCCACTGCCAATTAAAAAATAATTCTATAACCACGAATAATTTGAAGGATGTTTTCAATCCTAGTGTCATGAACTAAATGAATTTATTATGAAGCTACAATTCTTATTTCCGCATTCTGTTCAAGAATTGCAAGTTGTGAAAGTTACTAAAATGGCCACAAATATAAATATTTTTTTCTTAATAATGATTCCAAGTGGAAAATCGAATAGTTGAATGGTCCAACAATTTATTGATCAAGTTGATGATTCAGAATCATATATTTTGTTAGGAACTTGAAGTTCATAATCGAGTCACTTCTCGAAACGTTTAATGTCAGAAGAACAATTAATTTTGTTGTGCTTCGCACAGTTCTTCGATGCCATGCTCAAAGGTCAGATACTTTTCAGATGTTGTTATTAATATGTGTACATAATTTGTGTTGATTCAGAGATAATAATATTTTTGACAATATTTTTTGAAACTGGAAAAATAAGTGAAAGTTAAAAATTCTATGAACAATTATTCTACGAGTGTTAATATTATGTAAAAATTCAACCAGTGAACTACATTATTTCCAGTAAAGACAATTAAATTTGAACTGGATTTAATCACAAATAATGGATATAATTTTGGAACACAGTCTACAGGACTGATAATCAGACTTGTGTCTCCAAAGATAATTGTCCAATGTGTTGGAAAATTTCTGTACATTGTGTAAATAGTAATGTGGGTCGCCACACATGAATGATGCTGCTTTGAGTTTTTTATTTTGCAGTCAATTTTAAATTCAGAATAAAATGAGATAATTTTACATGATGTGTTATGCCCAGTTGAATCTCCTCTCTATCCTTGCATTGAGCCAAAAATCAGTAAAGCATTTTTTTCATTTGATGTCGTTTTTGCGATTAGCTTTAACCCATCTGGCGCCCCGGGATATTTTGATTCTCGTGCTGACTGATTCTTGGTAAAATGCATATGCGGTCGTGCGGACTCCGGTCTAAACGGGCAAAGTACGGCAAGGACACGAGAGGAGGCCCGCTGATATAAATACAGCAGTGTGATGGAAAGTGATTGTATGCAGCCGAATGCGAACCAGTTTGTTGAGTAGTTTAGCGTCAAACTGGCTATCCTTTATGGCGTAACTGCAGATGATGGAGAGTATGCTTTATAGATTCGGAAAATACAAACTTAGAGAGGTTGAATTTATGCACAGGTTCCTGGAGGTATGAACTGTAATAACACACACTTTCCGGGAGGGGTAGTTTTCTCTGGAATGGAACATTTTCTATGCAAGCCAGGCGTCAAGCAGCAGCAAGTTATTGTTACTAGTTCTGTTTTAAAAATAGTGTTCGGACTAAAGCTGCAGTTCTGAAAGGCCATCTTTCCATTCTTGCTTGCTGTGGCATACAAAATAGTTTGCCAATGTGCCAAAGAGGTTAGCTTGCGGAACGCTCCAGGTGTCAATTGAAACAGTCATACTTCACTCGCATCACATAGGGAAGACGTGCGAGTTCAACAAGTGGGTACCACTCATACTGTCGGAAGCCCACAGGCAACAAGTTACAACCTGTTCTCTTTGCTTTCTTGGCCCCACAGTGCACCCTATATTCTGTCGAGTGTAGGTGTGCGGCAGGTACTAATGCCCATTTTTTGTTAACGTCCAACACCTCTACCCCCCTCAAGTTCATACCAGTGCAGCTGAAGGCACGTTGGAAGAAGGTGCTGGATGCTAACTCTTCGTGATATGAACTGTATATTTTTTGTTTCCAACAGTCGACTTTAAATGGCAAGAACTTATGTGCTGTAGCCTACACCTTCGATTTCTGACGTTCTAAACCGGAAAGAACTTATTTGGTTACCTTGTAATGACACTAATAAGAAACCACTCTTACAAGGGAACTGTCCATACGGTCATATCGAAACCGACAATGAAATTTCGTAGAGACGATGGGGAAACCATAAATTGGCGATGCACAAAAAATTAGCTGCCATTTCGAACTGGAAGGTATCGAAATCTTGATACAAAATCCGTGTGGCAACGCAACTACTGGACAACCCTTGCAACTTGCTGGCTCGTGCGGCGCACAGCAGAGTGGAGTTGCAGTTGTGCTGGAGAGAGAGAGATAATGAACTGGCAGGCTATCACGCGCCAAGGACACTTCATTGTTAGGGAACGAATGTGAAGCATAAATGAGGTTCGTTGATCTCATGAAAAAACATAATGGCACCATGCACAACAAATATGCACTTTGATGCCACATTGTTCTTCACAGTTTTCCTTACTTATTTGAAGGCAATATTTTGCAGGCACTTCGAACTCGGGAGGTCTCTCCGTTGTGTATTTGGTTGCGAATCGCGAATATTTAACCATGTCCTTGAACCGTGGGGAATAAAATTGAAAATGAATGAAGGATTACATTTTCAGTACGCTGTTTCTCTGATATATATCAAACTGAACGTCTTCACAAGCCGACACAATGTCTGTTAAACGGCGATACAAAGCTTTCCATTGCCGGGTGAAAAACTTATCCAAGGGCTGTATTTTCCCTGTAGTGCCGGGAGGAATCTGGAGAATTTCTTTACTGTTGCCTGGAGGAGTGTCTTCAAGACAGCTTTTATCACTATAAGTAGTAAAGGAATCTAACAGTAGCAAACACTTCTCTTCCGAAAAAGGATTCTTTAAACCAATATTTTAATTCCTATTCCCCCATTTTTCCTGATTTTTTGGCTGTTACAATTATATTTCTGGTATGAAACATTTCTTTGGAAACTCTCGGACCGAAAGTTCCAGTTGCCTTCTGTAGTACAATGAATAATTTCGGGAAAAGTGTACCGGTCATACTAATTGTAGGCATAATTGTGTACGAATGGGTGAGTGCAGGAACTGATTGAACAACTGTTTCTGTATGTTTCTCACCAACAAACGATAGAGTCCTTTTAGCTTTCATTTCGCGCACGAAATCACTCTGATCTTTGTTGTATATTGAAGAAGGGGTGTAGTCTAAAAATCGCTCTGTAGCTGCTTCTTCAAATTTCTTTGCGACTTGATCTTTTTCGTCTTCTTGCAGATACGTACGCGATATATATATATATGACCACGATGTCGCAGCACCTAAAATAAGCAACAACAACAACAACATAGTTTCTCCCTCATTGTCACCATACACTATCACATCACTACCATTGAGCTATCTGAATAACATGTACTGTAGGCTATTAACCCTTTATAGGGCAGAACTATTATTAATACATTTTATTTGTATTTATTTAATTATTTTATCCTAATTTTAATTTATAAATTTTATTTGTGTTATCTTTTTAATTATTATATTTATATATTTTTACAATTTTATTTTTGTATAATTTGTATGGTCTATTTTTATAATTTAAATTTTGTAGGCTTATTTATTTTTAATTGTAGAAGTTTATTTAATTTTGATTGTAATTTTATAAGATTATTAATTTAATTTTTGCAAGCACATTTATTTTCAAATTTAATTTTTTTCATCATATTTTATTTTTTAAGTTTTAATTTTTATTGTTTCTGTAAAAGGAATTAAATTTCATCAAGCATCTTTTTCACGGAAATAGCGTAATGCATACTCTAGATGCCTAGAATATTAGCCGGATTCATGACTGCTCACTCAAAGGAACATGTGGTAACTGCCTAGCACAGAGCGCTCAGGGACACGGGCACGCTTCAGCTGGTCACCAGGGCTGTCCACGTCGAGCTATATGCTAGCGCGTGCAATCCTATTAGAAATCTCCGTGCCGATTTCAGGACCTTCCAGTTCGAAATGGCAGCTAATTTTTTGTACATCGCTAATTTATGGTTTCCTCATCATCTCTACGAAATATCGTTGTCGGTTTCGATATGACCGTATGGACAGTTCCCTTGTTAGATAGATACATCACCAACCAGATGATGTTTCTATGTAATAAAACTTATTTCGGAGTTATGTAATAATTAAAGGAGTTATTTAAACAACCTCATCGATACACCTGACATTTTCTCTGAACTTTCTTAACCTTGGGGTGAAATGCACCATTTGTTCTTCGTCAAATTCATTTCATTATTATATACTGTATCTGAAACACCGTCCTCCTTTGTTAAATACAATCTTGTATTTTATGCTTAAATCAGCTGTTCAAGAATTGAACTGACATTTGTTGAAGGGCCTGTATTATTATTTTCCATAATTGTACGTACAGTGTATTTGTAGCATGAAAAATCAATTACTAGTAGTTTCGTGACTTCTTAAAATTTAAGATTGAATCCTTTCTCCTATTATTAGAACCATTAGGGTTATAAACTTTATCTGAGGAAGTACAGTATGTTGGTAGCACCAGCATTATGAAATTTTCTCAAAATATAACTTAAATATTGTGGTCTAATTGAGCAGTACAGTGAAGTATGTTCGAAATTGTATTCTTACATTGATTCTGAGTTATTGAGATTATAGTCTATGGGTCAAAAGCCCATGGCGAGTTAATAGGTAGTTAGTAGAACTGAGAATATGCAAAATATCTTTTATGGCATACACTGCGTATACAAAATTTGGTAGAAATCCCCTGAATGTTTTGGAAGTTACATGTAGTTCAACATGGATTTTACAAACATACGTAGAATTCATTTGGTAACATGCAATATTAAGACTTAACCGTGTATAGAGTTTCAAACTGTTTTTAGGAACAGACTCTATCATATTGAGTCTAGGGCTCAAATGCTCCAAAAATATTGCTAAGCAGTTGGGTAGTCCTGTGAACTCTGTAAACGTACTATGTCTACTAAGACATACATTGTACGAGGGAAATTATGTATAAATGTGTAAATTTGTGTGGCACTTGCATTGAACATTGAATATTATACGCATATATAGAATTATGTTTGTAGCACTATCTTTGACGATTTACTCTGAATACAGTATGTCTAAAACATCTTGGACTTACAGTGTTCTAAGTTTGAAGTATTTTTCGTATAATAATTCCGGAATATTGACTCAACAGTTCAAAAGTCCTGAGATCATTAAAATACGGTTGGTATCCCTGGTGACTATAATACGCACAGTTATTTCCTAAAGCATACATTGCACATACAAAATTTGGATGAAATCCATTAGTTAGTAAGAAGGTTACATGCTGTTAAATATTGAAAATATCAGCTCACGTAAAATTATATTGACAATACTGCCATGTATGGGTTAATCAAAACTAATCTGAAAAGTTATGTTTTATATGTGTGCAAAGTTTACAACTGATGGACTGCACACTTCCTGATAAACTGACACTAGGGTTCAAAATTATAGAGAACATTTATCAACAGTTCGCAGCCCCGGTGACTCTGAATATACGTCTAGTTCTATCTCCGAAGATACAGAAAGCACAAACGAAATTTGTTGAAGTCCAATATATAGTATGGATGTTACATGCATTTAAACAATGGACTTATCAGCACGCGTAGAATCGTATTGACAACACTAAAATGTATTTGTTGCTTAATATTAATCCAAAATATTATTATCTATATATGTGCCTATTTTGCAAGAAATCCTTTTATTATTATGGAAGTTACATGCAGTTAAACATTGAACCAAACAGCACGCGTAGAATCATGTTGGCAGCACTGTCGTGCATGGGCTCCTAAAAATTAATCTGAAATATTATGATCTATAATTGTGCCAATTTTCGAACAGCTCACCTGCATACCTTCTGAGATATCCAACTTAGAGTTCAAATTTTAATTGTGTTCTTTCAACAGATTATAGCACTGACATAATTTTCAAATATGGCCTTGGGATGTCCTGGTATAGATCTTCACTCAAACTAAATTTGGTTTTGATAGCTGAAGCTGTTTAGGAGTTGTTACGGCACACACACATCTGCCCGGATTGATCTCATACATTTACTATTACATCATTTTTTTAATTTTTTATTTAATAATTATTAGATACAACCATGAAAGGTCATTTTAAACTAATATTTTAACAATTTCAAATAATGTTAGCAAAAACAACAACAGCAATAACAGGTAACAATTGGCAGTGATGGCAGCAAGGGACAAATCTCGGGAAAGACGCAGGGAATGATTGGGGGTAGTGGATGATTAGGAGTGTGAAGGGGTAGGAATTGAGGATGAAAGGGATATTCTAATGTTGTGTTTGAATGTTCTATAGGGAGAGAATATGTCAATATTTGGAAGGGAGTTGCTAAGGGTAGGTAGACGGTGGAAAATAGAGCGCTTCTGCACTTCAAGACGTGGGCGAGGTATGTGGTGTAAATGGTTCTGACGTGTTGAACGGGAGGGAGCATGCAGTGGGAAGTAGCTTAAGAGCATGTTACATTTTGTGTAACCTTTCATAATTTTATGTAAGAAACACAGGTCAGTAAATCGTAGACGGCTTCTCAGGTCGAGTACATTGAGCTGATTTAGAATGTCGGATTTGGCAAAGTGCCTTAGTGAAGGATTGCGAACTTTTACTATTGATATGAAGAAATTAAAGACACTGTTCAATTCAGAAATATTGGTTATAGCCGAAGTAGATCAAATTGGAGAAGATACATTTTAGATAGGGAGAACATATGTGTTGAATTATAATTTAAGGGCAGTGAGGTCTTTAATTTCTGCGAATCTGTATAGAATGCCGAGACTGCGCATTGCGCGAGATTTGATATGGTCTAAGTGGGGAGAGAATGTCAGTTTATCGTCGTGAATAATACCTAAATCTCTTACCTGAGAAACCGTATCCAATTTATTTCCACATATTTTATAGTCCGCTTGATTCCAGATTTCAGTAGTGAGAAAGACACTTTGAAGCATTTTTTTGGATTTGGAGATAACTTCCATTTATTGAACCAATCAGTACATGTATTCACTGCTTCCTGGAGGCCAGCGTGGTCGTCAGAACTGGAAATTTTTCTGAATATCTTGAGGTCATCAGCGTACAGAAGAAGGGAACATGGAGAATGTTGCACGCATGTGTTTATAACGTCCATAAACAGCACGAAGAAAAGGGGTCCCAGGATACTGCCCTGAGTTACTCCTGATAAGACTGGGAGCCAGGTCGATACAGACCCTGGAAGCACTACCCGTTGTTGCCTATTGGACAGGAAGCTTTGTATTAGAGATAGGAAGGATCCATGTACGTTGTATCGTGAAGCAAGCTTGTGGAGGAGAAGGAAATGGTTCACGGAATAAAATGCTTTGGCCAGGTCAACGTAAATTGCATCTAGCAGAGATTTTTGATCAATTGCAGAAATTATGTGATGGTTCAGAACGGTCAGATTTGTTAAACATGATTTTCCAGGGACGAAGCCATGTTGTTCTTCTGAGAGGTGTGGTTTGGTAAAAGTGAGGAGACGGCAATGTATTATTCTTTCGAAGACTGAAGAGAGTATAGGGACGATAGCTATAGGTCTGTATGAGGAAATTTCGTACTTGCTGCCTGATTTAAAGACAGGTGTGTTATCAGCTCTTTTCCATGAATCAGGAAAAGTGCCGGAAATCATGCACCAGTTGAGTATTATGGACATGGGGATGCTGAGAGATGTAGAGGTGTTGTTCAGGAATATAGGGCTTATGTCTGATGGTCCTGTAGATCAGTTTGCGGGCAGACTTTTTAAAATATTTTGGATTTCATCGGGGGTCGTTGAAATTTGAGACAGTGAATCAGAACAGACGCTAGTAAGTTGAGGGGGACTGGGGATTGGTACGGGAACTGAAAAGTTTGAATGAAAATATTCATTGAAATGTGTGGACCTCAATTCAAATGGGATTTCTTCATTATGGAGGTTTAGGTTAAGTGGAATTCTAGGAGTCTTCCTACGGGATGATATAAGTGTCCAGAACTTCTTCGGGTTATTCTTGAGATTTCCTGTTATGGACGAAATTCAGCGGTTGTAATCTTCTGTCATATAAACTCTCGAAATTATCCGTATGTGTATAAATACATTGCATGTATGAGGATTAGGAACTGATTTCCACAGTGACCATGCTCGAGTTTTGTTTTGGAGAAGAAATTTGGTGTTCTGACTTAGCCAGTGCAGGTATTTGTTGGATTTGGGTACGGAGAAAGGAACGTGTTGTTTAAAGGTCGAGTAGAGTAAATCCTCAAACAAGGCCACTGCGCTATTTACGTCTCTCTCAGCTGTTAGAAGGCACCAGGGTAGAGATGATAAATCCTGAGTGACAGCTTGCCAGTCGACCTTTCTCCAAAGTGGGAAAGCTTTGTTATCGGAGTTTGAGCTGTTTTTATGTCTGCTGGCTGGGACGGTGAGGGTAGCTTCTATTGAACTGTGATCGGTGTTCAGGATATTTCTTCCAACGGTCACGGTGACATTACGCAGGGTTGAAAATATGAGATCCAGTGTTTCGGATTTCCTTGTTGTGTAGATTGAACTGTTTCGGATGTAGACCGTTTATAAAATTTGATAAGATGAAAGTATCTATTGGGGGAGATTGTATGGTACCATTGTCTAGTGATGTCCAGGAGATATGGGAGTTAAAATCACCTAGTAACACTATTTCATTTTCTTGGTTGAGGGCAAGAACAGTAGAGTTGAAACATTCTTCTAGGGTGTCAATTTTGCTGGTAGGTGGGCGGTAGAAGCAACCTACGAGTAAATTCTTCCTTTTTGGGATATTAATCTCAACCCATATTATTTCACAGGAAGTTTCTAAGTCAGGCCGATATCTTGCCTTCAGTTTGTTATGAACTGCGATTGCAACTTCACCACCCCTTGAAGACCTATCGCGCCGAAACACATTGAACTCAGATGAAAACGGAACTTCCCCACATGATACGAAGTCTGACAGCCATCTTTCTGAGAGGCAGAGGATATCAAATTGATTAATTTCTGTTGCATTTGCTAAACAGTCGGTTAGTTTATTTTTGATGCTCTGTGCGTTCTGATAGTAAAGATTAAGGGGTCCTGGGTTTAAATGAATGTTACCTGATAGTAGTAGTAGTATCAAGTAAACTGCACTGGAGGAAGCACGGCAACGTTGTACTGGTCCACGAGGTGTGGTGGGAACATGGCGGAGCACTGGGAGGTTACAAACTGCCGCGGTCGAGAAAATAAAGTGTCTCTATGACCAGTACCACTGAATTTCTTGGTCACACGACACATCACTACGGTCGGAAATGTTTTCAGACACAGTTGCACACCATTTAGCACACTTGAACAAGCAAATTACCACTAAAATACAGTAATATGTCAGAGCTACTGAAACACGAGATCTGTCACTTGCCGCCATATTTTCAAGATATGAAAAGTAGGCAAAACAATAAGTAACTTACAGCTTTCAATCATCATGGAACAAATCTGAGTATCGTGCGGGTATGACTCGAACTTCATTGCGCAGGACAGGACCAACGTTAGCCTGAAATGCAAACAACAGAGAAAAATTAGTTGTAAATGAGGGGGTTTCCAATTCTTGAGAGGCTACATAATGCAGCATTCAGGGTTAAGAATGGAACACATTTCTTATTATTTCTTATTTCTTAATAATTATCATTTAAAAAGTGAAATATCGGCAATATTTAAGAAATACAGTATGTTTGAATTATCTATCTGGACATGTGAACTATCTGAAAATCTTAATTTCTTACTTCAATTCTGTGTCTAATTTTGAATGAGGATTATCCAAACTTAGTCGGCGTATGTGGACATCCATATTGTTAAATTCATGATACTGTAGTCTGTATAGGTAACTCTTTCACTAAAGCATGTTGTTAGACATCTTATTATGACATTTCTTCCAACCATGTGCATGTCAACATGTGTCCGTCTCATCAGACCATGCAATATTGAACTTTTGTTGTTGTTGATGTTTCTTAGCGGATTTGCGACAATATGTTCATGTAGCCTCGTGTACTTGGGCGTGTGTGCAATCTATCTGAAAACCAGTGTCATTGCGATAGCTGTAGTAGTGTACGTGTTTGTAAAAGGGACTAAGATTGGGAAGGAGGTCGAAGTCCTTAAGTCAGAGACCATCCCGTCATTTATCTGAAGTAAAAGGATGGCTGAGGCGGAAGTCAAACCCACCCTCTTTTCAGCTCGTTCGAGCAATCGACTTCCTGAAGAAAAATATACTGTGTTTTGTTTTACATAGTTTATTTTTTGTTATCTTTGAGTGCAATATCTTTGTTGTTGTCTTTGGAGGCGATGTTGAGTTGTATTAATAAAATAGTGACTACCGTATATTAAAAATGATTTGGTATGGTAAATAACTGGTGACCGTGACAGGATTACTGGCAATCAGTGAATCAGAACAACGATGACCTAGCGTCGTGTATTACGCGGCGTATTTACACGTGAAGTTAATAAGCTTTATGAACTGTTGGCACTTGCTGATTGTGATCACGTGGAGAATCGTAGTGGATATGATTCACTTGTGTAACGGTACGAGAAGTTAAAACGTGTGGATGCTGAAAAAGGAAAACCTTGAAGACATCGTGCTTGAAACAGAGATCAACAATTGCAGTGAGTACGACCTGAAATATTTTAAGGTTAGGGAAAATGTGCAGGCCTTACAAGTTGGAGATCAAGCCGTTTCTGAAGCTAATACGAGTAGTAACTGTTCACATCCTTCCAATCAGAGGCTACTAAGACTACCAAAACTAGAACTGAAAAAATTGATGGAAACGTTAAGTGATGGATTGGATTTTGGGCGCAATTTACTAAAATACATGAAGATGGCAGCCTTAAAGATGAAGACAAATTTGTTTATTTGATTCAGTGTATGGAACCTGGTTCATGTGCTCAGAAAAATATCTTTGTTGTTGTCCTTGGAGGCGATGTTGAGTTGTATTAATAAAATGGTGACTACCGTATATTAAAACTGACTTGGTATGGTGAAAAGGGGCTTGATTCAACTCCTGTACGTTCTGCTACTAAAGCGATTTCTTCTCCTGCCGTTTTTCTAATTCTGTACTGAATCGTGGAATGTCAAATCCGAGTGTACTTCAAAGTGGATTGAGGTTGTGTAATGGACATATTGTACCAGTATGTATTGCTACCGTTGGTTCGATGCCAGGCAATTCTGTCACGTATTCTGTTCCTTCTTCTTAAGTACCTGCTTTGGTAATGCCTAGTGCTGCAGTCACGACCAGCGTAATGAGCCCTGGTTCTAGGCTGGGTACGGGTGAGGTCATACATCCTGTAAGCGTTAATGCTGGGAGTATACCAAGTAATCCTGATACGTATTCTGTATCTTCTATTTCTGCCTGTAGGTATTGTTCCCTCCGTAATTCTGTGTCTGGTAGAGTTAGGCCTCGTCCTTTTGTAAATGTACCATTGCCAGGTGGTAATTGTTAGTTAGTTATTGTTGTTTTAAGGGGCGGTACTACGAGGTCATCTGGTAATATAATTGGTTCAAACACTCGTGAAATGCATTCTGCCTTTTCGTGCGTGGGTGGTATGTCCACTCGTTCTGTGCCTCATGTAATATCTCGGGTAACTATGGTCATCAACATCCTACTGTGACCCAAAACTTACCTTCTGCTGATGTTTTAAACTCTAGCCCTGCTTCTCAGGAGTGTAGAGGTGCGTCTTCATGTTTGGGACGTAATCCCGTTTTTCCAGTAGACTCCAGAAATTGTAATTTGGATCAAAGTAGCCAAAATGTTGGGGTGCCGTTAAATGATGCATCTAATGATCCATGGTTTGGGTCGTTCGATCTTTTCTATGGCTAGTTTTGGTATTGTAAGTCATCCTCTTGTTGAAATTGTCGGTAAATTAAAAGGAAAAAGGAAATGGAATGAATGAAAATGGGCACTGCTCGAGGTGTCGTTGAGATTTTGAGAATTCTCGTTGAGGTGCACGAGAGTGCAGTCATGGTCAAGGTTTGTGATACGAATGTTTTGAAGTTGGTATTTCCTTTCACGCCTGATGCTATGTGAACTTATGTTAGTGATGCTATGAGCAAAGGCGAGAGTATGGAGCAATTTATGGCTGAGGTGTTAAGGGTTTTCGTGCCTTTAAGGTCTTTGGATTCTATGGAGGGCTCTTATTTGTTTCGAGGTCAGGGTATGAGTGAACCGTTGAATTCATATATTGTGGATATTTCTATATTTTGTAAGGTTTTTGGTTTAGACTGGTCTGAAGAGGAAATTGTTTGACTTTCAGAGGCACGTTGCTTGTGCTCCCCCTCCCATAGTTAATCATGTTACCCCGGTTCGACCTCCGCCACGGGGTGGTCGTTTTAATAACAGTAATAACAATAATTGATCTCTTAAATGTAACAATTGTGGACGTAATGGTCGTTTGGATCGCACGTGCTGGCAGATGAAGAACTGACTCGCTGTGAACAGGCATCGTGGTGTACATCCTGCTAAGGATCAATTGTGTGCTTTAGTTAATTAAATGACGAGGTGTGATACCAAAGATGTCGGAAGTGATGGTGTCTGTTCTAAAATGTATGCTAATGTTACCTTACCTTCTCCTCTTGTTGAGGTTTCTATTAATGATTCATGTGTAATTGCCTTGTTGAACTCTGGGAGCGCTGCTTCTTTAATCAGTGAAAGTTGGTACTTTTCAATGAAGCATATTTGCAAATTCCCTAAATCAACTAACGTTGATGTCAGACTGGTGTCGGCTAATGGTTCCAAGTTGAATGCTCTTGGCTCTGTAAAATTTAAGGTACGCAGTCATACTTTCACTTGGAAATTCACATTTTATTTTGGGAGCAAATTTTTTCGCCCATACTGGGTTACTGCTAAACATGCAGCACGAATCATTTTGGTTCAGATTTTGTTCAGGCTTTAAATTAAAGTTTTCTTATTCCAAGACTCCAGTTGTCGGTGCTCGTGTCATTGACATTGATGTGGAGCCTCCCTTCTCTGCGAATATTATTCGTGAACTGTGTAGGAGCTATCCTGTGGGTTTTTTCTGACGAATTGGGAGTGACGCAGGTTTTGCAATATAAGATTGAGGTTACGGATACTCTTCCTGTGAGGCATCCTCCTTACCGTTTAAGCCCACCTAAGATGATGGAACTAAAGAAGATCATTGATCAAATGTTGGTTGATGTGTAATCACACTTTCCACGTTATCTTATTCTTCACCCATGTTTTGGTCCCCAAACCTAATGGAGGTTTTCGTCCTGTTGTAGACTATCGTAGATTGAACAAGATGGTTGTTTTGGAGTCAATTCCCTTTCCTTACTTGCATTCTTGTTTTTCTTGGTTCAAGAATACTAAGTAATATTACCCTATTGGATTGAATTCAGGCATATTACCAGATTCCTTTGCCTGAGGATTCTAAACCCCTAACTGCGTTCACCACTGACTGGAAACTTCTCGAATTAAACAGACTTTCCTTCGACCTTTCTACTGGTGTGCTGTGCTTGGTAGGCTTTTTGATCATGCATTTTCTGGCATTAAATTTGAATTCTTGTACCACTATCATGACGACGTTGTTGTTTATAGCAAAACTTTTGAAGACCATGTGCGCCATCTGCGCGAAGTATATGAGAGACTAAAGGCTGCTGGTCTCACTGTGAAATTGTCGAAGGTCTTGTTTGCTAAACCTGAAATTGCTTTTCTCGGTCACATCATCTCTGTTGCTGGTGTTTGGTTCGATGGCTCTTGAACCAAAGGTATTGGGGATTTCAAACCTCCTAAAAATGTCAAGGGTATAGCCCGTTTCGTGGGGATGTTAGGGATTTTTCGTAAGTTCATACCTGATTTTGCGCAACGTGCCTTGCCACTTAACTGTCTACGTAGGTCGGGTGTGAAATTTGAATGGGGTCCGTCATAGCAAGCGGCTTTTGGTGACTTGAAGGAGGCACTGTGTAGTGCTCCTGTCCTTACTGTTCCTGACTTCAGTAAGAAGTTCATTAATCAGACTGATGCTTCTCTTGGTGCTGTAGCTGCAGTTCTGTTACAAGAAACTGAGTTGGGTAGACGTCCTATTTGTTTTGCTTCTCGCACTCTTTCTTCTGCGGAAGCAAATTACTCTGTATACGAACTGGAGGGGCTTTCAATATTATTTGGGCTAGAGGAATTCCGGATGTATGTCGAGCATGGGTTGTTTGAACTTGAGACCGATAACCAGGCCCTGAGTTGTGTCTTGGCTAAACCAAGGACTACTGGCCGGATAACGAGGTGGGCGAGCAGAATTTCATCTTTTCAGTTGTCTGTTCGACACATCAGGGGGAGTGAGAACATTATCGTGGACTCTCTGAGTTCAATGTTTGAGGAAGATCCTAGTAAATGTGAAAGGACTTCTTCAAAGGAAATTGCTGTGATTGGGGCAAATTATGCTCAACATATTCTTGCTAATTCTCCACTATTGTTCGGGGACATTGTCGTTCACCAAAAGTAAGACCCTGGTTTGAGTGAGTTGATTGGCAGTTGAATTCTGGAGAGGATGTTAAGCCTTATATCTTGAAATCTAGAGTGTTGTGCTGTATAATTAGGCGCGATAAGAAACCTAAGGGTGTCTCGCCTACTCAGCTTGTTGATGGCATTTTAAGATATTTCCATGAGTCACCTGAGGGTGGTCAGCAGGGAATTTTTAAGACTAGGCAGAAAATAAGGCAGTCATTTGTATGGAAGTGTCTCTATAAGGATGTAAGAAAATGTTTATTGGGATGTCATAGCTGCAATGTTAGTAAGCCTGCTGTTAATAGCAGGGTTGGTAAATTGTCTTCTGAACCTGCCTCTCGTCCTATGGAGCGTTTATATGTAGATTTCGTGGGGCCATTCCCGAGGTCCAAACTGGGTAATCGTTTTGCCTTGGTTTGTGTGAATGGGTTCTCCCGCTTCTCTTCGATTCTTCCCACTAGGATGTGTAATTCTGCCACTGTCATTAAGTGTTTGGAAGTCATTTTTACTTATTTTTGTCCATGTCAGTATTTAGTTTCTGATAATGCTAAGCCATTTACATCCCATCAGTTTAAAAGATTTTGCGTTTACTATTCGATCCCCCATGTCACTACCACTCCTTATTACCCCAACCCTAGTTCGGCTGAGAGGGTTAACCGCAACTTAAGAGCTGCGCTTATCACCGTGATAATCTCGCCAAGTGGGTCTCTTCATTCCACTGGTTGGCTTATGCTTTTAACACCGCTGAACATGAGTTGTATGGGAAGACTCCTTTCTCTCTGATGCATGCGTCTGTGCCCAATTCCCCTCTGACTAATTTATGGTCACTTAATGATCTTCTTCCTGACCAGCCTAGCCTCAATCATTTTAGGGAAATTTAGAAGTTTGCTAAGGTAGCTATCAAGATCTCGCACGATAAGCTTGCCAAGTGATATAGCTTGGGTCCTAAGCAAGGTGGATTTTCTCCTGGCGACCTAGTGTAAGTGAAAAACTTCTGGCAGAAGACCCCAGGTCATCAGGTGTCACGTAAACTCCAGTCGAAGTATAGGGGACCTTATAGAATTGTGTCTTTCCCTTCTGAAGTATCTGTATTATTGGAGGATCTTGTAAGAACGACCGTCTTCAGAACACACTTAACGTATTGTGAACCTGCTGGTGAACGAGTGAGTGGAAATGTGTAAATTGTAAATTTTGGTTTTGAAATTCTATGTTGGTGCAATTTTGTTGTGCTTCGGTCTGATAGGAGATGACCCAGCTGATCCGTTGATGTCAAATCTGTTATTTTATCTTTTGTAATCCTCAAGAGAAGCTGATTGTCTGCTCCTGTCAGTTCTGCTCTGACTTATCGTGTTTGTAGGTGATGTTGTTTGGGTGGTTTCATTTGAAATTTATTAGGTTGGTATTGCTTATGATGTTGGCAAAATTTGAATATTTTCAGGGTGATGCTCGGTTGGGTGTGCTAGGCTGATTGGTCGGTCGTGTCAGCTGTTGGAAATTGTTTGGGTTTGGTTTTGGCTAACCTTCGGGTCTGCAATTGTTTTAGGTTGGGAGTGTATCTAGATATACTTTTCAGTGGATTATTTATAATTTGCAGTCTGTTCTGTTAGACTTCTTGTGTTCTGTTATGGCCGCAAGTTGGAGAAATTGCCGTGTCCGTGTAAAAATGTATGTATGCCCACGTTGAGTTGAGTGTGTTTTGCTCTGGGGCATCAGCTGTTTTGACTGGTGGCTTGGCTGGGGTGTTAGTCAGCTGTTCTGCACTCTGAGGTTGTCATCATCAAATTTGGGGTGATTTAAATTCTATTCTGTGGGTTATGATGTTCTGGTTGGAGACTTCTTGTGATCTGTGTCGGGTGTATTCTGTTTTGAGCACATTAACTGCCTCGTACATTTTTGAAGTTTATAATTCGTCACATCAGTGATTCTGTAGTTCTGAGTATTTCATTATGCTTCGACATTTTGAAAATATGGTGGGTAGAAGGTGTTGGAATTGTAAGTTTGAGGACATTAACTGCCCCGCTCCCTTTGAAATGTGTCACGTGTCACCTGTTGGTGTACCCTGTAGTTCTGTAATACTCTTCTGTACTCTAGGGACGTTGTTTTCATGTTGTGTTGTAATTAAGGTATCTTGTGGGTGAAATATTTGGTTGTATTGTGCATTTTGTATGGTTAGCCACGTTCAGTTGGGTGTGTTTGGGATTTTGTGTTGTGTTGTCAATTCAAATTCAACTGAGCTGTGAGCTTTGATTGTGGAATTTTGACGTCCCCTCTTGGAATTTGTCTAGAGGGCTCAGCCTATGTACAGGGCTACATTTTGTTGTTGCACCTCGCTTCTGCTTGAGCTTCATGCTTCAGAGTAGCAGATAGATCCCTTCTTGGTTGGATTGTGTTGTTGGAAGTTTCAGTATGGCGGTAATTTTGTGTTTCTCTTGTATTTGAAGATTTCTAGGGTTTCATTTATGTATACATCGTTCTTGGGATGGGTCCTTGTGACTCGTTGTCCTGGGTTCGATTGTCCCCTTCCAGTGACTCATGTCAAGTTGTTTTCTGGTGGGCTTAGTTATGTAAGTAGTGAAAGTTCATTCTTAGTATTTTCTTGCTGAGTTCTGGTGCATTTGGTTGTAGTTGGAGGTGAGTGTTGTGTAATTGTAATGTGGTCCCCAATTGTCTTGCTCTTGGTCTGTAGAATTGGTGTGAATTTCATGTGGTTGCTGGTTCTTCTGTCTTACTTGTAGCTACCGTGGGCGGTTAAGAGCAGCGACTAGTGACCTGGAGCAGGGGTAGTTTTTTGATGTAAGTGTATGTGATGCATACTGGGGATGAACCTAGTGAGATTCAATCGGTATGATGTGTTTGGTTTGTAATTTCATATTTTCTTGGTTCTTGCTTTTCCCTGTGGTTCGTGCGGTCACATACGTGCGGCAATTGAGTAAGCTTAACTTTAAAAAATTGTAATGTGTCTGTTTTGGAAGGGGAACTGGTAGGTCCCCCTGTTGCCTGTAATTTTTCTTGTGGGTTCCCATGTTAATTGTAATGTTAATAAGCTTGTTTGATTTTGTTAATATAACGTAACTGCCAATTTTTTATATAATTTCTTTGTTAACTTCTGTGTAACTGGTGATTGTCCATTTGCCCCTTGCGTGTGAAACTCCTTTATTTGTAGACTTTTCACTAAGCGATTACAATTACAATGTTGAAATAAAATTTAAAAATATGTCACAAAACTTCCAACTAATTTACATTGTAAACAATTACTAAGACACTAACAATGACACTAACTTAATTTTATCCTAGTTGATACAGAGAGGCTCTCCTAGACTTTAACTAAGTTTTGTAGTTTAGGAAACCATCTCCTGTACCTGTATACTTAATTCACATGCATCTTTGTTCTGGATCTCATCTGTCGCTTTCCTATTCCACATTGCCCTGATGATATTAAAAAAATTCGCTAATTGACCTGCCTTCCTCCATTCCCTTTTTTGATACACATTTTAATTTTATATTCTGTTTAAATCTGACTTGTCTACAAACATTGCTCTTATCGTTTTAATCTCATTGCATTCCATGATCAGGTGTGCTGCATCCATAACCTTCCCACAAAACAGGCAAAGGTCCTCTTTTCCTACTTCGCTCAATGCTTTGTTCTTATTCACCCCCATTAACCACCAAATTATCCCTCTCATTTCTCTCTTCATTAGACATTCAGGCTTTATGCCCATAAAGTTCCTTATTTCGCAGAACTTCGTTAAGGTTCTCCTGTTGGCACACTCTTCTCTCAGTACCTGCAACTCTATGTCATTAACCCTTCTGCACACTTTTTTACACACCCTACCTTCCTCTCTTCGTAAGTCCCTATCCCATAGATAACCCATTCTTATCTTTCCAGTAGATTTCTTACCCCGTCCACCCAGTAGCCCTCTTGCTGATGCTTCATTTGGTGCAGGTAGGCTACCTTTAAAATGTCACCACCTCCACCTACTTTCAGACGAATCCAAGACTTTATGCTCCTTTTTATAATATGTTTTCGAATACTTACATCCTCACACAACATTCTTGCTCCACAATTTGCCGTGCAACTAGGTAGCCCCAAAATTATTTTAGCAAACGTACTTACAATACTGTCCAGGGTTGCCGTTCCTTCTTATATACCCCATACTTCCACTCCATATAATATTCTTGATACGATGAGTGCGTTAAACACATTTTTATGAACTTTGTAGTCAAGATTCAGTAACTTACGTTCTAACACTTTAACACTCGCCAATGCCACTAGCCCTTTCGATTTTGCCCTTTTAATTTGTTCAGTAAATTTTCCATTACTCGCCAGTATCGTCCTTAAATACTCACTTTTTTCACTGTCTCTATATTTTGAGGCATACATGAACCACTTTTCATTCTTAGCCAGTTTAACTTCCTTTTTGCACACCATAACTTTGGTCTTTCGATGATTAATTTTTCAATTCCGGCCCTCACAGTATTACACAATCTCATCAATACTATGTTGCATATTAGGAGGCGTTAGAGCGAGCGGAAGGATGTCATCAGCAAAAGCTAAGATCGGGATATAATGATTGTTCAAACGAGGGTTGGACCGTTGCTCAAAGCCCTTTGATTCGAAAATATCGTTAATAAATAGCAAAAGAACACCGGTGATAATTTGCATCTCTGTTTTAATCCTAAATTAGACTTTATCTCTCCTACAATTACACCCTCTTGTAATTGCACATTTCACTTCGGAATACACATATTCTATTGCACTTATCATCTTATGTGACATCCCGATCTTTCCCAGTTTAGCAATGATAGCTCCCCTGCTCAGTGAATCGAACGCCTTCTCCAAATCACTAGCTGTGATATACAACTTACCTCTTTTCCTCCTTATGTATTTGTCCATCAACGTTTTCACCACCATTATATTGTCACTTGTTCTCATCCCTTTCCTAAACCCTGTCTGGAGTCTCGAGAACACCGAACAGCCCTCTGCCGTGCCATTAAAGGCTTGGTTAAGACCCCGGTGTACATTTTGCTCAGATTTTAAGCAAAGTTATGCCTCTGTAATTGCCTGGGTCTAATTTGTATCCACGTTTCTTATATATTAGACAAATTATCCCCTCCCGCCACGCCTTTAAAATTCTTGTTAAAGATTTTTACCAAGCATTCCAACATAAAACTATTTTTACCCAATTCTTGCCGAAATTAGGTTGTTATCCCGAAATAGCACCTGACTTTCTTCCTTTACTTTTTGGCATTACTTCCCTAACTTCATATATTGATATGACTTGGTCCAGCATAGACAGAGCAACATCCAGCCCCCTCGGAACGCCAAACTCGACTCTCTTCTTCCAATTATCTTTAGTATTTAACAGATTTTTATAATATGTAATCCATACTTCATCACTAATCGAACTCCCGCCACCACTTCTGCACCCCCTACAGTATGAATTTATCCTGTTCCACACTTTCTTACAATCGTTGGATTTAGAATCTTTGTTTAGTGCAGTTGCTTCTTTGCCCTGACACTCAGTTTTTGTGTTGCTGAGAAGTTCCCTATATTCTTTCCTTAGACGACAAAATTCTACTCTTATCGTATTCTCTCCTTCTCTCTTGTATAACTTCAGTGCCCTAATAACTTCAGTTTTCTTCCTTCTATAAGATTCATCGTACCATGCTTTAATTCTCTCTACCTTTCACCTAGCTTTCACGCACAATTTCCGCCCGGAAATCATAATTGTATTCTCAATCATTTGTATTACCTCTTCAAGTTGATCATTACTGATAATTAAAGTTATAAGTAGAGACGGGAATTTGCCTATTTGCCTATTTTATTCCTGTGTTTAGAACCGTAGGCTTTCGAGATATAAATCCATTTTAGGTTCTTTTAGGCTAGATTTCGTTGGTTTTATTGTGCCTATAAATGCCTATTTCAAGGATTTGTGCCTATTTGGAGTATAATTGCCTATTTGATGCCTTTTGACTGTATTTTAAATTGCATTATATTGCAGCTGGTGTGCTCGACAGAATTATATTCTCATTTCTCAATATGTGTTTACCCCGCGAACAAGAATGGGAATTTTCGGAAGTCACCAGAAATAGCGCTTGGGAAATTTCCATCAGAAGAAACAAGGAACAATTTGACCTCGAAGCCTTCAACCCCTCCAACCTCGCAAGACACATGCGAGAACCAATCAACGTCGAATTATGTTGCATAACCCGTATCCCCTACCTCCCTCTCGATGCGAACAGTGTAAGCATAGGTGCGCTTTATCTTCACTTCACATTCAGAACTTTGTGTGACTTATTGCGAGGAAGAAGTGTGTCCGTGGCAATGCCGAAAGATAAATTATCGAAGTCTTACTGGCTGAAGCAGTGGATCAGAGGGGATACCAATTTCACTACCGATGGAAGAGTAGTCTTCTGCCAAGCTTGCTGTAAAGAGTTAATTCGTTTGTTTCTTTTATGTTTTTATGATTCGGAAGTACGATCGCATTTCATTGTAGCATTTATAGGCCTATTAATTTATGTATTGCGGCAAGTTGTTTTGTTGCAATGCTGTATTAGACATGAACTCTCAATAATTTATATATAAAATGTAAATAATCATTTAATTACTGAACGAGGAGTTAGAACGCTGGTGGTCTCTTGTCCCAGAGTGGATGGAAATTAAAAATCAGTATTTTGAACTCTGACTCATTTCCTGTGAAAATAGATATTTACAACATAAATGCAATTTTTTTTGAAAAAGACGTGAGTAACTTTCACCAGCGCTATGTGGGGCTCTAGTCTGGGGGAGCGTTAAGCTCCCAGGTTAGGGCTGCGAAGCTGCCAACAAGCCTCTAGCATCCCCTCTAGTCTTGCTAAATTGTGGCAAAAAGTAAGGTTATGGGCGAATGCCACAATTTCAAATTACGCGGTTTTCTAATTTTCAACGAGGATTGCAGGCTTGTGGGTACACATGATGCAGGCAACAGAAAATAAAGAAGAGTGGAATACCCCTGGTGGAGTCAAGTAGGATTGTTGAAGTAGTCAGGGAAAGTTTGGAAGGAACCTCTGGGAAGATAGCCGCTGTCAGGGAAAAGTTTGATAGGGTCCTGCAGAGGAATCCAGGATGGGAAGCTGTGGTAAATAAAGCCAGTGTGCTACGAGGTGAGGTAGATGAAGCAAATGACCTAAAACCAGATGCAGTGGCTTCGTTAAAGTTTTGCCCAATCACTTAATGTCATGTTGAGGGATCTTTCTCTCAATATAAAACATTCTTCATGACAGGAGAACAAACTTATTACCAGAAAACATTGAAAAGTTGCTTGTTGTTAATTGTTATTATAGTAATTAAATATGTTATTAAATTATAAGAAATATTTGCATGCCTATTTTGTTGCCTATTTTACACGTTAGTGCATATTTACATGCCTATTTTGGTTATTTTAAGAGCCTATATGCCTGCCTATTTTAACTGTTTTAGTGCCTATAATTCTCGTCTCTAGTTATAAGTTATAAGTTCAAAATTTTCTCCCTGGAAGTAGTTCTGGAACTCTCTGCAGTTTTTCTCCCTCCATCTGAATCTTTTACTTATTTCTCTTTAGCTTTAACTTGTGGTTTTCCCCTTGATTTTGTCACCGCTCCATGCATATTAATGACGATTGGTAGTGATGTGATTCACCCCATTCTTCAACAGTGAATCAGTAGTGGAGTAGTGAGAGTTCTAACTCACCCATGTTATTTGTACCAGACTGTACAAGTTAAAATAATTAATATCACTCGAACGCATGGTCCGATTTTGACAAATGAGGTGTCGTCGGACTCGGGCTGACGCCCTCTTTCCAATGAATCACTCATTTCAACCCCTAAATAAAACCTATCCCTACTAGGGGGTGAAATTTTATTTTTTTAGTGAAAGACTCTTTTCAAATGCGACATGTATAAGGTGCGCTGCTAAAATGAACTTAAACGTTGTTGCCCATATAGCGCATGCGTTTTGCTGGATGCTGGTATGAATCAACATTTTTGTTTTTGTTTTGTACGCATGCGCACTTGGGATTTTTGTAAGAGGGCGAGCTCTTTGAAAAAAAAAAAGATTTATAAGAAGGGGTTTTGGTGGTGAGGAGAGAGCCAGATAGTCGCCTACTTTCCTACGAAGTTTGCCGATATCTCTCAAACGCAAGGTCGGATTTGGACGTGTGACGTGTCAAATCGCTTGTCTCGAAGCCCTATATATGTTATTAATAGGTTAAAGTTTTGAGAATGAGGGAAACAGGCTTTTGGGGGGTAAAACCATGATTTTAGACTTTTTCTGATATTTCACGAATGCATGGTCGGATTTGGTCCTATGACGTGTCAAATGGCTTGTCTCGAAACCCTCTTTATTTTGGTAATAGGTTAAAGTTTTTGAGAATGAGGGAAACAGAATTTTTTGGTGTAAAACTGTGATTTTAGACTTTTTGCTATATCTCGCGAACCAATGCTGCCAGAGGTGTGTACGACGGGTCCAAGTACTCGGGGTGACGTCCTCTTTGCTATGGACCACTCGTCATATTTTTTTTAAAATTGGAAACGCGATTTTGGGGTAAACACGGTTTTTTTGTGATTTTTGCTGATTTCTCACGAACCAATAACTCTAGAGACGTGTACGAGGTGTCCTAGGACTCGGGCTCACGCCCCTTTTAGAAACTATGTTTGACATTTTGACAAAGGGCCTAACGCCATACATGTAGAAAAAGAAATTTTTCTTTACAGATACCTGTTTATAATGTTCACGATGCGTGGTGGTTGAGAGAGACGATACTGCTGGGTGTGTGTTTCAACGAACCTGTCGCTGACCACGGTGGCTGTGCTCAATAGATCAATCGATATTTCGACGGGCCGGTTTATGACAGAGCGAGGGTGCGTTTTTTCTGATACTTTACCCCGAAGGGGATCTTTAACGTGTAAACGGTGATGAGAACTTGATTCTATGTTGATCGAAGCGAGTACAGAAAACAAACTTGCAGAAGAGCAGGAGGTGAATGTCATTTGAGCTTATTGGAATGCGCTGATCTGACTTGACAACAAGTGCAATGGAAAATGACAAAGACGCTTGAAGGTGAAATAATCCGACCACCGTGGTGGCAGGGAAGTGCGAAATGCATCATACACATGTGAAACCACATGAGGGCTAAACAAGTCACATCCTGTCTTACTTCGTACGTGATAAAATGCAAGTTCATGTGAAATTTGACCTAGCACAGGTGTTCACCTTGGACGTTATCTGTCCACGTGCACAATAACAGAATGTTCAAAGCGTAGGAAAAAATGATTATACATGCAACATAGCATATATAAAGACATGTCGTTATCATTTCCACGCTCACTTGGGTGACTACCTTTGAACACACTGCGTTGCGTGAAACACTTGGTCTTGTTTAACAGTTTTGGTGTTGGTGGAAAATACTTAACCTTGTTGTGAGGTAGGTATATATATATTCATTTATACATTAATTGATTTATATATATTTACAAGCAATTATTTATTGATTAGGTAATTATTGATTTTTAATTTATTTGTTTGCAGATAACTGGTATAGCTTACATGTCTGAGAGAGAAGAAACCATTGCACTTTTGAGCCCACTAGAAGGAAACAGCAATAAGCCACTGCAAGTGAAGGTGGGATTATTTTTTTAAACTAACTTGTTTCATTTTTTGTTTCATATTTTACTTTATGAAATGCATGTACTAACCTGAATTTAGGTATTTATAACGGTTTATTTTAGTTATTTTTAGAAACTTGGAAAGAAAAGCCTTACCACCGTAGCAGTCGCTGAAAACCCGAGACGCAGTAAAGTGCAACCATTGTTTCCAGGCAGTGAGCTATTTAAAACTCAGGTAAGCCTAACATAAAATGCTATTCCATTTTACCACTACTGAAAACTGGTAGACAAAAAAATTCATTACCTGTACATGACTAGGACGATGATTGCTTTCTTGATTAATGGCTATGTTGTTGTTGACTGGGAAAAGTACAAGGCCATGTTGGATTTTCTAAAAACAAAAATTTAAATTTAATTTATGGGTGGTCCCCTATGGACTCAACGAATATCCACAGGTTTGAACATGATAATGTGAACAAAATGACATGACAATCATTTTTGTTTATATATTTGTTAAAGGGGGGATGTAAATGACTGTAGCTTTATAAAAAGAAAATAAGTACATGTGTTACTGTTAGTGCCAACATACAGTTTATTTTTAATGGTGTTTTGATATATTAATGCCAATTAATGTTACCGTTTTATTTACAAGTATTGATTGATTGATTGATTGATTGAGTGATGGGTTATTTTGTTTGCTTTTAGGTGTCGTCATGCGCCATTAACGTAATGAACAGACAGTGAACAAGCATACATTGTGCTTTAAAGTACTCTGTGCAACGTTAATAACTTACAATAAGAAAAAGTTTTATTATAACACATGGCGTTAGTACCAAATACAACAAGTGAGCAAGTTGGTTTACCACGTGTGTTAGATTTAAAATCAGAACATGACCGTTGGTTAACATTTGAAACCTGGCCTGTAGGCTTTTTGTCGACACATGACCTTGCAAAAGCCGTTTTTTTCTACTTGAACCAAGAAGATGTGGTGCGCTGTGTGTTTTGTCGTATTGAACTTTCACACTGGGAAGTAGGGGATGATCCCTTTAGAGACCATTTGCGATGGTCTCCTTGTTGTCGTTACATGCTTCGAAAACAAGTGGGTAACATACCTGTGTATTCATTTTACCGAACCACAAGACCATTGGCCGCTACTTACGTTGCTGAATCACAAATAAATAATAATGATGTATTACCAGCCAACAACGGTAGTGTCGATATATGTGGTCCATAAGCCATAGACAGTGTTGAATTGGCATGTGCTTTTGAAAAATTGGGAGTTTGCAAAACTAAAGCACTAGCACACCCAGAGTACAGCTCTGTTGAAAAACGTTCAGAATCTTATAAAAATATTTGGCCATTAATATTAAAACACCTTACCAAACAACTAAGTGAAGCTGGATTTTTTATACTGGTGAAGGATATAAACAAAATGTTTTTATTGTGGATTTGCTTTAAAGGATTGGCAAATGACTGATGACCCTTTGGGACAACACGCTTGATGGTTACCTAACTGCAAATACATGGTGTTGCTTAAAGGTCAGGAATTTGTGAACACTATTCGTAAAGAAAACATGATTGCAGTACAAGATTTAAAAGTGACTATGTGGACTGATGACCATGATTTCCAAGCCCCTACGTAAGACAAAACAAATTATTTCAATTTCCAGGCAGTTGGGGTGAGTTAACTTAACGCCAAACTCATGTGGTTTTCCACTCCTACTACTGGTAAATGCCATGGCTGCCCTACAGCCAAGTGCAAAGAAAACCGAAACAAGCTATATTTACATCAATTTCATTCTTGCTTGTGAACATGTACTTGACTTAACAAGTGGTGAACATTTGATGTAAAGAATGGTGAAATGGTAGCAACAGTCCAATGCTAGGACCTTATTAGTTGCTTTTAAAAATGGAATGGAATGGAGTACACTTCCCTCAAAACAAACAAGAGGAGTGTTCGATCCCCCACAACACTCATCCTTAAAGTCAATATAAATGACTATGCACTTAAGGTCATGACGGCCTCCTCCCTAATCCTAACCTTCATAGTGAAAGGCACACTCCAATACAACCACAATAGTGACAGGTTATCTGTCAAATACCTATCTCCAGATTTACCTTGAAATTGCCCAGAATTTTCTAAAATCCACTAAATTTACCGCAAATTGACCAAATGACACAAAATTCCAGCAATATCCAACAAATGACTACCAGATTTATTGAAATTCCATTGATTTACCTAAGAATGGTTTAAACTACCTGAAATTGATATAGAATTACCTGAATATATATATATATTTACTAAAATTTACCAAACTTACCCAAAGTGGGCTACAAACCATGAAATTTATCATTTTTTTTTTTGAAATTCACTAGATGTACTCGAAAGTTCCATAATATTTCCTTTACATGTATGTTTTTTTGTGTTGTTTCATTTACCACACTCCCTGCAGAAAAATACCTGAACATGACTTTCTTGTAGACTAGGAACTCATCATTCGACATGATAGCTGAGTTTCATCACCCATAAACTAGTCGCTGAGGTGGGTGTCAGGAAAGGCATCCAGCTGTAAAAACTACACCCTCACATAGAATTTCATAACCTGTTACGTTGAGGTTCATAACACTAACTACATTGAATGATTGAGCGGTTTCATTTTCACAATTCCTGTCTATACGTTCCTCTTCAAGTTTGCAAGATGCTTGCAAGGTTCCTAAAATGCAATTAAATTTAATAAATACCTTAGAATGGTTTGATTTGTTTAATTATATGGTGTTAAGACTATTTTTTTTTGGTCTTGACTGGCCTTGCAATAAGAATTGACTAACCAAACATGAGTTACCTATCAGGGAAACATTTTAGCCACTATGTTGGTTATTGACCAGTGAGTACAGTTCTACAGAGCTATTTATAATTTTTTGAAATCATATACAACAGAGGCTTAGTTAGACCTATAGACAAACCGTGTGACCATGTTTGTTAAGCAAGACATTACACCAGAGACAATTAGGATACTTATGTAGAGCTTACCAAAAATAATGTTGTGTAACAGTAAATGCTAGTCAACAAACAGTTATGCAGTACTAAAATATCACCATACAATACCTGAGAGCTCTTCTAAAATTATTGATGTGTAACATGTTTCCACTCGCTTGCTATATATTTTTGGCTTGGGTGATTTTCTATAAATGAATAGCAAATGGAACTGAAATGCAACACAAACAATGAGCGTGGTGTATTCTTTGAATACACGGTACGAGAGTATAAAGTCTATTGCTCTTTGCATGTTCATTTCTTCCTTCCTCTTGTCAAACACCAACAGTGATCATCTGTTTTCTCCTTGATAGGCAAATCTCTTATGTCTTCATAAGTCTGTTCTAGATATATAACTTCTGTGACCCACCTAGCGTCATCTAGCAGCGAATCTCTGAAGCTACTCAATTCTTCCTGGTGCTAGAGGACTTACTTATCCATTTGGCCACCAGATCCTGTTACCATCGCCAGCTATTTTCTCCTTGAGCAAGAGGACTACGTCTACTGTTTCACTCACCATGCTGCGCTAGTATCGCCTGTTATCAACTCTTTGAAGACCCGCTCAGCATGAGAAGATCATTTTTTGTTGTTGTAACATTGGCAATGCTTATATGTTCTCCTTTTGTCTCCTACCCCCCACTCTTTTCCCCTTCCTTGGTCCCTCCGTGCTCCGTTGAGCAGGTCTCACTTCTCAGTCGGCAGTTGACTCGATCAGTTAAAGCTCCTCTCGAGCTAGCCTCCTCAAACCAAGAGGCATACTCTCTTCTACGCCATGTTGGCAAAGTAGTTATCGTCATACGGAACTTCGCCTTCAACATGAAATCAAGATAAGTACCATTTTAAAAGTTTTAACCTCATCTTCATGGTTTTAACTTCCACGTGTTTTAATGATACTTTTATAGACAGTGTGAAAGTATTTATTTTGGGGAAAAAATCATTCTTCGTGGGATTTGCAATGTTGAGCTTTCGCTTGTATAAGCCAACCTTACTAAAAAAGAGCTTTTCTTAAGCTATTCAAATGAGAAATCTTCTCACTGCGTGGGATATTACCTAATACCCGCTGTCTATAATTCATCAAGCTAGTTCCTCCGTTGGACTTTCTCAACCCCATTTTACTACTAAGGTCGTTCTGGAACCTTCGAGATCTTGTACTCTATCTGCGAGTCTTGCCGTCAAGTATTTTTCACTCACTTGTGACAATAATATTTAAAATGAGGAATCTTCCTTACAAATTTTTGCAATAGCTAACTTTCTTCCACCGCTGGAACCACTGGAATGTTTTATGGTACATTTAATTGTAAATCACAACTTTTTCAAGAAACAGACTCTCACCTATATAGTGCAATCAGTTATTTCCATAATTGCAATAACTTTCTTTCTCATAAACTTTAGTGTTTCTATAGTGAACTTTGCATCCATCTTTATAGACTACAGTGATATCCAGTGCTTGTTCCACGTTTCAACCGCGTCGCGCTCGTCCGTTTACATTAAATACGGCCATGAACATTAATCCTATATCCCAATGATCTTTCCTCAACCTTCTACTAACCACCATTATTAATAAAATTGTAACTTTCCTATAAGGTGTCACTCTCGAAGTGCCCTTCCAACTTTGCTAGTTTAACATTAATTAAATTCTGCATAATTGCTTGTGTGATACAAGTTTTAAATTCACGTTGTTCCTTTCCTATAATCAGGGAAAACAATTCCTTAAACTCTTGAGCGAGTCATGTTCAGGTTTCACGAAATGGAAACTGTCCCATTTGGCTAGTGATTCCTGCTCAAACTTGGGAAGTCTAGAACTTTCCTTTTCACTTTCTTCAGGTTTCAAAGTAAGGGACCTGCCCTCTTTTGTATAATTCTCATATAGTAATTCTGTATAAATATAAGAAGTTGTAGGAACTTCTATCTTATTTTTCATGTTTTTATTATTGTTATATTCGAAGTTGTCACTTTCTCTAGAACATTCTCTCAAGAATTTCTTAAGGTACACTCTTTGTACTCCAATTCACTTTCCAACTTTAATTACTTTATTGTTTATTTGTTTAAATCTTATAAAGATTTTAGAAACATGTAAGGTTTGAAACCTTGTAAATTGTCAATTGCCTGGAGCAAACATTTAATGTTGAGAGGTCTGCGACCCCATTTGTTAAAAAGTTCAAATGAACTATGTTTGTCAAAATTATATTATATAATTGTTAATTTCCTCAAACTTCTTTGAATTGTTAAATAAATGAAGCGGTTCCTTTCGCTTTTTCATTTACGAATACAAAGTTTAGGCAAAAGCCTGTCTTCCTTGACTCTCCTCACTCAATGACATTAAAATCATTAATAGGGCTTTCACCATTTGTTGCATTTGAGCAAGAACTCTTAATTTTCACCTCACTAAAGTTATTTTTAGCTTTAATAGCTAATTCTAATTGGCCAGTAAGGCAAGTAAAGCTCGCTAAGCCAGCTACCTGCTTGTGGAGACCCTCTCCGAAAACTTATGGTCGGTTTTCTAAAAGATAAGTGTTTCTTTTTGTCTAAACTTTTAGCCGGCTCCTCGCTGAGTAAAAGCTTAGCCATTTTTCAATGCAACTATTGGTTCATTTACCAAGATTACTCCATAAGGCATAATCTTTTATCATTTTCCTTCTTTGAGACACTGGGTCACCCTTACAGGAACTCCATAATTTTGGAAATTGGAAATGCCAAACCTGAGTTAAATCATTGGCATTCTTCGAATTATTTTGTAAAACCGAATTTCTTTGAGAAGACATACAGTAAATTTGTTACTATCAGTCTTGCCAGACCATCACCCTTCCCTATAGTAGTTTCATACATGCTTGGGAGGAAATACACTAAAGCCTCTCTCTTGCAAATCGCCCAAGTCCCGGCTGCTGTTCCCGTTAGCCTCGACCAAGTTCGTACCTACTTTAGGTATCAAAGAGTTAATTTTCAGTGGAAACTGCCTCTAAAGGTATTTAAAGTTAAACTTATTCATTTTGTGGGACTCTCCTCCTATTTTTCTATCCTTTTTTTTTCAATCCAAAATCTACTTCCTTCTCTTAATCATCTTCCCTTGGTGGGTGGGTTATTCCTCAGCCAATAAACTACCCAGAGCGCTCGCGGTGGCTGAGATTGATACCACGACGTATTGTCGGTTATGTAGCTGTGTGGAATGTATATCACATATGGTTTACATCAAGGTTTGGAGATCCCATTAAAGATATTCCTACAATAAATAATCTTGAAATGGTCATTCTTTGATGTGAAAATATTTATTATATGATATTTAATGAAAACAATTATGATTTATTAAATTTTTTACGCTTACTGTATTCTTACTTAATGAAAGCACTCGAGGCACTATCAACCAAAATACAGCACTATCTGGAATGTATATTGCATACTTGAAGGTTTGGTGGCCCCATTAAAGGTATTCCTACAATAAATGATTTTCAAGTTGTCGTTCTATGGCGTGAAAATATTTAATATATGATATATGATATTTGCCACTGTTTACAAGTAGTTATTTTAATGACCAACAGATTTCACTATTAAGAAGCCCTATGTAGAATGTAGGATAGCATGTAACATGTTATACATGATATGTGGCAACTGTAAGGCTTGTGATTTTTAAAGATCCCTTTATCCCTAAATTAATCACCCAGTTTACAAGACTGATAACTGTAATGTTACGGAAAAAATCAAAACAAAACAAAAATCTGAATTGAAAAACCAAAAAGTGGTTGAGAAGATATACACTCAACATGCAAAACAAAGAAATATATATAAACTAAGTTAATTAATTTATTTCAAAATATATATTTTTACAGTAGGTATACACACACACACACACACACAGAATACAGCTCTTTTTGTTTATGTTTGCTTGTTATAGTTTTTAATTATAACACTTGTTGAAAATTATTTTTAGGGGATGGGGTTGTTGCTACGTTGACCCATTACACAATAATATCAGCTTTACGAAGTTCATCTTGTATTTTTAATAGCTCTTCCTCAAACCAATATGACCAGCCTGTTTACAGGCATGCAAGAGCAATAGACGTTCGACTAATGTATTAGGATCGCTCCATTTGCTATTTTTTATGAATGGTTTCAAAAACTCGGGAAGCAGTGATGGTTTTACAGGTGTAAGAAGTTCATCATTATCATCATTATTATCATCCTCATCATTATAATCATCTTCATAATGATCATCATCATCATCATCACCACCATCATTTCCACCTGTGTCCACAGTCAGTTCAATGGTTTGAGTTGCCTTTGATAGTGTTGAAACCTTCTTTTAAAATGTGCTAGAGTGCTTTAACATTGTTATGTTATTATTATCACCATCTCCATCCTTTTCACCTTCCCCCACCATCTTCTTGATGGGGTATGTTTTCTCTGATAGAGTTGAGGGCTTTTGAGATGTGGGTGTGTGTCTGAACATGGGTTTTACAGGAGGTATCACAACGTATAAAATAGGATTTAAGACGGCAATCAAAAGACGTTTCATATTCATTAAGTCCGTTATTATCAGGAACCATTTTCTGCCAACAGGTGCTTACTGCGTATGGCAAGGCTTTACAAAAATGGGTTAGACAGTCTCTCTTGCTAAGGATCCTCTAAATACCCTAGACAAGGCTATACATGTTAATTCTGAGCACTTAGTGGTAAATTGTATATTAACATTTTATACCCTGCTTATACAAGCACCTTTTGCATGCAGTCAAACTTTGTAAGATAGTTACATACAACACGCAAATTATGTTTCCGCTACCTATCGGTGGATATGAGCACTCACTGGTGATATCCGAGATGAGCTGATTTGCTCCCACATTTGCTCCCATATTTGCTCCGAATTTTGCTCTCAAATTGGTTCCCATATTGGCTCCCACATTTGCTCCCTCTTTTTTACTCCAACTTTTGCTCCTATATTAATGCCAACTCTTATAACTATAAGCAGCAGCAAAATGTAAATGGAATAATATATCTGATTATGTTCAAAACAAAAGTCCTGAGGTCTTGAGTTTGAATTCCCAACTATGGTTGTCAGCCAATGAGTTACACCACAGGGAACTTTTATTTTTGCGTTGTGTTGCATGATAATTTGCCTATCTCGCGGTGTAGTGGCTAGTATACTTAGGTGTTATCCCTGAGGTCTTGGGTTCCAACTCGACTATGCCTAGAATTTAATTTTGATCTGAGAGTTGAAAGGTTAGGTTAGATGAAGTTAGTTTAGGTAAAGTAAGGTTAGGTGAAGTTATGATACGTTAGGTTAGGTTAGTTAAGTTAGGTCAAATTAGGTTAGGTTAGGTGAAGTTAGGTCAGGTGAGGTTAGGTTAGATTAGGTTAGGTGAAGTTAGATTAGGTTAGGTTAGGTGAAGTTAGGTTAGGTTAGGTTAGGTGAAGTTGGGTTAGGTTAGGTTATGACTAAGTTTGTTATGTCTAGTTGTTTAAGAAAAACACCACATTTGCTCTCATATTCGCTTCCATATTTTCTTTGCACTTTAAACTATCTTGACTTGTGTATTTACTATTGCTGCCATATTTGTTAGCATATTTGCTCCCACTTTTTATATTTGCTTTGCTCCTACATTTGCTCCCATACTTGCTCTCTCTTTTTTGCTCCCACGTTTTGCTCCCACTTTTTGCTCCCACAATTGCTCCCACTTTTGCTCCCACTCTTTTTTGCTCGCACATTTTTTCTTCCATTTTTGCTCCCACTTTTTTTGCTCCCACATTTGCTCCCACTTTTGCTCACACTTTTACCCCCACCTTTGATCCCACCTTTGCTCCCACCTTTGCATCTACTGTATATATGCTCCCACATTAAACTATTGGTGTTATTATCAAGTTGTCTTTACTAGAGATTAGTTTATGCTTGACAGTTGATATGGAAGTATCAGTGACTAGGTATGGTAAGCCTTATGCATACTATAAAGGATATTCATACTGTATATTGTGAAACGAAGCAAAAAAAATGGAACTGTTATTTGGCGCTGTTTAAAGCAACGATCGAAACAGTGTCGAGGAATGCTTAAGACAAAAGAATTGGACATACTTTCTTCAAACAATCATGATTGTAAAATTAATAATCATGCTAGTCTAAATCTAAGGAAACCCAAACCAAAGCAAAATACCAAGTCCAAAAAAAGATAATGCTGCTCAAGATAATATTAACCTCAAGTTCAATACACTACAACGCACTCATGCTTTTAGCGAGTTGTTTAATGAGAAACCTTTAACACCTCCTGTAAAATCCATGTTCAGACACAAACCCACATATCAAAAGCCCTCAACTCTATCAGAGACAACATACCCCATCAAGAAGTTGGTGGAGGAAGGTGAAAAGGATAGTGATGATGATAATAATAACATAACAATATTAAAGCACTCTAGCACATCTAAAAAGAAGGTTTCAACATTATCAAAGGCAACTCAAACCATTGAAAAGACTGTGGACACAGGTGGAAATTGTGGTGGTAATGACGATGATGATGATGATGATCACTATGAAGATGATAATAGTGATGAGGATGATAATCATGATAATGATGATGATGGTGGTGATAATGATGAACTTTTTACACCTGTAAAACCATCACTGCTTTCCGAGTTTCTGAAACCATTCTTAAAAAATAGCAAATGGAACGATTCTAATATATTAGTCGAACGTCTACAGCTTTTGCATGCCTGTAAACAGGCTGGTCATATTGGTTTGAGGAAGAGCTATTAAAAATAGAAGATGAACTTCGTAAATCTGGTATTATTGTGTAATGGGTCAACGTAGCAACAACCCCATCCCCTAAAAATAATTTTCAACAAGTGTTATATTTAAAAACTATAACAAGCAAACATAAACAAAAAGAGCTGTATTCTGTGTGTTTGTGTGTTTGTATACCTACTGTAAAAATATATATTTTGAATTAAATTAACTAACATAGAGTTTATATATTTCTTGTTTTTTTGTATATTTGTGTATATTTGCTCAACCACTTTTTGGGTTTTCAATGCAGATTTTTGTTTTGTTTTGGTTCTTTCCGTATTATTACAGTTATTAGTCTTGTAAACTGGATGATTAATATAGGGATAAAGGCATCTTTAAAAATCACAAGCCTTACAGTTGCCACATATCATGTATAACATGTTACATGTCATCCTACATTCTACATAGGGCTCTACCTTCTTAACCGTGAACTCTGTTGGTCATTAAAATAACTACTTGTAAAATAATTTCAGTGGCAAATCCTGTTAACAAATATCATACATTAAATATTTTCACGCCATAGAATGACAACTTGAAAATCATTTATTGTAGGAATACCTTTAATGGGGCCACCAGACCTTCAAGTATGCAATATACATTCAGGATAGTGCTGTTTTTGGTCGATAGTACCTCGAGTGCTTACATTAAATAAGAATACTGTAAACGTATAAACATTTAATAAATCACAATTGTTTTCATTAAATATCATGAAATAAATATTTTCACACCAAAGAATGAGCATTTCAAGATCATTTATTGTAGGAATATCTTTAATGGGATCTCCAAACCTTGAAGTAAACCATATGTGATATACATTCCACATAGGTACATAACCGACAGTACTTCGTGGTGTCAATCTCAGCCACCGCGCGCACTCATTGTTTGTGTTGCATTTCAGTTCCATTTGCTATTCATTTCTAGAAAATCACCCAAGCCAAAAATATATAGCAAACGAGTGGAAACATGTTACACATCAGTAATGTTAGAAGAGCTCTCAGGTATTGTATGATGATATTTTAGTACTGCATAACTGTTTGTTGACTAGCATTTACTGTTACACAACATTATTTTTGGTAAGCTCTACATAAGTATCCTAATTGTCTCTGGTATAATGTCTTGTTTAACAAACATGGTCACACGGTTTGTCTATAGGTCTAACTAAGCCTCTGTTGTATATGATTTCAAAAAATTATAAATAGCTTTGTAGAACTGTACTCACTGGTCAATAACCAACATAGTGTCCAAAATGTTTCCCTGATAGGTAACTCATGTTTGGTTAGTCAATTCTTATTGCAAGGCCAGTCAAGACCAAAAAAATAAATAGTCTTAACACCATATAATTAAACAAATCAAACCATTCTAAGGTATTTATTAAATTTAATTGCATTTTAGGAACCTTGCAAGCATCTTGCAAACATGAAGAGGAAAGTATAGACAGGAATTGTGAAAATGAAACCGCTCAATCATTCAATGTAGTTAGTGTTATGAACCTCAACGTAACAGGTTATGAAAGTCTATGTGAGGGTGTAGTTTTTACAGCTATAACAGCTATACAGCCTTTCCTGACACCCACCTCAGCGACTAGTTTATGGGAGATGAAACTCAGCTATCATGTCGAATGATGAGGTCCTAGTCTACAAGAAAGTCATGTTCAGGTATTTGTCTGCAGGGAGTGTGGTAAATGAAACAACACCAAAAAAAAACATACATGTAAAGGAATTATTATGGAACTTTCGAATACATCTAGTGAATTTCAACAAAAAATTGGATGAATTTCATGGTTTGTAGCCCACTTTGGGTAAGTTTGGTAAATTTTAGTAAATATACATATAAATTCAGGTAATTCTGTATATCAATTTCAGGTAGTTTAAACCATTCTTAGGTAAATCAATGGAATTTCAATAAATCTGGTAGTCATTTGTTGGATATTGCTGGAATTTTGTGTCATTTGGTCAATTTGCGGTAAATTTAGTGGATTTTAGAAAATTCTAGTCAATTTCAAGGTAAATATGGAGATAGTTAGGTATTTGACACTATTTTGGTTGTATAAGAGTGTGCCTTTCACCATCAAGGGTAGGATTGGTGAGGAGACCGTCATGACCTTAAGTGCATAGTCATTTATATTGACTGTAAGGATGAGTAATGTGGGGGATCTAACAATCATCTTGTTAGTTTTGAGGGAAGTGTTCTCCATTCCATTCCATTTTTTAAAAGCCGCTAATCAGGTACAAGCATTGGACAGTTGCAACCAATTCACTATTCTTAACATCAAATGTTCATCACTTGTTAAGTCAAGTACATGTTCACAAGCAAGAATGAAATTGATGTAAACATAGCTTGTTTCGGTTTTCTATGCACTTGTCTGTTAGGCAGCCATGGCATTTGCCTGGAATAGGAGTGGAAAACCACATGAGATTGACGTTTAGAAAACTCACCCCAACTGCCTGGAAATGGAAATACTTTGTTTTTGTCTTACGTAGGGGCTTGGAAATCATGGTCATCAGTCCCATGTACTATACTTAGGCAAAACAATAAGGGGTTATGCATAGTAGTATTATTATCTGAGTATCTAATACAATTTTGCATAGCCCTAGGACCAGTATCGGATCATATCTACATGCCATGTGTTTCCGTCCTTAAAGCCAGTGATATAAAACAAAAGAGGTCTTTATTTCCACCCCAGGGACTCACATCTAGAGGGATGTAGGTTGATGTCCACGGAGACCCAACTGAGTCCGTCATTGCTTCCACTGACTTGTGCCAGGCTCCTCGCCGTCTTCTTTCCTGTCGACCACTCTTGGTCAACTCTTTTTATTTTCATGTTATTTCCTGCCTTTTGCTCAACTCCCAATAAAGCTACACCCTCAGGGGGCTCACAGCTGATCAGTTCGAAAGTTTGCGACCCAAAGGGATTCCTAAGCTGGGTCCAGTTTTCCTCATTATCCATTACCTCTGGGACGAACCCTCTCCTCTTTCACTTTCCTATCTGCCTTTCATGGCTCTCCTTCCTTCCAACTCCCTCAATCCACATTATTGAGGGTTGAGGGTCATTTTTATTCCTTTTGTCCTTAATTTGCCCTATTGTCCTTTTGTTTTCCATTTCTTCTTGTAGTATATAAGTTAGTAGTTAGTTTCAGTTATAGTTTAGATTTAATTTTCATCTTCACGATCACCCAAACCATTAAGGATCGATAGGACAGTTTAGTGGTTAAGTTTATAGAACGCTTGTCTTTTGTTCGAAACAACACCAGCTTCAATTCCTGACCGGATCGTGATTTTTTATTTATTTTAACTGCGGTGTACAGTGTAGAATTGGAAAGAGGGTTGCCGTGGCTTTTTGAATTACACATATGCTTGCATAGAGGCAGGTCATAAAAGAAGGCAAGGTTCTTCAGGGAGCAATAAGTAAGTAAGTAATTAAGTAAGTAAGTAGGTAATTAAGTAAGTAAATATGTATGTAAGTAAGTAGTGTTTGTCTAAGTGTAAATAAAAATAAGCCTAATGTAGGCCATGATCTGTTTAAAATTAAGTTTTGTATATTCTAACGTGTGTTATTGCAATGGCTGTATTAGTGTGTGTGTATTTGTAATACAGATAGGCATTGTCAAGTGCAGACCGCTTCAACTCCACATGCGTTATCAGTCTGACAAGAAACCTAATACTTCCTGACAACAGTGCACTATTCTTATCACCAAGTGTCACAAGGTCTGCCCCCCCCCTAGTCACACCACAGGCAGCAACGAGAGCAAATGCATTGAAACATGTGTTTGTTTAAAATGCAACTTTATCACTCTGCTGTCACCGCAGAGGTCCGGCTTCGATTTTCTAGTCTAAAGGCTGGAACAAGGTACACATACAGTCTTGTCAGGTAAAAGGTTTTGGGTCAATTATTGAATCATGGGAAAGGGTCAGCCATTGTTATTACAAAACAACACCTTACTTCAAGCTCTCCGATAATTAGTTTATAAAATCTCAGGTCGATAACCTTAACGTTTTGACTCTTTTGGGTAAAGGCATGGACCATGACAACGGGTCGGCCATCCTACCTTCTTCAACACCTCATACAAATGTTTACAATTACTGATTACTTACCTATACACACATTAATCCATAATTACCTAATTATAATAATAATAATAATTACCTAATAATAATTAATAAGCCGTCATCCTGCATACACACACTCATTAAAGCATGGTTTCACAAAACGCTTATGCTTTTTAGATGTTTAATACATTTTCCCCTGTATCATTACTATTTCTTGTTTTAGGCGTCAAATAACCTATCGAGGTAAAAGCGTATGTCATCATCTATTTTTTCAACCAACACACCCACTTTTAGGGTTCATAGTTTGCAAGATATCGATTTTTCAATTTGGGGGTAGTTTTCACCCCCTACTATTTTTCATGAAAAACAAAAGATCGTAGGTTCAATTATCATTTTTACACGTTTAACACCTTTCCCCAATGTAAAATCCCTATTTACTGTTTTAGGTGTGAAATGATCTATCCAGGTAAAAGCGTATGTCATGACCAATTTTAAGCTATCTCACCTAAGTTTACGGTTCTTAGTTTCCAAGGTATCGATTTTCCAATTTGGGGGTAGATTTCACCCCATGCTATTTTTCATCAAAAACAAAAAATCTTAGGTTCTTTTATCATTTTTAGGTGCTTAACATGTTTTTCCCCATAACATTACCATTTACTGTTTTAGGGGTGAAATGACCATTCGAGGTAAAAGCCTATGTCATCACCTCTTTAATCAGCTATCACGCCTAATTTTAAGGTTCTTAATTTCCAAGATATTGATTTTTCAATTTTGGGGGGTAGTTCCACCCCCCAAAGGGGGAAGTCGCCCCCAGTGCTAGGACCCCTCATACAAGTCCCTAACATGATTGGTTTGCGAGATATTAACTAAAGTGTAGTTAGGCCCTTTTGACAAAAATGAATCATACATTCAAAAACGGGGCGTCACCCTAAGTGCTAGGATACTTCCTACTGCAAAATCCGATCAGGGGTTCAGAAAATATTAACAAAAGTGTAGCTAGGTCCTTTTAACAAAAGCAGACAGTGCGCACACGTACAAAAATAATATTTACCCCCGGGTAAGGGTAGTAAGGGTGTACATACCTCATCCATATAAGAGGGGAGTTCACCACGAGTTCTACGACACCCCATATGTTTAAATCCGATTATTGGTTAGCGAGATACTAGAAAGCGGTTGACCTATTAGTTTTTTGTTCTTTAATAAGTATTAAAAAATCATCTATAAATAATCATTTTAAAATCCCGCTCTCTTAGAAAAGCCCCCAAGTGCACATACATACAAAAAACTACTTCACCCCCGGGTAAGGGTAGTTTTGATTTTGGTGGTGAATATACCTCATCCATAGAAAAGGAGACTTCACCACGAGTCCTACGACACCCCATATGTTTAAATCCGATTATTGGTTAGCGAGATACTAAAAAGCGGATGAACTATTAGTTTTTGGGTTCTTTAATAAATATTTAAAAAAACTCATCTATAAATAATCATTTAAAAAGCCCGCTCTCTTACAAAAGCCCCCAAGTGCGCATGCATACAAAAAATTACTATTTCACCCCCGGGTAAGGGTAGTTTTTTATTTTGGGGTGGAAATAAGTTGTCCATAGAAAATGAGAGTTCACCACGAGTCCTACGACACGCCATATGTTTTAATCCGATTATTGGTTAGCGAGATACTAAAAAGCACATGACCTATTAGTTTTTGGGTTCTTTAATAAATATTAAAAAAACTCATCTATAAATAATCATTTAAAAGGCCCGCTCTCTTACAAAAGCCCCCAAGTGCCCATGCATACCAAAAATTACTATTTCACCCCCGGGTAAGGGTAGTTTTTATTTTGGGCTGAAAATATGTTGTTCGTTGGAAAGGGGGTGGCGTGTGTAACGAGGTGTGGTTCCGACCAGAGCGTGGACAGTCACAGCCCGTCGCTAGAAGGCACGTCACATGACGATACAAATAATCAATCGTCCAACGCTGCCAGTCGCATTGCAAACAGTGACATGGAGGCGTCAACCAAAGAGCAAAGAGGTGTTCCGTTTCTGACAGCGGATGGAGAAGGGGGAACGGACATTCATCGCCGAATGTCACAAGTGTACGGCGAACACTGCATGTGTTTTTTTTTTATTTTGGGATGGAAATAAGTTGTCCATAGAAAATGAGATTTCACCACGAGTCCTACGACACCCCATATGTTTAAATCCGATTATTGGTTAGCAATATACTAAAAAGCGGATGACCTATTAGTTTTAGGGTTCTTTAATTAAATAACAGATGCTATATGAAAAGAGGGGGCATTACTACGAGTTCTAGTACATCCTGTATGTTCAAATCCCATTATTGGTTAGCGAGATATTAAAAGCGGATGACATTTTAGTTTTTGTCTTTTAATTAAATAAAGGGGCTATAGGAAATGAGGGGCATTACTACGAGTTCTAGGACACCCTGTATGCTCAAATCCCATGATTGGTTAGCGAGATATCAGGTTCGGGGCCGATACGAGGAGGGATCAAAAAGAAGGGAAGCAGAACCGCTAACTGAGTTGATGACGTGAGAGCCCAGATCAGTGTAAAAGGGGCCGATATTCTGCATAGAGTAGGTATTTCCTCCAAGCAGCCGCTTGGGTAAACATCGTTGCTACGCTACGAATTAACGACGCGCTACGATACTGTTATTATCGTCAACAAAGTAGAACTTACAGTAGTCTCTGTGACTAGAGTTCAGGACTTAGTTATTTCAGTGATCTAAGCACTTGTACCTTTTCACGAGTTAGCTGTCTGAGTGGAACATAGCCTACGATCTGGTCCCATCTGTCTTGACAGATTGTGGTTTAGAATATCCAAATGCCAGTTATCAGGAGAATAGAGGGAACTATCTACACTATTTCTTGAGGCATACTCATTACCCGACCACAGATTAGCCTTCGTTGCGAGAGAAGTGTTGCTTTGCGAGCTTGTTACAGAGAATATCTGGTTACTCGCCTAGGGTTATTTATATTAGGAATTCTACGTCATCCACTTATCTCAGAATGTCAGAGTATACTCGATGAAATTCAATCTGCTAAAGTTTAACACTGCCATATATGGTTAAATACAGAACAGTCGAATCATACAGTTTACGAATGAACTTTAAAGAAGTGAACGCATCGTGTTCAGGCACAGAACGGTTCATAATGACAACAGTTAAAATGTCGAATAGTGAAAAGTATCACCGAGAAGTTTACTTATACGTACTTTTAAACGCTAATATGTGTCGTTAAATCGCGGAAGGATAGGTCTACAATGGATGGAAACGAGGATGAAGCTAATGGAGGAGCTGATGACCAAAGGAGATCGCTATACTAATGGAATGTTTGTGAGACTATTGGTTAGTAACGAACACCGAGTACACGCCACCATCACATCAAGAAGGAAGTAAGCCGCATTCTGCATGTATCTTCTTACTAGTTTAATGTAATTGAGAACTTCCTTTTTACCCATTCAATTTGTAGAAGATCAACACCACCTTCGAGTCGATCTACATGTATTTGTCTAGCGTGACAAATTGAGGGCAACTACGGCTTAGGATAATTTAATATGTGAATTTTCTTTACTGTTAGAACAGCTGTAGTAATGTCAGGAAGACAGGCTGGATTTATTTAAGGAATAGGAATATTTTTATAGCATCGAAGGAGCTTGGATTATTCAAAATAATTCCGTGTTAATTTTTCTAATAATAATTTACAGTGATTTAATAACAATTCAATTTAAAATCGTGAATGTTCACAATTAAATAAATAATTTAATTTATTTTAATAATTTAAAGGGTTGTAGCATCATTCAAATGAATTAATTTGCCCTATTTTAAAATCAAGGATATATTAAATAATAACCATGATATGAAACTAATTATAAATAATTTGCGATAGTCGTTAAATAAATGTGAGGGTTAAATAATTTGTTTAATTATTATATTTAAATATTTTGTGATAGGGTCATAACAGTAATTGTTTAAATATTGCTAAATAATAACATAAATTATTTAAATATTACCGAGGGAAATAATGGTAATTGTTTAAATGTTGTTAGAAGGAAGTAGGTTAGTAAGGCCGGTTCTAACGCACCCATTTTATTTGTACCCGACTGTACATGTTAAAATAATGAATATCACTCGAACGCATGGTCCGATTTTGACAAATGAGGTGTCGTTGGACTCGAGCTGACGTCCTCTTTCCTATGGACCACTCGTTATATTTTTGAGAAATTTGAATTTTTTGTTTTCGAAAATAGGCGATAGTTTGAAAACCAAACAGGATAGAACGTTGTGCCATGGCTAAAACGAATGGTCTTTATGACCTTTATTTTCTATAATAAAACTTTTTTACTTTTTATGTTATTTTGAAAACACTCGAATTTTGAAAATCCTATATTTTGGAAACTAGGAACTCTACAAATAAAATTGTTTGACGTAAATCAATATTCCCTACCCCCTCTACCCACAAAATAAATTTCAAGCCTCTAGAATGAAAACCTGTAGTAGTGGGATGGGGAGAGAGCTGCTTAAAAAGCAAGTGGTGAGCCCTGCGACCTTGGAATGGAAGGAGTCATGCTAGGAGGGCGTGCTTGGATTCGTTTTTTCGTCTCGTTGCGCTCTTTACGGGAATGTCGGTGCCGAAAAGGTAAAATGCTGGAAACATGGGTTTTTCGGGGCAAAAACGTGATTTTAGACTTTTTGCTATATCTCGCGAACCAATCATGCTAGAGGCGTGTACGAGGGGTCCAAGGACTCGGGTTGACGTCCTCGTTGCTATGGACCCTGTATGATTTTTTTTTGAAAATGTTTGTTTTTGAACGTAGGCGATGGTTTGAAAACGAAACCTGATAGAACGTTGTGCCATAGTTGAAACGAATGGCCTTTATTTTCTTTATATTTTTATAATAAAAAAATATTTTTTTACATTTTTTTGAAAACACTGAAATTTTAAAAATCCTATATTTTGGAAACTAGGAATTATACAAAAAAGTTTGTTTGACATTAATGATAGGTCCCTACCCCCTCTACCAAGAAAATAGATTTCAAGTCTCTAGGGCAAAAAAACTAGGCATGTTATTTTTTTATATATAAAGAGTGTAGACAGAGAGCCGGTAGCGCTTGGCGTGTGTTTCAACGAGGCTATGACTGACCATGGTGAATACAGGAAATGGCTATTTTGAGGGGGCGATGTATGGCCAAACGAGGGGTCGCTTTTCGATATTTTCTTATGACGAACCAATGAAGGTGAATATTTCGAAAAACCATTATGGTGATCTTTAAAATAGGTTAGTAAACACTGACCAGTAACCAAATAAAATTCATAATGCTATGAGACGAATGAGACTAGCAGCCAGAATGAAAAAAAACAGAATATCTGCTCGAGAGGCCTGCCAGAAGCTTGGCTGGCTGGGTGACAGGATGTGACATGTTATCGCGTTTCAGGAATGTGGCCAGAGCAGACAACATTGCTGTAAGATGATAACAGGTTGCAACCATCTGACAACTCTGTAAAAAGTGATAACGGCCAGCCAGATTAGCAGACAGCGGTGGGCAGGGCCCCACGGAGTGGGTGAGGGGAAAGGAGGTAAACCTCTACACAACAGGAAATCACGTGACCACTGCAGAGTGGTGAGGGGGCGGGGCCAGAGAGCCGGGGGAGAGGTGAGGGGCGGAGTGGAGAACCCATGACAGCCAATAGCTGAACGAGTTGTATGTCAACATAGTGTAAAAGAGTGAGAGGCGGGTGTGGAGAGAGAAAGAGAAACATATATGGACATGCACGAAGCGTGGAGCGCCGTACACAGAGCTCTCGTACACACGATTCAATAAAATAAATACATAAATAAAAAAGTGCACAGGTTCATACAACATGTAATTTATTGATCCAAGAATTAAACGTAGAGTTAAATCCTAACCATTTGACATAGAGTTTATTTCCTTTTTGTTTCAACACTTTTTCCACAAGATAATGCTGAGGAAATGCTGTTTTCTGAAGTTCATGGAGATAAAATCCACCTTTTATGGGTTGGTGGTTGAGGTCCTCGAGTAAATAGGTGACTGGAGTGTCCAAGTTGACTTGACGAATTTGAAATAGTTCAGTCCCCCACTGAGGCGTGTAGCCCTTATTGAAGGCAGACTTAAATTTGCTCACACGAACAAAATCCCCAATTTTCAGTCGGTGACGTTTAGGATCGCCTGTTTTTATGGGGTTAAACAGTTTATCCAATCGCTGAATATTTTTGGTCACGAGGCGTGGCTTGGTCCCAATCGTTCTATGTTTGGTGTCATTGTAACGTGACACTAGCTCAGGTAACATGTCCAATCAGCTATACGTGCCCTGAGCGGTAAACGCTTTCCACATATGGGTTTTCAATGTTCGATTGAACCGCTCGACCACACTGGCTTTGAGGTTGCTGTACGTGGTGTAATGGTGAATATCCTTAGATTTGAGAAAACTGGAGAAATCCTTGTTGAAAAATTCTTTCCCCTGGTCAGTTTGTAGCAGCTGAGGTTGACGTTTGGAGTGTTGAATAATATGTTGAAAGGCCTTGGTAACTAGTGGACCAGACTTGCGACGCACAGGTTCAACAAAGGCCATTTTGGAATAGACATCAATGACGGTCAACATATAGCGTACACCGTCGTTAACGCTAGCATAGGGTATCATTTCAACCAAGTCAGCCTGCCAAAGTTCATCCACACCTCGTGAAATCACCTTGAGTCGCGGATAGTGACGCCTAGCTGGGCGATGCAACTCGTGAGCAATACCCATTTTAATGGGTGAGGGCTTAAACAATAATTTTGGCATTTCGAAGTTCTTGTTCATTTTCTTGAATTTCCCAATCGTGACCGGTGTGGCCAGCTTGACGTGAGGCATACAACAACTGTAGCCGCTGGACGAGCTTATTGGGATTGTGCCAGTAGGTAACATCCACAAGGGGTTTTAATGGTTTATTTGTCACTCCCGAAGCGGACGCTTTACGACGAGTACTTTGACTGGTGGGAAACATTTTTGCAATGATGGTTTTATATTTTTGAGATATATTGGCATTCACTTGTTGAGCGGGATCATACTGTCTTTTGTGGGCATGGGTATCCAAAAAAATGGATTTATATTTGTTAAGATCCTCTGGTGTATAATCAAGGAAAGAGGGGGTCCGAGAAAAGAGCAGCTTTAACAGTCGTGGCGTTAATTTATAGTTGATGTTTTTAATGTTAGCATTAGTACGAGCAAATTTAATGGATGAATCGCCAATTTTAAAACTATCATCCTCATAGCGAACACCATACGTGGTATCTGTGTTTCCAATAAATAGATCGGTGAAAGAGGGTTCCAATGTTGATCCATAATATTTTATTAAAATGGTTTTCAGTTGAGCTTTATGTTGAGGGGTGGCCAAGAGTTGTGAAAACGGAGACGCTCTGGAAGGGCAAGGTGTATCGACCATGGCCAAGGATTTCTTTTTTCTCAAAAACTCTGCAAGGGGTGCGGCCTTTTTTTTGAGGCGTAAACACTTGTTCCTCCTCATCCTCATCCTCAACTTCACTAACACTAGTCAAATCTTCCTGTTCCTCTTCCTCTTCCTCAGGGTCCTCGTGCAGCGTCTGCGTGGCTTGTGAAACGGTGGGTAGCGTTTCAGATGGCTTGAAAGAGGGTTTCAACATGGCTTTTAGTGGAGGTGCTAAATGTTGTTGAATAAACAAAGCATGATTTGCACGTGATTGTTTCAATTGACGAAACTTTTGGCGAATAGTATTTTTTGCTCTAATTATATGCTTTTTCAATTGACTCTGTGCTAACGCCACGGTGTCTTGACAAATGACTTGACGGGGAATGAGACAGGGCCTTAAATAGCAATAAAATGATCAAACCCTAAGCGATACCGTCCTTGGTTGAGTTCACTTTGTTTGTCAATCACTAAACAGGCATGACGTTGAGTGTTCCAGCACTTGGCACACAATTCTGTAAACATTTGAAAGGTCATATCCGGATTCACATGTTCATTATAAATGTGACGACTGTTCCTCTCATCCTGACGAAATAAAACAATGACATTGGCATTGTCACGAATCAACTGTTTGGACATTTTAGAATACGTTTGTCCAAGATAGAAGCAGTCGATATGTTTGTGATGACCCATGCTGAAATAGCATTGCATGATACCTTGACGTTCAGTGGATACATCATTGAAAATCATCAGTGAATCAGGCTTTACCTCATCCGGTGAAATCACATTTTTTTGCATGGAAAATGTAAAATAACCCATATTCTCTTTTTGTAATCCAGACATGACTTGATCCAGAAACACGTAGAGGGGTTGGTAGAGAGATTTTGCAAAAATATAAATATTTTGAAAACGTAGACCATTGGGCGCTGTGATGAGCGTTAGCAAAAGATTAGTCTTTCCACACCCCGAAGGCCCCACAATGATGCAGCGAATGGAAGATGGAAACAGTGAACCATGGCGTTGTTCACGTGATGTGGGACAGAGATGGGAAACCATGTCCCCCTCGGGGAATGACTCTTGCTGCTTAATAATCTTCATTTCAACTAAGGCTTAGACAGGCTAGCAGGCTGTCTATATACAGGACACCGAACCTTGTCATAGAAACAGTAGACTGGTACTACAGGTTGACGATGGATGTCTTTGGACGTGCGTTGATGGCCAAAGCTAGGTCTGTTCCCATACATGATCCTAAACAAGAAACAGATCCTGCTAATAAACACTATGTGGATAGGTCAGTAGTGCCACGCACAAAACAGGGAGATTATGACTTTAAGGGAAAGCGGTTAACCCATGTAAAACATCCTCAAGTGTCTACAGACGTTACTACGAAAAAGTATGTGGATAACAAAGTGTATGAGTTTTATGACAAAGTGCCCCAGCTTACGGTGAATGGCTATAGCGCTAATCACCATCGGATTATTCACGTGGAAGACCCACAAGACGAAGACGATGTCTGTACCAAGCGTTACGTGACCTATGAAATGAAAAGGCTTTATAAATGTATCCCATCTGTATTTTTAGTGTATCTGACAAATGAAAAATCTGTGAATGAGAGAAACCATTTACCGCTAGTTCATGATCAGCACTTGACCTATGTGCTTGCTTCGGGTTTAAGCCACTATCGATTACACTATGATGGAACCATTCACATCAAATATGCCATACCTGATGAGAACCATTTACAAATAAAGATAAATGGTCATAGGATGTTGGTCCATAACCATGAAATGGTCAATGCAGGTGATGAATTATCCTTTCATCTCATGTTGACATGGGATGAAAAGCAAGCGGGAAAAACCATAATACGATTTCCCACTTTATATGGAATTGGAATATACAGCCATGAAATAACCATCTGAATTTAGTTGTGATTTAAACTCTCTTGTGAAAGGTTATTGGTCATTATCATCATGGTGAAACAAAGGTATGCGGTGAGAAAGACAAATAAAAGGACTTTGTCCTTGGCAAAGCCTGGGCTTAAGACATCCGTGGACAAGCCCTTGTGAAAGAAAAAAAGAAAAAATAATGTATTGACCATAAGGAAAGCCTTTCGAACAGCACAGAGACATGTTATTCCAAAACGTCGGCGACAGGTTTCAAACCAAGGGCGAGTGATTCCCGTCCCCAAACGAGCGGGATTTTTACCTGCATTATTTGCCGGTTTGGCTGCTCTGGGTTCACTTTTGGGCGGTGCCAGTGCAGTGGCGAAAACCATTAAAGCCGCGCAGCAGGGCAAGCAACAACTCAAAGAAAGTCAGCGACATAATGAAACGATGGAAGCGATTGCCATGGGGGCTAGAAATGCCAATTTAAAGCCAGCCTTTTATCAACAAGGATTTGGGATTTCACCATTTCGAAATATTAAAAAAAAAAAAAATAACCTCAGCCATAGCAAGACATGCCCTGACGCATCAACAAGTGGAAAGCTATGCTAAACAACTAAAGCTTTCTCATTTTCGAGGTGTGTTTACGCGAAACCAATTACCCCCACGACCCTGGAAACAGGAATGTGCTGTTGTCAATTTGGATGATCACCGAGGACCAGGAACGCATTATGTAGCTTATATCAAAGAGGGATCCACTGTATGGTACTTTGACAGTTTTGGGAATTTGCCTCCGCCCATGGAACTAGTGACCTATTTTGGAAATAGGATCAAGATATATTATAATGTGAAACGAGAGCAAACGTTTAACAGCCAACAGTGTGGACGTTTGTGTTTAATTTTTTTTATATAAGACACAGCATAAGCAAAAACGCCACCAGAATGTCGGCAGAAAGTAAAACGTTTACACTGCATGGACGTGGACCTGAAGTCAGCCTAGACTTTTACCCGCCTAACGAATTGAGTGAAAAACCCTATGGTTTAGGACTTGTTTCTCTTGAAACGTACAATCGAATATACAACATACGTGAAAATGTGAACAACAAGTTTTACTATGATGATTCTGTGCTCACCTTGAACTCTGGTGGATACACGATCGATGATATTTATGAACACATTTATGTGGTGTTGATCAATCAATATGGTTTAAAGTCATTTCTCGATGGAACGCACAAGTTTGAACTTGTAGGAAATACCAACACTCATCGCTGCAGTATTTTCTCTAACTTCAACATTGACTTTAAAACACGCCCCGATTCCATTGGCCCATTACTAGGATTTAAACCACGTGTGTTGGAGCCCAACAAAAAACATGATTCGGACCATGAAGTGAAATTCATTGAGGACCATCATGTGTCGGTGACATGTAATATTATTATCCAAGTGTACACCAATCAAGAGCCATCGCATTCGCTTTATGACTTTATTGTGACATCGCCCAATGGGTATATTATTCGTGAAAACCCTCCAGTGGTGCTTTTTCATTCTGTGGCTGTCGATATTATTAGTAATATAACATTAAGACTGATCAATAGAGATCAACAACTCATTGATCTAGATTCTACCACACCAGTGACTTACAAGTTAGTGCTAAAGCCACTATGAAATTTGTGCATAAAGCAACAACACCGTCTAGGAATGGTGTTAGTTGTTTACCACGTGAATACACGTTAACATCTCAAGACAAGCAGATTTTACAGCATTTGGGTTACCACGTCAACCCTCATAATGAATTCTATCCTAGAGATAGCGAACCGCATCGAGGAGCAACCAAGAGTGGTAAGAATTGATCACCATTCCTATCAAGCTCAAACACCTGGTCTCAATAACAATGATGAAATTCAATTTGTTATCAACAACCAATATATTTACACCCTACCGCATGAAAGTGTCATTCAAATTGAAGGTCGGCTCACCAAAGCCGATGGCTCTACACCCACCACATCCAAGTTGGCCAACCATGGTTTGGCCTTTCTGTTTTCGGAAGTGCGGTATGTCATTAACGATATCGTGGTGGATAGCACTCGAAATGTGGGCATTTCCAGTGTCATGAAACTATATCCCTCTTATAGTGAGGAAGAAGGTAAAACACTTTGCATGGCAGGTTGGTGTCCTGACTCGACCAATGACTGGATGGTACACACCGACGGGACCTTTACTGGATATTTACCTCTTAAACTGATTTTAGGCTTTGCTGAAGATCACCAACGCATTGTGGTCAACGCAAGGCAAGTGCTTTACCTAGTGAGAGACAGGAGTGATAATAATGCACTCAAGGGAGCCGACAATGCCCCCATCGATTCAAAAATTCAACTACAACGCTTGCTATGGAAAGTCCCCCATGTGACCCTTGAAGATAGCAAAAAACTGGACATACTCAAAATGGTAAAGAGAGATATGCCGCTACCCATGGAATTTAGAAGCTGGGCACTCCATGAGTATCCGCTATTGCCCACCACCAACACACACAGTTGGTCTGTAAAAACAGCTCGCTATACAGAGAGACCTCTCTACCTGATCGTGGGTTTTCAAACGAATCGCATGTATCAACAAACCAAAGATGCCACGCAAATTGATCACCTGCAATTGAGAAATGCACGTCTTTTCCTCAACGGAGCTGTGTTTCCCTATGAAGGACTGGATTTGGATTTTTCAAAAAATAAGTTTGGCCCCCTGTACGAGTTGTTTTCTAAATTTCGATGGTCGTATTATCAAAAAGAGAACGGCCCCATGCTACTACCCCAAGCGTTTAAGGCAAGAGCGCCACTGATTGTCTTTGACTGTTCTTACCTGGAAGAGTCTCTCAAGCCATCCAATATTGACATTCGACTGGATTTTGAAACGCATGACAATGTACCAGCCAATACGACGGCCTACTGTTTGATTATTCATCACAAACAAGTCAACTATTATCCACTGTCCAACCAAGTGACGAGTGTATAAATAACAGGTCAATCCACGTCAAGCCGCTCAGTCATGTCTTGCTTTAAAGCCTCAAGAGACTTTACATCCATGAATTTAAACTCTGAGGAACCGACAGTATAGCTAAAGCGCAGCATTAGGTCATGGGGCCAAGCTCACTGCTGACTCGGTAGACGCGTGGGTTCGAGCCCCACCGTCGGCCGTCCTTGAAATGGTTTTCCGTGGTTTCCCCATTTTCAACACCAGGCAAATGCTGGGACGGTACCTACTGACAGGCCACGGCCGCTTCCTTCCACATCCTTGCACAATTTCATTCATCTTCAATTCCATCTCTCATCCCGACGCGCAGGTCGCCACGGGCGTCGACTAGTAAGACCTGCACTTGGCCTCTCAGGAGGCCACACGAAAAAAAAACTCTGAGGAACAACGTTTCAAGACGTTTGCCACGTGGCCGGTGCCTTTCATAAACCCTCAAGCCTTGGCCGCCGCTGGATTCTACTATTTAAAAACAAGAGATGAAGTGAAATGTGCCTTTTGTCCCATCATCATAGACCAATGGCAGGAGGGCGATGAACCCATGCAGGAACATCAGCGCTGGTCACTTACCTGCCCCTACCTGTGCAGAATGGAAGTGGGAAATATACCCTGTCATTCAAGCTATCCCTCACTTGTGTCTCTGAGTGATGAAAAAACAAGTTACGATACGTGTGGACCGTATGGTATCCATGGTGCTTCGGTGAGCAGCTCACCATCAAAAACGCCTAGTTCAGAGACATTGGGACATCATCGGTGTTATGGACGTTACAAACACAAGAGACTATATTGTTGTATCAGTTGGTATCGTCCTTATCCCAAAATGACAAAACCCTGTAAGACGTGTTATGATAATAAAATGATGTAATTCTTAAATTCTTATTTTTGCATGTCCCCCTGTCCTACCCTAACCTCAATTTGAAACTAGCATGGCAGGTAAGTCCATGCCATGATCACACTTTAGTGGTCGATCGTCAGTCAGTCGTCAGTTGAACTCGGTCCAGGCAAGCGTCAACATGTTGCGCACACTCATTGTGGATTGCCAAGGGTTTAAAATTGGTGACAACAAATTTATATTTAAACAAGTGGCCATGATCGATTGTACCACGTTTTGGATATCGCAAGCTACGCATTTGCTATTTAAACCACTCCATGCTTTTGATTTGTTGTGTGAAAAAGACCGTAAACAAACCCAGTGGATTGAAAATCATAGGCAACTAGACTGGAATCAGGGAACCATTTCCTATAAATACTTGGACGTGGTCATGAAAGCACATTTGTCCTCGGCCAATGTGGTATTTGTGAAAGGTAATGAAAAACGTCAATGGTTGCAACCATTTTTGGCGTCTTACTGCCAATGTATCGACCTCAAGGAGTTGGGCTGCCCCTCCCTGCAAACGATCATGGATACTTGTTCCTGTGGCAACATTACCCAGACAGCCCTATCGCATGCGTGGCATCTCTTTCATTGGTTAACCACCCATGCCTGCTGGGAGTTGTTGAACAAAATTATAGCTCAAGATTTACCTGTGAATGACGCCAGTGAGATTTCTACAAGCGACGTGTAAACATCTACAGCACGTGATACCATGGAGAAAGGCAATGCTACGGACAAAGCCATCGGCAAGTTCTTTGTGTACAAAAAGAAACTAGACAGTTTTACCAAAGAGGAACTCTTGGCGCTCCCCAAGTCGTCCATTTATTATGTGGCCGCCAACGCAGTGAACGAAATTTGGCAACATGTACCAAAATCATGGACCCAAGACCCTGTGTTGAGTGAATTGCAACCCTGTACGGATTACGATCACCATAAGCAAGTGGCCATGGCAAAAATACCGTCTATGCGTCAGTGTGCGACTTGCCAGCTAGTGAAACTGTATCACGGTCATAAAAGTCCATGTAAAGACTTTGTTGAATCATTCCAAGGGTGTCATGGCGAGAAAAAGCAACAACAACAACAACAAACACAAACATCGTCCACAGAGGAGGAGGAAGACCAAACCTTTTTACCATCGATGGAAAAGGATATGCCAGACCTGTACTGGCAATGGCGTCATTGACAAAGTGATTCAATACTTACCTTTCGAAATCCATCTTCCAGGTTATCGTTTTTGTGGCCCTGGAACTCGTCTTGAAAAACGTTTGCAGCGTGGTGATGTACCCATTAATCTTTTGGATCAAGCATGCAAGGAACATGACCTTTCTTATCGCCATAGTAATCGTGGTTTAAGACATGTGGCCGATAAATTGTTATTGAAGAAAGCTAAACAACGTTTCACATCCAGTGATGCTTCAGTGGGTGAAAGGATGGCAGCCCTGATTGTCATGAGTGCTTTAAAAGGAAAGTTGATGATGCATGGACATAAACATTGAGGAGTGAGGAATTGGGATTTGTTTGTATTCTATTTTTCTTTTGTCAATTCACTATGACTATGAAATAAAAACAAAGGTTTAACAGAGTACGATGTTTTGTTATTTTTAATTTTAAGAAATCGTGATGTTGATGGCTTATGTTTCCTTTTACACATTTCACACATTGCCATTTTGCCAATTTGCAATTTCCAGTTTTTAAAATGTCCGTTTTAAGTTTTGCGTTTTTGGTGATATGGAAACATGGATTTTCCATTTTGCTGTTTTCACATTTTTCCATTTGGTGTATGTCGAAAGTTGTGATTTGACAATGATGTTGATGCAAGTGCTTGACCATGGCGATGCTGCAATGTGTTGATGCGTGTTTGGAGAAACGTCGAGGTCTACGACTACTGCAGGTAAGACTGTTTTTACAAAAATAATGTATTTTGACTGCCACATTTCAATGAAAAAACAAAACTATTGAAAACAAAATGAGTATATAAGTGACCATTTACCCCCTCCCCACCCACACACCCTACCTCACCGTGTTTGCTCTGGTCAACCATACACACCAGCTTTCTCTCTCCACTCATACATTCACACCTGTTTTTGGGAACAAACACAACCACTTTATTTATTCCCAAAAGCACATTCTCGAGATGCACACTCATCCCTAAAAAACGTTCTTTAGTTTACCATTTTACCATTAAAAAAAAAGCTAATAAAAATCTTACTTTTTTCATATTTACAAAAAAGCCACAACTTTGTACAGCTTTAAAAGAATCAAACTATTTACCAGTCAATTTTTTTTAAAATAAGGTTGCACACAACTTCTTTTAAAGAGCAAAAGGTCCAAGTGGGTTGCCACTATTTACAAAATCTACTATTTACAATGACAAAAAAACAATATTTACAAAATACTAAATCTACAAGTTACATAAAGCTATGTCCCATAAACGATTAAACAGTGAAATCACACCTCCTCCTCCTCCTCCTTGCGATCATAACCCCAGGGCAGGCTGGTGAGCAGGTCATCAGCCCACACACGCTTGTTATCCATGGAGGCGAGGGTGCGTTTTCTCTGTTCCACAAGATACAGATGATGGTTGCTGGATTGTATCCTGCACTGTGTATGAGACATAGCTTTGCCAGTGCGTAAAACCGCTAGATAGTCATCAACACGTAGCGATTTTACCACTGCCCTACCTACACCTTTTGCTCTTTTGGCTTCCTTACAGTCGAGTGTGCGATAAGCATACATTTTTGAGGCCAAACCTACGAAATCCGTCATAATGGAATCACCGCATTCATCTTTTAAAACGCCTATTTCCTTCTTGTTTTTTATGGGCAGCTGAAACACGTTGTCAGCACTATAGCAAGAGGTGTCGAACCAGTCACTATGTTGCCTCATGACGTCATAGGGGTTGCAGTGGCGAATGTGGTAAATGAATGAGTCCGTATCCATATACAAAAGAGAGACGTTCTCAAAATAGCGTTTGGCAAACTCATAGTGGAATCGATACATGACCGATTTAGAAAAGTCTAAAATGACTTGACCCAAGTAAATGGGTTTATCCATGGTCACGCTGGTCTTACTCATTTCAATAGTAGCCAAATCCTCATCGATAATGTTGATCGATTTGAAATTTGGCTTGGCAATGTACCGCCGGGCACCCGACCGCCCCTCCCAGACATTCACCAATTTAATGTCACGGTATTTGCGGACATTCTCCATGGACTTGCCATAGATGCAATTGTTCATTCATTTTAAAAAAATAATTTCAAACTGCTGTGTTGCCATTTGTCGGTGCTCTGTGTTGAGTCGCATGTATGGCTCGAGCCATGCTTTTTGAGCAAAAGAAATACCCCTATGGATTTTCTTCAACACCAAGCCTTGGGCGAGGCATTGCACCAACATTTGGATATGTAGCACATACCGATTTTTGTTGTAAAGTGTGCCCATGAGTTTTTCAATTTTCACTTTACTGTCAGGGGGAACCATTTGCTCAAGGCAGAATGGGAAATCGGCATGTTCATCATACAAGGATGAGGGATATTCAATATCCACTTCTAGCACATATCCACGGCCTGTTTCTTGGCTAGCCATGTTCACATCAAATTCTGACACTTGTTTGTCTGTCAGCCAAGCAAACTTCCCATAGGGCAAAGGCTGACTCATGGCGTAACCGTACAAATTATTCACGTCATAGTACATTAAGTACGATTCTGGTTTGTCTGGTGAATAATCAGGCATGTAGACATTGTTCGCTTCGGCATGGCGTTAGTTAAGCGACACAAAGCCGCCACGAATGCCCTTTTCAAAAAATAGAACCATGTCTACATCAGTGAGTAAATCCAATTCCACTTGAGTGTATTTCAAAGCGGCATCGAACGAGAGCCCAGGACTCGTATAATAGTGAGCCGGGTCAAGACCGTAAATGTGTTGACACAAGTTACGGAATTTTTCAAACACATCAGTGAGCAGCAATACATCCAGTTTTAGGTAATGCAAAGCATATTCACTTAGCGTCTTCATGCCAAACACTCGCCAAACGTGACATGCATGTGCATAGTCTTCATCGGAAACGGTACTGCGTGTTAGTTTCGAGAAAAATTTATCTTGTGGTGGGAGTTTTCTTTGCTTTAACACGTCCCAGCTATTGCAGAAATCATACGGGAATATAACTTTCCGAATGCACAATTGAAATTGCTCAGGATCATTAAAATGCATTCTAGTATTTTTTAATTCCTCCTCATTCAAGCCATTCACAAGGCTGTCTAGCGAGGATGCCATAAACTTAAAGGAATCCAAAAATCGAATTCTAAAGTCACCCAACCTCCATGTCAGGGCTGTAAAACGCTCATGGTTTTGGGGAATAATGGTAAACGAGCCCTTGTTGACATGGCCCAATTCACGAATCAAAAACTGAATGTCATAATTCGCCAGATTGTGGAAAAAGACACTGATGAAACGAGGAGCTGGAAAGTTCAAGTTGCATTTGCTGTGCGCAGCTCCACGAAACTCCCCTGTAAAATGCGAGTGGTCTCTGACTTTTTCCTCTCCACTTAAAATAGGCTTTTCGCAAATATGGCATGTCGTGGCATGCTAATACCGTTGCTGCTGTTCTTGAGATAGGCTCATGGGTACTGGGTGGTCCAGTAATTCCTGTACATCATGAGCCAACTTGACAAGTTCATCCAAGAACCATTTGGCACAATCTGGCCCCTCACGGTATTTGTAAACGGATTGCGTGGGGTCATAGGCACACACCACATTAAATCCTATGGCGAAGGGTTCATGTTTTTGAATGGGTGTGGTTGAGCTTATGGTGGGATCTGGTTCACATCCCGCCATGGGTGTAGTGAGAGCTTCGAAATCTGCAAACACCACATAGGGGACAGTGTCACGCTTGTGAATCGCCTTAAACTTTAACACAGTCTTGTCCCCTTGTGGCAATATCAGTCTCACCGCTTCCTGAGAATCGCAATCTACCCTATGACGTTCCAAAAGCGTAGGGGTTTTAAAATATTGCAAGCATCGATCACAAATATGTTTCTTATGTTGATCTTTGGACATTTGATTGCTTAGCAATCTACTCAGGCTTTTAATTAGGCAATAGTGATTCACTTCTCCGTAAGACAGATATAAAAGATGAATGTGGTGTCGTTTTGGTTCTTTTGTGGCATAAAGAGGACCCACAATCTCATCACCATCAAGGCCATACACCATGAACGAAAAGTCCTGGTTGTCTTGTTCAAACCTATGGATCTCGGTTAAGTTCATAGGGAACGATACTCGAGTTAAATTTAAAGTTTGTTTTAATTCTTCAAACTTGGCCTTGTACTTTCCTGGTCGACAACTGTCACGTTGTGCTGGTTGCAAAAACGCAGCCACAGACCACAGAAAGCAATCATCATCAACATTTTCAATATTCACCACAGCCTTTTTCGAAGCTATTGCTGGTGGTGTTTCAATAAAGCTAGACCCAGCATTCAACGGGTTGAATTGACAAATGCTGATTTGCAAATGATGAATTTTGTATAACGCTAAACCACTGGGTCCTTGTTGCAGTTTATCAAATTTTGATAGCAAGGCTTTTATCACGTTGGATTGATACCACTCGTTCAGATTATCGGCTATCAAAAGCTCCTGCATTTTACTGCCAATATAAAATGTTTTTTTATGCTCACCGTCCTTGTTATTATAGATGAAATCGCACACGAGTTGTGTATTGACCTTTAAAGCCGTATGCAACCTTTGCGCTGTACATATTTGTTCTTTAAAAATTTCGAAACATGATTCCACAAATTCTCTTGGGATTAAACTCTCCCTAACATTGACCACGTGGCCAGAGCAAACGCGTGACTTGAAACAAGACTCGAGAGGCTCCCAAGTTAATGTATCAGTAGCAGTGGAAAAAGACATGGTTTTTGTAAAAGAAACAATCTCACCACAGTTTTCAGCCGTAGACTGCCCGGTAAGCAATAGCTCCAAACACACACGTTCTCGGTTTTTTTTCAGCAGTGGTCAAGCGTTTTCCAACACACACTAAAAAGAAATAAAATAAACCATTCCAAATAGCATTTATCATAAACAAAAATAAATAAAATAAAATCAAACAGGTTATATATATAATTTTAAAAAATCTCACGTGGGTTTTGTAAAAAACTTGTTTTTTCTGCCTTGTCTTGTAGGTTTCTGTGAAATGGTTTGCCTCTCTCTGTCTCTCTCTTGTCCACAACAACAGGTATATAGGTTATCTAAAAAAAACAGTCCATAAATCAAATGGTAAACCAATAATCATTTAAACATTCATTAGCATTAAAATAAACTAAATAGTGTTAATCTCGCACTTACCTCAAATATATAATGTATCCAATATAGTCACCAACTGCGGTTGAGCACACGAATGCAATCACTTTTATACGCAGACGACGCAGCCTATGTTTACACTGCAAAGCTTAGAACAGTAATGACTGACTGTGTGTCATAACATGATCAACACTCTAATACCCCCTGCCCTCCTCTCCTCGCCCAGCCCCTCGCCCTGTGTCCCTCTTACCTTAGCTGTTAACATTGCTCTTGCCTTGCAATTAGCTATGGCAATGGTAGGGGGAGGAGTCATACTCGCTTACTGCATTATTTCTCTGACGTCGTTGTGATATTGTTCGACCTTCAACTCACCTCTACGTCACTGTACTTTTCCATTGGCCTGTTGTCTGCTCTGGCCACATTCCTGAAACGCGATAACATGTCACATCCTGTCACCCAGCCAGCCAAGCTTCTGGCAGGCCTCTCGAGCAGATATTCTGTTGTTTTTTTCATTCTGGCTGCTAGTCTCATTCGTCTCATAGCATTATGAATTTTATTTGGTTACTGGTCAGTGTTTACTAACCTATTTTAAAGATCACCATAATGGTTTTTCGAAATATTCACCTTCATTGGTTCGTCATAAGAAAATATCGAAAAGCGACCCCTCGTTTGGTCATACATCGCCCCCTCGAAATAGCCATTTACTGTATTCACCATGGTCAGTCATAGCCTCGTTGAAACACACGCCAAGCGCTACCGGCTCTCTGTCTACACTCTTTATAAAAAAATGACATGCCTAGTTTTTTGCCCTAGAGACTTGAAATCTATTTTCTTGGTAGAGGGGGTAGGGACCTATTATTAATGTCAAACAAACTTTTTTGTATAATTCCTAGTTTCCAAAATATAGGATTTTCAAAATTTCAGTGTTTTCAAAAAAAATGTAAAAAATGTTTTTTTTATTATAAAAATATAAAGAAAATAAAGGCGATTCGTTTCAACTATGGCACAACGTTATATCAGGTTTCGTTTTCAAACCATCGCCTACGTTCAAAAACAAACATTTTCAAAAAAAATATCGTACAGGGTCCATAGCAAAGAGGACGTCAGCCCGAGTCCTTGAACCCCTCGTACACGCCTCTAGCATGATTGGTTCGCGAGATATAGCAAAAAGTCGAATATCATGTTTTTGCCCCGAAAAACCCATGTTTCCAGCATTTCACCTTTTCGGCACCGACATTCCCGTAAAGAGCTCAACGAGACGAAAAAAAACGAATCCAAGCACGCCCTCCTAGCATGACTCCTTCCATTCCAAGGTCGCAGGGGCTCACCACTTGCTTTTTTTAAGCAGCTCTCTCCCCATCCCACTACTACAGGTTTTCATTCTATAGACTTGAAATTTATTTTATGGGTAGACAGGGTAGGGACCATTGATTTACGTCAAACAATTTTTTTTGTAGAGTTCCTAGTTTCCAAAATATAGGATTTTCAAAATTCGAGTGTTTTCAAAAAACATAAAAAGTAAATAAGTTTTATTATAGAAAATAAAGATCATAAGGACCATTCGTTTGAGCCATGGCACAACGTTCTATCCTGTTTGGTTTTCAAACTGTCGCCTATTTTCGAAAACAAAAAATTTAAAAAAAAAAATAATAACGAGTGGTCCATAGGAAAGAGGACGTCAGCTCGAGTCCAACGACACCTCATTTGTCAATATCGCACCATGAGTTCGAGAGATATTCATTATTTTAACATGTACAGTCAGGTACAAATAAAATGGGTGCGTTAGAACCGGCCTTACTAACCTACTGAAGGAATAATAATAACAATGGGTATTTAAAATATTGGTGAACAGGGATAATAAAGACAGTGATTATTTACTTAAATAAATTTTTTTGATGCAGGATTAATATTTGTGAACATGGTTAATAATAACAATGGTTATTTATATTTATGAACAGGGTTAATAATAACTGAGTTTGTTTAAATGCTATTTCATGGCAAATGTTTAAAAACTTAAGCCATCCATCAGCAATGAAGAATACGTTTAGATTACATTTTTGAAAGCACAAAGTGAAAATAAGAAAGGAAATACAGCAATGGTAAGTTATATAAAAAATGTGAATCAACTAGGATGAGATTTTGTTAAATAGAGGCAGGGAAGATTTTGAACAGGAATAAATTCACCTATCATTGGAAAACTTTATAAATTCCAAGTACACGAGGTCATTTGTATGACGGAATAATACAACATTAGAAAAAAATATTAAGAATCATATGTGATGATTGTCGTTAAAAAATATATTATGCGATAAGAGTGTCGGCATTAATGTTATGGTTATGTGGAGACTGAGTGTCGTCCATGAGGAATATATTTCCGGAGTTGTGGAAGAAGTTATTTGGAGCACATGTTTGCTCATGGTTCTAAAAGACGGGTGCCGCGAGATGGCTGCCCCATATTCCAGTCCAATTCAAATCAGGTAGAAAAGGATGTCAGTTCCAATACACCTGGGTCAACTATCTAGATTCCCGATATTATGCCCAATAGGAAAAAGAGATGATTATTAGATTTGATAAACCTGACCAGAGATACTTATAAAATAAATAGTTGCAAGTGCATAAAATAAAAATAAATATTTGAGAATGCTTATACTAAACACTTGAGAGTGCATAAAATAATGATAATTTCAGAACCAGTCAACTGACCTAGATGAAAATTTTCATAAAACAGATCGCGAGATCTGTTATAAACAATTGTGGAAATATTACAAATCATAATAATAAATGTTGTTATAAATATTTTGAACTTATATATTTTGGAGATTAAATAGGAATGAGAAAGATAATTATTGTACAGCCTCCCAGGGGTATGCACCCCTTGGAGACCATCCCCCCATCATCTGCCTAAATCTCCTAACGGGCAACCCTTGGAAAGCCGGGCCAACATCCATAAAACGTAGCAAGGACAGCTTGCCACTATAGAAAGCAGCTCAGTCCTTGCACAATGGTTACACATAGCGACATACTATTAACTGGGACAGCAATGCCAACACATTGCTGACAACATAGCGCCGGAGAGTATAAGAAGGCATCTTAATGAGGTCAAAGGGTCTCTCCATTATCAGTGCTTCAACGATACGGCCGAAGGCTACGCCGGTGTCACCAGAGGTGAGTCAGTCAGTCGTGTTCAGACATCCTACTTTTGTAACCTGTAACCCACCACTTGTACTACATTGTGAACATAATTACATTCCCTACAAGGGACTCATATTCAGAATTACAAGACCAATAAACACTTGGTCCACACTCTACACTAGCCTTACTGTTTATACGCCTCTTTACATCCCAACGCCCTTCCTTACTCCCGTCACGGTAAGACGTGACATACGGTAGTCTGATAGTGCTAGCTCAGATATCGTTGTGTTCCTCGAGCCGGCCCGGCTGCCAGAGAGCAGCGCGTGCTACTTAGCTGATACAAGCAGATTCAGTTACATAATAAGCAGTCAGCTGAGCGACCAGCGCAGTGACCCTTGCATTGGGTCCCATCCCTTCAAACACTACTACATTATTTATAGGAACGCCCCCTAGTTCCTAGCACACCACAACACTCTACACTGGTCAGCTTACCCTGCCAAGGGAAGCTACCCTTTTTAGGCACAACTTTATAAATTAGTACAATAACTCTTCCTTTTAGATCCACCCCCAAATAAGGGATCTAAAACATTGGTGGAGGCGCGGGACTACGCACAATAGAACGGGACTCAACCAACGAGCCCTCGTAGTCAAAGCGACCCCTTGCGTACCGCAAAAAGCCAAGCGAATAGTGAAAATTTTTTCCCCAGACAGAAAGTAGTTTTTTTTTTGCTCCAAAACTAGCTACACAGGGGAGATTCTTACTAAACCAAACTCCCAGCCCCAGAAAGAACCAAACAGATACGAAAATACACTTTCAAACACGCACAGATTTTTTATTTTATTTCAATCGCATATACTTCAGTCAAAATGGCGCCTCATGCAGAGATTGCAAGCCATACAGGCAGTAGGGGTACGCCAATATTATTAGCATTATTGTCCAGATGCCAGAGACACATACAAAACCGGCAAACGCAAATACGGGCACTCCAAACAAAAATCGGGGCAATACAGGGCAAACAGCCATACACTCCGTCAGAGGGTAGGACAGCGCGATTAAGAGGCGCACATACGCTCTTGAATCACATACATGAACACCTCAATAGAATCCATGTCCAAAGAAACAAAATATACGAACAATTCATCACCACACATGGTCCCGTAATAAATAATACAACCCTCGAGAGGTTGAGGGTGCACTACGCGACTTTACACGCTCAGTACAGGGAGTTAATTCGCGAGCAAGCGCTTCTCCAACTAGCGGCCACAAAACTATACAGAACACAGAAACATTAATACAGTAATTTGCAAACAGGCCATATGCCTCCACAGGCAGTACGCCCAAATTTGGGGCGGACACAAGGAACTCCGGGCTCACTAGGCCATTTTTTTTTGAATACATGGCAGGGCCACCAGCCCAGCAGAGAGAGGACGTAAGCGTGGATACGCTGACTCGACAATTTGCGAGGATGTCCCTCTCGCCATGTACTGCCACACATGGGAAGGAGGTCACCATGGCCACAGTCCAGGAGACGGCCAGGTTAGGCTCCAATAGGCTACAAATACAAGGTTACATAAACACATGTCCTTCAGCTCCGGATCGGAAGGCAATTTTGCCAAACCGAGGGGCAGAGCCTAGAACAACCCCCTCGGAACAAAGGGACGAGAGGGAGTTGAAGCCAGGACTCTCAAATACACATAGCATAACAGAGGGACAACGGGACGTAACCACGTCATGGGCAGACGACATAGAACCCGTCCCCCTACACATAAAGCCTACATACACCCACACAGATAGGCTCACACAATGGCAGGAGTCTGCCGTGGCCACAGGCCGAAAAGCGGTCAGGCTACACGCCACCACATTGCTAGGCCAGACACAAGCCATTAAGCAACCTTTACCGCCGGTTCAAAGGGCAAATTTGCCGGAACGAAGGCGAACACCGGTATTAGTCCCTCAGGATGCACGATACACGCACGCACATTTTGAACAGGGACACACATAAGTTCCTCTACACGGGGGAAATACGCCAATAAATACATACAGACTCACTAACGTAAACGGCACATTTTTTTTCTTTTCTCTCTTTCTCTATCTGCCTTCTTTTATGGATATGCAGTGCAACTTGGCTAGATCAGAGGTGCATGATTCAAAATCCTTGTTTTTTTTTGTTTGCCCCTGACATTTTTTCTCTCAGGCCATCAATGATTATTGGTCGGAGTGGTTATCACCACAAATTGAATAACGTAAAGTTTCTAATATTCAAAGCCAAGTAGAAGCCCATCAGGTGAGCTACGCGGCTTAAAGCCGGAAAGAGATATTTTGAACATAGCTTAAACATCAAGTCACAGCATAGAGCTTAAGCGAGTCTTTCTAAGCAGAAATGACTAAATGTTCTACGTTCCGGTTCAACAGTTGGATAGACTCTCTTGTAGAGGGCAAAAGCCATAAGAGTGGCAGGAATTAAAAATCACCAACTAATTTTCAAAAATTTGGTGAGGTGTGCTTTAACCAACTGAAAAGCCCAATTGCACACCGGGGCGAACCACTGTCATTTTGTTGAGTTATGCCGGAACATTTAGCACAATTTGTGTATAAATATATAATGGCTCAACGGACAATACATATTTCTCTTTTGAAAATTATATATTCAATGCCAAGGTGAGGTTATAATTGCTTTGGAGTGGAGTTTCGACTCCCATAATGCCCTGGCTTTGCTCGTGACGTGGATACACATGTATCAAATACGTCTGGCAATGGCCTTCCCAATGTGTACTAGACAAGGTCGGTAGAGTCCCCTGAGATGTAACCAGATTACTATAGTGCTAACGTCACCTACTAGGTGCATAGTACGATCAGGACCTACTTACCATTTTTTTTTAAGCATTTTTTTTTTCATAGTGTTTACGACACAATTTTGACAGACTATCGCCGTCCGGCAACCCACTTTAGCAAAGCATACAGCAGTGGGCAGGCAACATACAAACATATATTCTATACCTTTTCAAAATGCTCTCTTAATACGGAGCGGGGCATAGCTCATTTTTTTTTCCTCCTCTTTCTCTGCCTCAGTCATTAGGCCCGATGAAAAAAAAAGGGTGGCCAAGTTGAACTCTATGTATTTAACCCATAGGCATAAGTGACGCGTTACATTGCCTGTAATATAATTTTTTTATCATTTCCACAACAACACGTAAGCTAAAACGCTAACACACCGTAGGATGAAAACCCCAGACTTTGGGAAGCCCTGCATATTTTTGGAAATCACACAATCAATTTACATAGCCACATGACAGTAAAATACTACCAAACTGTCCCGGAGACACAACCTGAATAGTGCCAGAAACAATTACTCTGGGTAAAAGACGGTCTCAAAACCCGCAACCTTCTAAAAACAACAAAATCGCCTCCGGCATCTAGTCACTAAACACGCGACTAGCGGACCAGACACACTAGTGTATAACGACATTTGGTACAACAGATAGGAATATACTTGAACCACGTTACAGTAACACACAATTGGGGACACAAGTGTAGTTAGTAAGAGGTTCTTTTCCAATACGGCCAATGCATGTGAGACTTTCGAAGTGAAAGGCCACGGCCTGTGGTTTGGATTCCACGTAAAACGGAAGTCCCGTGGCGCATGATCTACAGATCAACGGTCATGTTAAACCACAAGTTTTTTTTCTTCTACAATGCGAGAGGCACTGCTCGCAATCACTACAGGCAACAATCAAGTTCACACACACACACGTGCAGAAAACTAGGACGTGGGCTGAACATAAAACAAATGAAACCACACAACACCGTAATTCAACACCGTCGTATCAGCAGTAACATACTCCTCAATGAGCAAGACTGCTCGACACAGACGAGCCGAGCCAAATCCTACTGGACAGAAACCAACGCATCATTCACGCCCGATTTAGAGACCCTATATCTTCCAAAATTACACTACGAGGAGAGTTCAAAAATACGCAAACTCCTCACAGTATTAAGTACTTTCGTTTGCGCATAGCAGATACACAGTACACGTGCCATAATATATCCGGCACAGAGAGGGTCACACCAAGTCTTTACAGACAACCGGATTCGAACCCATGACCACACACCACACTCGTACCAAAAACTAACTATCAAATGGTATTTTTGGTACACGAAACACAAGCAAACACCACAAGGGGGAAGCCCCAAGCCCTGAAACACAACGCAGACATAGAACACAGAGAATGACATAAGGTCACGGGTCTGAGTCCCAGTAAAAATTAGACACAAGGGAAAGCAGTTATCCAGGCTCCCAACCACACCGAAATTGGCCCATACAAATGCATGAACAGGGAATACTACATTTCCTCCCACCAAAAGCCAGACATAAAATTTCGAATTACACCAGACATAGAGAATACATTTCCCAAACACAGGTAGGAAAAGTTCGCAAGACACAAGTCTTAGGAAACAATGGCCACACAACGTCATTACCTAACTAGGATGAATTGCTACATTAGTCCGCTAGGAATCTAAAACAATGACCACACTTGCATACGTGCAGAAAAGCACTTGCCGGCGGATGACAAACAATAACATCCCAGCCTGACATTACACATACCAACTGCTGACTGGCAGACTATTCGCACTGCAATACTACGGTGACGAGACACTATTGCGTATCGCCAGTGACCGTGAAATTACAAACACATAACAATTATAACACTATACATTTTTTTTTCTTCTCCACACTGCAAAAACATTTGGCAAGGGACAAAACGTGAAACAGCGGAACTTATCTTGGGCCTATAAGGGCACGTTCGCAAGACATTGACAGGCCACGGGCGCCTCCCGCCCATAAAGGCGATACATATTACGACTTAGCCTGCAACAGACCAACCGTCCGCGTGGTGTAGCGGAACATAGTCACACACACGCACATGCACTCAACGATTAGGAGCAAACACAGACAAGATCCCCCCCTAATAACTTCTTTTATCGATCGTAAGGCATAGGAGTCATTACAGATGACTAGCACATGACCAGTCGCACTACGACCACTGGCCACATTTACAAATGGCAGACCAGATTAGGTCATGAAGCTCTACTATCCCAAGGCGCGGATAGAAAGCCAACATGGACCAAGGGAGGATGACAAACCATAGGTGGATAATCCCAGAGGGATTACCGACATACTACAGCAGGCTACCATGGTTAATACCCAATTCCCTTCCAATAACCCTCTCACGCCCAACATAAACCAACGCAGACACATGTACACGACCAAAAACAGCTACACTACATTACAAGGTACACTCAAGGGGTTGATGGACTTCATGCGTCTAAAGAGCAGGCATGCTACGCCTTGCGCCACGATGCTACCACCTGAGTATTAGGGGTGGGTCAGCAAACATTAAAGAAGCATAATGCGCCTCTCCAAATGAGAGAGGAGGCCATAGATATATATTAACCATTCTTTAGTACTTAAACACTCCCGCATGACAAGAATATATTGGTATTATGCCCCACCCTACACCTATCCGTACATGAAGGCAGACACTTCATATCCAGACACATGCATGAGTATCCCATCCATTTACCAGGGATTTTGATATCAAACCTGCATGAAATTTTCGTATCTTTGCAATCCCCGGAATTACCTCCCCAGTCCACTCACTATAGGAACATCCCAGCGGCATCAGCGGTTCCAGGCCACCACTAACGTGGAACCCAAAGGTGCGCAACCCCTTCCTACCATACTTTAAGCCCACTCAACAAATAACTACCCCCAGATCCTAATAACAGGGTACCTGACATTACAGACCCTACTAACACCTCCATTAAGGTAAAGAAAGCATTATTGCTGGAAAGCTGACGTAGCGATGGTAGACCAGAAGTAGCCTATGTACTTAGATGATCTACAACCCCACAACACTGGAAATATTTTACATTTTACACAGAGATTAAACCATTTACACAGGTTACGCTACATTTTTTTTACAAAGGAATCTGATACGATCTGATTGATGACAACGGTGTAAGCCGAAGGTCGGAGGGACCACACTGGGGCAGAGCTGGGGAAGGCGATGTGGACCCTTACCCCAGTTGGCTCGACAGCGCAGCGACCTCACTTAACTGACGACTAGACCAAACAGACGAACTACGTAAGGTCAAAGCATTCGGGACCTGACACGGGCAAACATCGAGATCTAGGGGTGCATATTAGCTCATCCCCCTTGTCGGAGAAGGTTACACCCACTATGTGTCACGGTCGTCGAAGCCAAGACCTGCAGGGAGACTTTCTGAGAATGGCGGGAGAAATAGCTCACTCAGCGCCGGACTCGAGAGCTATCCCTAGAGACGACCCATATTATGACTAGACTGTTAGTTAAATTTACGTAAGTAGGACTTCCATGGCGGGGAGTCAGACTCCTATTCGTCAGGAGTGAAGCAGGATCCAAGGGTTCAGCAGGACCAATCCTAGATCCGACAAGTCCTTACCCCGCGAGGTGAAGGTGAAGACCACGACGTTAATCAATAATGAAGAATGAAATATGAATATATATATATGGAATGTACGCGCTCATTCGGTCCTGCGCCCACGTAAATGGACGACAACGGGTCGCCAGAGATCTTAAATGAGTAGCATAGCGGGCACTCAAAGGGGTTCAGTGGGCCAACCCAGCAATGCCGATAAAGGCGACGAGGAATCCCCGGACGCTCACTTCCCGGAGGACACATGAATATAAATATTGCGGCCGACACAGGCGAAGAGGAATCCCCGGACGCTCACTTCCCGGAGGACACATGAATATAAATATTGCGGCCGACACAGGCGAAGAGGACTCCCCGGACGCTCACTTCCCGGAGGATATTATGCCATTGGACAATGTCCAATGCCCACATAAATGGCGCCACAGCGGGCAGTCAATGGGCATTAAGAGAGGGGCATTGCGAGCGCCTCATAAGGTACAGCAGGCGAAACGGTTTGCTTAAATGGCACCGTAAGCCGCCTGTGATTAGATTAGTACTAGTAATAGACGTCGACACCTAGAATTAAGGGAACGGAATCCAGCGATCCTAGAGACAACCGGTGTTTCTGGGACTCGTGCGGGTGGTGTCCTGGGGAAGTAAATTGCCCCAGGCGATCGTTCTAGGCCAAATTTAGCTATAAGACGGTTGCATTTGACACGCAACCTAGGATTAAGCAAATTTATTCACCGCTGTTGCCAGGTATGGCGCAGCACATTTCGGCAATAGATTAAGGCAATCCTTTTGGCTTAGAAATAGCATTAAGTAACGCCGGTCGGCGCCTGATAGCCCAGAAACCCGGCATCGGGGTAAGTCCGACAACTCATGATAAGGCATGATAATTCGTTGTAAGGTAACATAAACCTACATTTAAGGCAATTTTTTTTATATATATAGATCACAATAGAATATCTCGGCACTCGGTGACTAAAAATCCGTTACCGAGGTAAGCCCGACCATACTTAGGATAAACTAGGTTAAAATAGGCTAACCTAGGTTAAGTTAGACTTCGGTGGCGCTACACTTAGTTTCCAAACTAAGCGCTACCAAGGAAGGTTATATATATACCTGTAATGAATTATAATGTATTGTACTGTACTATTCATAATTAACCCACTTTTACCCACACAGGAAGACCACGGAGCCACGAGAGATAAACATCTTTATATGGATGCATTTTGTTTTTGTTTTGAATTACAGGTAACCCAGAACGTGAATATGTCCGTGGTAAATATATTACCAAAATACACATACATGTCATACACAAATACACTCCTTATCAATTTTGGTTGCACCCTTAAAGGTGACAACGCCAGCGGTCAGCGGTGGACAGCATACGTGGGATGATGACCATCGCTGAACGCAAGCACATTTCAGAATACGCAAAGGAAGCGTTACTTCAGGCTCAAAGGGCGACACAGAGTTTGTAAGTGCCGGACCTTCGACCCTAAGGTGGGATTCCGACCCACGACGGAAAACCACGAGGTTAGGTGATAAATACAGGGAGAGGATAGTGGACTAGCCACTAAACCGCACCAGGGACGGCCGATTAGAGAACGGTCGGCGAGGCATAATAGTACGGTGCGCGCCAAGTATAAGAGGTATGCAGTAACTGGCCAGGTAACAGAGCTCTATAAGGTTTCTATATATTGAACCCTTATTGATCTTCGATAAATAAGTATTCATATTTATTATTATTATTACTACGGCCCAGGCAGCACATAAGGAAGTCGACTTGGATATTAGGGAGGCCAGCATTTCGTAATGATTGCAACAGAAGCTGAGTTGGTAGCTATTCCTGGGGGACGGCCAGAATTAGTCGAGTTCAAGGCCAAATTGTGCAACTACTGTACCAAAATTGGAGACATAAAGGAAGAATCACGAGGTCCTCTCAACGAACATACGATTGAATCAGCCAATCGCAAGAGACCAAGCTGTGACCACGAGGTGGACGGCGTCAGTAGTAAAAAGCGCGCGGAAGTGTGTATCTAAGGAACCGCTGAACGGATTAATCTCCGCTCGAGTAATTTGAGACGTTGGATTTATTTGGAGAAGAATGACACTAGCCCCATCTTTGTGAGACAAAAACTCTGGAAGTTTTTATCCGACTCCGCCCCACTCCGCCGCCCTTGTCAGTTTCTCATAAATAGTCTGGCCTGACGCCAATCTAAGTCTATTCTTGTGGAGCCTTCAGAGGCATACTCCACGCCAGTTTGAAGTGTGATTTTTGACGCTCGAATTTATCTAAGTCTTATTGTGTGGAGCCTTCAGAGGCATACTCCACGCCAGTTTGAAGTGTGATTTTTTGACGCTCGAATTTATCTAAGTCTTATTCTTGTGGAGCCTTCAGAGGCATACTCCACGCCAGTTTGAAGTGTGATTTTGACGCTCGAATTTATCGGAGTACTTATTCTTGTGGAGCCTTCAGAGGCATACTCCACGCCAGTTCGAAATGTGATTTTTACGCTCTAAAATCAGTGAAGCTAATT